>VTPC01090611.1:179973-327075 GCA_011009095.1 Ignelater luminosus
TGCGTCTAAACTCTGAAAAAACCATCGTGATGTGTATTGGTACAAGAAATTTAATTTATAAAGCTAAACAGAATGCTAGAAACCAAATTATGTTAAATAATTCTATTCTAACTGCTAGTGAAAGTTCCCGCGATCTTGGATTAACTATAGACCATAATCTAAATTTTGAAAGGCATGTTGTCAAAAAGTGCAGCCAGTGTTACATGAAATTAAGGTCTTTGTGGAAATTTAAGATATTTTACCGCCAAATGTAAAATGGAATTTAGTTGACGCCCTTATCTTACATCATCTTGATTACTGCAGTTCCGTCTATTTCAACTTTTTAACATCTCGAATGAAGAGTACCTTGCAAATTCTTCAAAATTGTTGTTTAAGGTTTGCATATCAAATTAATAAAAGAGAACACATTACGCCTCATTATAACAGTTTAAATATTTTAAAATTGGAAAATAGATTTACACTTTTGTATGGAACAGGCCTATTTAATGTTTTAAAATCAAAAGAACCATATTATTTATATAAATTATTAGTTAAGCGATCAACAATACACAGTTGTGATTTACGTAACATGGATATGTATACAATACCTAAGCACAGAACTAACAAATTTAAATGTTGTTATGAATTTACAGCGCCTAAAATATTTAATAGTCATACAAATTTATTTCAAGAGTGTACTTCAACAGCTCAGTTCAAAAGAAGTTTTAAAAATTGTTTATTAGATTTCCAGAAATTGTGATATTTAATTATTTGTTTATTTTGTAAGGGAGAAAGTGAAAAACAGCCTTGCTGACCATTTTTCCCATTGAACGTTAATATCTTTCTTTTTTTTAAATATATATTGTATTATTACGTTCAATAAATATTATTATTATTATTATTATTATACTAACATAATAACTTCTAATGGTTCAGATTTTCTTTTTCTTTGCAATGCAAAAGAGTGTTTAGTGTTTCTAAACTGCACTTATAAATGAAGATTTGAATATCAGTTATACTAATATGTATTGATAGGTTTTTCTTTTGGTTCAATTTCAAGTTGTGTCTGTAAAACCAAAAAAAGATCTTATTTTCATATAGTCAAAAGACAATTGAGATTTATGTGTTTGGGTGCAATAACACAGTAGACAATAGACAAAAAGATATTACAATCGAAATGCAGATTTTACATTTTTAGGTGACGCATGTTAGTGAAATATTTGTTTTAAGGATGGTCTTTACTAGAGCACGCACGTACAAGTTAAGCTGTTTGTGCGTGCTCACATTATGTATGAGTAACAAAATGACTTTTGTGCCGTCCCGACCCAGTTGTTGGCAATTTTACCAGAATAATAAGTTAGTGTAAGGATACCAGGTTGTTAATCAGAACTTTAATATATGGTAATTCGTGATTTAGCTAGTTCCAACATAGAGTTAGAATTACCAGAGAGAGAAAGGCAATACATTGTTGGTATCACTCTTAGCTACCTGAATTTGCAAACTATTCCATACAAATTATTTCAAAACAATAAGCGAAATAAAGCCGGCGGTATTTTAAAGGCTGTAGTTTCCACTTTATTGATCTTGCGGCAAGCATTATAATAGTTACCGGTAGCGGTATAACGACCACCTTACTGTTTATTGACAATTTGCATTTCTTTACCTTTGCCTTGTAAAAGGGAAATTAAGAAATTCTCGTTTTCTTTTATATATATTACTAGATCTTAGCAATCACCTTGAAACAAAGAGAAAAAAGTAAACAAAGCCCCCATTTGTTGTTGGTTACTAATTAGATTTACATATTATGTGAATATCTAAATAGATTTTAAAATCTTTTGTATTCATACTATTTTAAAAGTCAAGACGTATTATGGATGATATAGCCATAAAAGTATGTAGGTTCTTTACACGCCTAACTTATTTATTTGCTATGCACACTAAACGTTTCATGTTAACAATAACCACGTGACAATGCATTACAAGTAGATACTAATTAGTATTCATTATTGTTCCCAGGAAACAAGCGCCACAATTGTCTATTGTATTTCTGAATTCTCTCTAATTCACACTCAGTAATAATAAAATGTAAAAATGGTTATTTTTAATATTTTCATAAAATACGACGAAAAAGAGAAATTCTCCGTAAACGTTAAATTTAGGAATATAGGATTGCATAATTTAGATTTAAATCGAGACCCTTTCCGTGTCAAGAGCGTTTATGTTGTGAGTTGTGATCGAATATAAAGCGTTTTATTGTATTTGATATCTACATTCCATCGCATTTTAACGGGTTTCTGTCGCAGTTACGCTGCACCCGATTATATAGCGTCTGTAGCAGTTTAATCCTTATGGGTTGTAAATTTTGACGCTGACCGGCGCCGGCGTCGTAACCCCGGTAGTAGGAAATCGCACGATGTCGTAGCCTGTTTAGTAGTACCTAATACGGAAATGTAAAAAATTCCGTGAAATGTAGTCAATTTTATAGTGATAAATGATTTAGCATATAAATAGAGTAATTTTGAATTCGGGTCAATAATTCTTATTCAAGATGTACAAGGTGTACGCGCGATATTTGATAATTTTGGAATTCAGTGCAGATTCGCGACCATTGTGACCTACATCAATGCATATATTTCAAAACATTCGACACCTATTTCAAAATAGAAGTTGGTTTATTTTTGTTCCTAACACTTAACAAGTGTGCAATTCAGTTTTGAGAACTTGAAATCTATTTTTAAATGTTCCTATAATAGATCATTCAAAATAGATGGCAACATGTTCAGTTGTTTGTGGCATTTGTGGGATTGGTAACCTCTTGTAAGTTTATAAAATCATATTTTTCAAAATATTTCGTTTGTTAACAGGTTGGATCCCACAAGTATGGAAAATAAGAAGGGGGCTTATGCAAATTCAGGAAGTACTCCAACCAATGAGGTTTTGGTTAATGAAGCAATACCAAAACACGTACATCAACACAATACTGCCCCTCAACATTTACGCTTATTACAATATGGTTTAAAAATACCTAATCACCAACATACTCAATTAAACCACACATCACCTCATCAACATCAAGCTCCTGTTGCACCTCATGTACATCAACATCAACATCAAACTCAATCATCATATCAACCACCTCCTGTACATCAACATGTGCAATCATCTCCTCATCAACATCAATCAAATACACCAAATCTGTATCAAAACCAGATGATTCATCAACAGTATATGCATCAACATCAACAGAAGAATCAGAACCAACAAAATCAAACTGCACATCAGAATCATTACTATTACCAGAATACAAATCAGTCACCTTCTGTACATACTCACAATATAAATCAACTGAATCAACAAAATGCTCAGATTTGGGTTCCTCATCAACCCCCAGGACATTACCATCCTCAGCAACAAAATAAACCTGAACCACAGACCCATCAATACTCTAGTAAATCACTGCAGCAACCTAAACAAAAAGATATTGAACGTAAAAAAGCAAGTGGTAATAACAATCAACAACTACGCTCACCCTCAGCAAAAAGACCTCCAGAAGCACCTGTTACTATACAAGGATGGTTACATAAACAGGGTTCAGATGGTTTAATGTTGTGGAAGAAGAGGTGGTTTGTTTTATCTGAATATTGCTTATTTTATTATAAAGGTAACTGTTTCATAACTCCTGATTCAAACAATTCCTATTCTTGATTGGCCATGAAAGAGAAGAACAGAAAATTTGGCATGTCATATATATTACATAGTTACCAATATTATAATGTTATGACTGTCATTATTTATTGTTGCTTTGGAGAGATAATTTGCAAGTATATTAAGAAAATACATATGTTATATCTTTCATGGCCAAGCAAAGACAAAAATCATTTGAATCATTCAATATAATAAAAACTTTTTATAAATTTGTGTTTTCTCCAGGTCCTGAAGAAGAGAAACTATTGGGTTCTATCCTGCTTCCTTCATACAAAGTTTCCATATGTGGACCTGAACATAAAGTTAACCGAAAATATGCTTTTAAGTGTGAACATGCTAATATGAGAACCTACATACTAGCAGCTGATTCACAGGAGCTTGTGATGCAGTGGGTGCGTCTTTTGAATATGGCATGTCTTCTGCAAACCACTAGGTAAATTGTATGATGATTTCAATGCATTATAACCTGTTGCTCTTTTTTTATGTTTAGTGAAACGGAACATCAAATTAGCCAATCTCCTTCAACACCTAATCCTCCTGCCGAAAGTCCCACCATAAGGCAGCAAGTTTCAAGTCAAAACCTAAGAAATACTCCAGTTCACATGCATTCCTCTAGTAATACTACAGATTTAAGTAATCCCAGCCAACAAGAATTGAGTCAGTATTCACAACCATTATATGCTAATGCTCCACCTAAACCACGTAGGTTAACTGATGGATATTCATCACCCAGCTCGGAAATGTTAGATAGGTACTCTGGTGAATCAAAGTATGTTACCCTTCAACAGCCATCACAGTACAACGCCCAACCTATTTATGTATCCAGAGTTTCTGCTAAATCTCCAATTCATGTTTATGGAAATCCACAAGTGCTTTCTGAGTATTTGCAAGGGTCTATTCAACAGCCTATATATAATAAACATTTGCATGTACCTGAATATGGTGTTACACCTGTAAGGGATAATCATAATGTTGAAAGGAGAACACCAGATACTTATGGAAGGTCAAAATTAAATCCTTCAAAGGCAATTCATCCTTCAGATTATGAAGATGTATATGCGGATCAGTCAATGTATAAAAGACCTTTAAGTCCCATGGCATATAGTAATAGCACTAATAGATTAAATCCCACCTTATCAGTACCTGCAGCCAGACCATATACTCCTATAATTATGCGTGGTCCTAAAGATAATTTACCTTACATTCCTCTTCAACAATTACAGAAAATTCCCAATACAATTCCACGTCCTCATAGTGCCGATTTCTTAGAATATGAAGTAAAACACCAAAATTCTAATGTGATAGCTAGGCAACCACGGCCTAAATCTAGTTTAGATATAAACAGACATGCATCAAGTGATAACTATTTTTACACCGAGGAAAGGTATGCAGAAAAGATGAGAAAATCTGCACAGTATTTACCAAAAATGTCAAAATATCCATGTTCGCAAAATGAATATGCAACTCATCAGCAGAAATGGCCTGCCACATATAATAAATGTGAAACTGAAAATACGTTTCCTCTTACACGTTCAAATACTCGATCATCAAATTTTAAAGAAGTAAATTTGCAAGATTTTTGTCAAAGAGATATGCAACCAGTTAGAAGTCGAAGTGTTCTGAGTGATGGATCGTTATCAAAAGAAGTTGATATGGATTTACAACCCAGTTCACATGAACATTTTGATAAGGAAGCTGTCAGTCCAGCATTTCGAAGTAGGCAGGAACAAATATATGGATACAGTGATGACTTGAGAAAATCTTGTCGAGAGTATGAACAATTTACTAGGTCTGCTAGTGCTAGATTAGCACAAAACTGTAGTCAATCGGAAGGAAGGTCAATGAATAGGGAAGGGGAACGAAAGGTATGATTGCAAGGTATTCTGTAAATGGTAACTGTTATAGTAAATTATTAATAACGGAATTGGTCAATAAATCAGAGATAGTTATAAATATTCTATTTTAGTCTAAATGCCAATATTTTGTAAGTATAGCTTTTACATTACAAGGTTTTGATAATTACAATTGTTTTTTTTAATGAACATCAATCTTAAACTAAACTAAATAACAGTTTTGTTTTTTTACTAAAAAAGAAGCAAAAAACCTTCTAAATTTCAAAATTCAAATTTTAATTTATTTTCTAGACATCTATTAAAAAACTAACTTGTAATCACCATCTTTTACAATTCCAAAGCTTTAAAAATGCAAAGATGTACTTGGCGAAATATTGGCATTTATAATAAAACAATCTATATAGCTATTTCTAATTCACCGACTGACTAACCATTAATAATTATACTTTTCTTATAGAGTTTTATTAGTAATTAATTTAGTTTATTTTTGAAGAGGGAGGAATCTATGAAACGCTTATTAGAATGGAAACAAAGGATGTTACAGTCACCATTAAATAGAAAAGTTAATCCAGGAATATGCAAAGGAGTCTCTGGGAAATTTAATCCTTATTATAGAAATAATGAAAATGGCTATCTTTCAAATTTAGATATGTATTCAGATACGAGGAGATCTACGAATACATTACCACAATATAATAGTTATTCTTCTGATGATGAGGGTAAGAAAATATTCTGAACAGTTATCGGTTGTTTGCTATTCATTAGAGAGTTATGTACTGTGCCTTTTTGTTATATTTCTATGAAACACTTAAGTATAAATTGTGAACAAATAAGAAACTGTCTACTCGGACTAAGTATTAGCCTAAACTAGTGAATAATTATGTTACTTTACTATTTGTTTTTATTATTTTAAGTAAGCACGTTATAATATTATTGCAATTTTACATCTGCTTTAACAAATTAACAAACTTATTAGATAACAGCAACAAGATTACCAACTCGATAGTAGTGGAATGAATTTTGAATGATTCTGTTAATTCTAAAATAGCCTAAGCTTATAAGTATTGCGTGTTTATACGATTAAGATATGATTATGGATGAATATACTTAGAACATTTATAACAAGAAGGTAGATTGCACAAACTTGATATTATCTGTAAATCAATTAGTAATAAGGGAACTGAGAATTTATAATTTTTTAATATTTTGAAAGAAAATGATTTAATGTAATTTACATATCAATAATATAAATGCAAATTCTCAGGAACTCTGTTATGCCGCATGTAGTTGTATAGTGGGTATTCTACGGGTCATCTACATTGGTCCTTCCTGCCTGATTCAGCTTGGGTCTCAACTTTCTACTACTAACTTTCGGTGGCATCTCTTTAACTTTCGATACTCTACTAACAGATTAATGTATTTATTTGGAAAGCAAATTATACCACTTTAATATACAAGTTATAAAATTTTTTATGCTCGGTTCAGAAAATGAGGATGGAAGCAAAGAAAATGTGCAAACACAGGCAGGACGGACCATGGACACATATCCAAGCATTTCCGAACCTCACATACCTGCACTCACAGCCTCTACCACTGTGTTTAATTCCCTGCCTATGACTGACGAGTCTTTAAACTTGTCAGATTCTATGCTTGATGTTGCACATCAATCAAATACCGTCAAAGAACTGCCTGTTGTATGCACCAAACCAACTGAAAAAGATTCATCTGTAGAAAAGAATATAGAACTAAATCAAGAAGGAGATATTTTTGAAAAACCCTTAAAGATAGCTACCAATAATTCCACACATACTGCACTTGTTTCAAGTTTACGTTCTGAATTTTCCAATAAATTTGAGAGAAGCCTGAACATTACTGAAATAAAAAGTAATGGAGCTCTAGTGAAAAGTATTCTTGCTGAATTTGAAAAGAAGAAAGTAGAACTTCCCGGCACATGTAATGCAAGTGATGATCAGAAAGAAATGTCTGCATTGGAAGAATCCTCTTCAACCCCCATTAAAGATGTGGAAAGCATTATAGAAGAAAACTACATGACAATGACACCAAAGAAGAGTATTTTAGATCCATCTAGCTCACATTCTACTTTGGCTATGATTGTAAATACAGAAATAGATGAAAATCCATATGTAGAAATGACCCAGGGTTCTGATATTTCACTTTTGGAACCAAATAATGACAATGGTGGTTGTATAAGTGAATTACAAACTTATGAAACTGTTTGTTTTTCTGATGGTAAAGT
Source organism: Ignelater luminosus (assembly GCA_011009095.1). NCBI lineage: Eukaryota > Metazoa > Arthropoda > Insecta > Coleoptera > Elateridae > Ignelater > Ignelater luminosus. The sequence continues at coordinate 187,768 of VTPC01090611.1, forward strand.
TGAACCTGTTTATGTAGAATTGAATCAATTAACTTCTGGAAAAGAATCTTTGAAGAACATTCTTGATAATTCTAGAACTAATTCGAAAACTAAATTACCAGATATCTTAATGGCCTCACAAAATAAAAATAATTCTGGTAATAAATCAGACAGTTCGGATGCTGATGACGAGGCATCGAAAGATTTAGATTCTTTGGATACTCCGTGTCATCCACGTTTCAGCTTGTCTGACACATTTCGACCTGCTTCTTATTATTTAGGTGCTAGTAGAGTTGCACCTGAGCTTCAGGACAGTTCTGACAGCGAGTTAGTATCACCACCTCCAATTCCAACTTCACCACCACCTTTAGATGACCTTGATAACATAGATGAATGTATATCAAGCAGTCGAGAAGTTAGTTTAACAGAACATGAACATAAAGATGATATTTTTAGATTCAATTTACATGCAAATAGAAATTCTGATATTTTCAAACAAAATGTTAATAATACTAGCACTCCTGCTGCAGATTCTAAGAAGTCCATGATTCTTAATATAAGTAGTTTATTAGATCAAGATAATTCATCTCTTTATAGTATAAATACAGAAGCAGATCCACGATACAGTAGTAGATTATCACACAACAGTGATTCTGATGTAGAACTACGAACTCCATTCTCAAGAAGTTCTGATTATGAACGAATGTTGAAAAGACGACCAGTTTCGGAAGAATTCTATGATGAACTAGAATCTCTAGGTAGCTGTACTAATGAAACTATAGACAGCTTTCATTTAGATAGACATTTGAAGCATTTGGAGGTTACTTCTTTGTATGATCGTAATAATACAAATGAACATTCTATAAGTCATGATTTAAAGCAATCAACAGAAAGTTTTCATGATTATGAAAATATGTATGTTAATAATCAAAGAGAAAAAGAACTAAAGAATGTACAAGGAAATAAACCATTATCAAGTACTTTCTCTCCTGCTTTAATGCATGTACATAGTCGAGACAATAGTAGAGACACAGCTAGCAGTCAACTTACAGTTAACACATATAAATCAGATTCAAGTGGTAGAAGATCAACATTTTCTCCAAATGATTTTGTTCTTAGGGCACGTCCTGAAAGTAGTACTTCAATTACTGCAGAAACTAGTACTTTCCTGAGTAATTCTAATTCTCATTTGACTCCTGTAATTCGCCCTCAAAGTTCTGGAAGTATACAAGAAATAAATTCATCATCATATTTCTTCTGTGGAAATAAACCCAAGCAATCTAGTTTAGATTCATTTGGTAATCAACCAGCACCATATTATTATTCTGATTTGTCTATTAATACTTCAAGAACTGATAGCACATCTTCAATACTAACTTTAAACAATCAACGATGTGCAATGAGTGGAGGTAAACGAGATATTACTCATATTATCAATCCAATTAGATGCAATAATCGTACAAGAAATTCTCTTCATTCGCCTCATCGAAATTTATTTGATGCAACTAGTAAGCTTGCAGCAGAGGCTCGTTCTGCTTCAGTTGATTTCTTAAATATTGCTGATAAATCTGGAAATATCGATAAGAAAAATATATATGAGTCTGATACTTTGAAAAGATTGAAAGCTGCTGATTCTACATCTAGTTTGCAATGTAAATCTGAGGTTAGAAACCTATATCCTGGTACTAAAGGTGATAAATTCAGTAGAAATGATCCTAGTACAGGCGAACCAAGCGTGAGGCGATCATATTCATTAGAAGGATTATTAGAAAATGTTCTAAACGAAAATATACCCGTTCCTCAAGAATTTAACAGTTTTGCAGAACAAAATGGTGTGTCTGTTAGTGAGAATACAATTACCGATATAGCTGCTGAAGGTAGTCATTTATGGGAAGAAGATTCTATTTGGCATGAACGCTTACGATCTGCAAGTCAACGTCACACGAGATCTTTGGATGATTTGGATTGTATTAGAGAGTCAGATAAGAAACCCAAAAAACAAAGTCGTGGTATATCACGTTTAGTAACTTATGTTAATGATAATATGTTTAATATGCCAATTCAAGATAAACAACAGATGGAATTAGAGAGTAAAAAAGAAGAGAATAATAAAAGTGTTACTAAGGAGAATGGTAGTTTTACTATTGATAGGGAAAAATTAAGACAATGGGATTTTTTATCTAGTGCACCTTCTGATACACAATTGTATGCACAATCACCTGTTCAGGGCTGTTTTAACTCGGTGGTAGACTTGGGTGCAGGTGTGAGTGCTTGTGAACCATCTGAGCAAAACAGCGTGCAGCATTCAGGTACAATTTAATTCTTCTTACAGGCTTTTGTAAAAAATGTATATAACTGGTTATTACAAATTGGCTATAAATCTTTTGTAAATTTGTACAAAATTGTGCAAGTGTACAAACTAGCACATCTTCCTTAATAAAAAATAAAACGAAATTGATAGAAATTTGAATATTTTCTGTTATATGCTGAATTAAGATGGTGTTTACTATTTTATAGCGTCTGGATCAATATCCATAACAACTAGAGATACTTTTCCAAGGTCAGTTCCAGGAAAAAAAATCTGGACACAAAATCCCAAGCCTGTACAATCTAAATCGAGCACAAATTTGTTGAGAGGTTATGAAAACGATTATGTAGTGTAAGTACATTTTGTTTATGCTTCGTATGAAAATAAGTGATTTGGTTTCTTACAATAACAGATCTCGCAGACCACAACAAGGATATTCGATGTCACAGGGTCGTAGTCAACATGATTTGAGTTCCGATACATCTCAGTCGAGCAGTTGCCGAAGGGTAAGTAGGTTAATCGATTGAAATATTCTTTTAGTTTCATTTTAAGTTAAATGTTATAATTTTATTTTAATGATTTATTTTTATTTATGTAAAATCCGTATAGGCAAATTGGCAGTTGGGCGACAAAATGAATGTGTCAGCAGGTGAACTTCTTGGAAGAACACATGAGGAACTTGTGTTACTTTTGATTCAATTGCGTAGACAAAGCGCAAATAATTGTAATGCAATTGAAGCGTGTTACAATGAAATTGATAGTATTCAGGTCTGATTTTCTGAATAATAAATTACTAATCATTTTTATGGTATTGAGCTAATGGCTAACTTAACTGCAAATAATTATGCTTTCTAATTACTCACTTTCCCATACAATAAGATAGTATGTGATTAGAAAAATTTAAAGTCAAGTTAATTTTACATTACCTACTTACTTAGTTTAAGTTGTATTTTCTACTATTTTTACTACTTCCAGTTTTCAGCTATCAGCTTATTGTTTTAATAAGTTTCACTACATTATCAAAACTGATATTGTCAATTCTTGCAATCGTATAGGGTGTCAGCAAAAATCTAAAATGAATTACAAGTGTCTTACCTTATTTACACCCTGTAGAAGACATTAAGCAAAACAGTCATTAGGAACAGTGTTACATTGGAGGGTATACGTGGGTATTTGCTATATACCTATAAAAATAAAATTTAGAAAGGATATATGTAAATGCGAATTCAGGAAATATGAAGGTATACAGATGTATACTTGAGACCTTTTCCAGGAAAGAATTATTTTGAATGTAAAATCAAGTCTGTTATAATTTCCTTAACTTTGCCATTCTACAAAATCAGTGTCGCATTCTTCCCAGAGGGGGACCCCTGGTGTTTCATTGGGAAGTCCAAGTGGACATCTCTTCTAATTGTATCAGTGCTTATTGCTGTTTTAGCTAAATATCTTTATTCAATTATCTTATCTATTTTATGTACTCGATTGTCCACTTGTACTTACATACCACTAATAAGGGGACATTTTTGATTTTGATAGTTAATTAGATGATCAAATAGACAAAGAAACTCAGCAAATGTTTCATATATTTTTCTTTTTTTTTTAGATGTCAAGTAACTTATACAAAAAATGTTCTTTTTAGTGGTAGCAAGTAAGTGTACATTATATGATAATCAAGTTTAATTCACTTGACTTTATCTTTTCTCCATTATATGATTTAAAAATTATTTATATCCAAAATATCATTCACAACAGGTCTGGAGAGTGAAGAAACAAAATTGATGAAATGTACAAAAAAATAGTTTGTAGTTTTTTTTTTGATTTTGAAAACTTTTGCACCTTGAAGTCTTCTAAATGTCAGTACATTGTTTATGCGGAATATTTCTATCTAAAGTTAAAATACTGAAGTAACTCAAGTTACTATATTACTAGGTTTTAAACTTTTATTGCATTTTGTAATGTTACATTAAAGTTTATAAGAAGTGCTTTATAGTTTTAACTTCTCATCTATTAAAGAATCTTTAAATCAAACTTCTTATTTAAGGTGACTTCAGATTTTGGACAATAAAAGCACAATTACTTGAATCTCAATCTCCGAAACAATGCTGTATTAACCACATCGGTTATCAATAATAACCTGAATGACCTTATTTCTCTATTTCTTGTTGTTAATATTGTATTAACCAAAACATCAATTAACAAAAGGGTTCTAGTCCTCTATTTCAGAGCGGAATTTATCTTGAAATTTTTTCATATCCAAATGACATTTATCACCACCAAAATTTCAGTTTTTTGAACATAAAACATTTATGATTTGTTAACACATTTTTTATGCAGATCAATGAACCTTCCTTTTTCTTCATTGCCCCATAAAATCAATTCTTGTTTTTGTTCATTAAAAGGTTTTGAAAAAGTTAAAATCTTATAAATCCATGTTGATTTTATAACAAATGTTTCATCACTCTTCTGTACCAGAAGAAAAATTCATAAATGAAACGTTTTTGATTTAAAAATTGTTTAAATATTTTTCATTATTAATTTTCAGCAACAGTGATTATATGTATGGGAAAGTTTACACGAGTTCGTAACCCATTTTTAGTGTAATCATTTTAACTAACATACTTTTAATATAATCAAACAAAGACTATGCTTACTAACATCATAATGATCTTTCATACATTCGCAGAAGCGCAGTAAAGTTTTTGATACTTGCTTTTATGTTTAGTCTATTTATATATTAATACAAATTATTACATTTGAAATCAATGAAATTTATTTATATTATAGTCCAAATTGCCCAAAATGGATGCTGCAAAAAGGTTAGAAAACCTTCAAAAATTGGAACAAATAAAACAGCATTTACTAGAATTAGAGAAACAGGTACTTACATGTTTTTCTGTGAAATATATATTTACCTACACTAAATTAACATTTTAGTATGAAAAAGGAAAGCCATTAGTAAACTTGGTAGACAACATGGTGAAATTGGGATCATTATATAGATTTCCTAAAGATCACAATAATTATCCATATGTGAAAGATCGGTTAGAATTTAATCAACAAATTCAAGAACGTCGCCTTTTAGCTGAAGAAAGACGAGATTGGAATCGATTAAGTCCAAATCATACAGAATTACAAGCTAAAGTGCAACAACTATATCAGTTAGATCGTTTAATCCAAGAAGAGTCTGAGACACTTCAAGGTTTACAACAGGATAAAGAAGAAATTGAACGAGCTTTAGGTGGCCTCAGGCATAGATTGATCAAAGGTTTCAAAGATCCTGCTGAAGTTGAACAAGCACGAAAGCAACAAATTATACTTGAAAATGAACTTAGTAGAGTACACTCTATGTTAGCACAAAATTCTAGGAAGCTTGAAGAAACTGTTGCTGGAAATGCCAGGTTAGAACAAGAATTGTTGGTATTAAAACAGAAGTTACAAATTTCAAGACAACAAAGAAGCTCTCCACAGATTTCTAATGCAGGTAAACTTTCTGTTTAATGTGGAATTACTTATTTTATATGTAGATTATTAGTATATTGCGTGAGCCTATATTTACCAAAAGTTTTAAACAGATGTCTGAATAAATTTAAAATAAGACTGCTGTACTGTTCTATGAATTACTTCAAAAAATAAAAGATTAAGCTGTTTCTCTTTTAGAGGAATACTACAAAACCATAAAGAACAGAAACAGCCAGTTCATAATTTTCAAATGGAACACATTTTATATTACTTTTGTACAGTTTTGCTGATATTATTATAACAAGTGGTATTTTTTCTTTTAATTACAATTCAGGGTTTTCATTGGTTAACAGATAATTTACAAAACAATCTAGTAGGCTGAAGTTATTATTCATAGGTAAAAGAACTATAATTACTACCTATAACCTACACATTATTTATTTTTCTATACTGGGTTTTATTTATTAAAAGTGCTTATCGTTACTTACTAATGTACTTTTTTACCAATTACAGTTTTTGTAGTTGAAATTATTGATCATTCTCAAAATAAAACTTGACACTGCTTTAGTTTTGAGGAAAAGTATCACTTGTCTATGACTACCACTCACAACTTAAAAAAGCTAGTTTATTCATTATCGGATTAAATATTTTTTATTATCTACAGTTAGCAGCAAATTTTCATTGTATAGTGAATGAACTTGCAATTATATAATCTTTTGTTTTACTTACATAATTGGTTTCCTTTAATTTCAACTAAACAATTTTATTTCGCTAACATTATTATTTGTTATCAGTTGCTTATTGTTGTTACTAGGAGATAGTTTACCATGTGTAATTGGAACAAGTGCCATGTTAGAATCTGATCTTCATAGAGTGCAACAGAAAGTTGGTGATCTTCAACGCCAAAGACAGGAAATAAGTATGCAAGTCCGCCAACTCACAGACCGGTCCAATAGTCTTCAGCAATCCAGGCCATCTTCTGTTATGCCATCCCAAGTAAATCAAGGAAATAAGAAGAAAATGAATTCATTATGGAGAGAAACTGACTTAGATACTATGAGTTCTGTAGATCATGGAGATTCATGGGAGAATTCGACTGCTTCACCAATTACAGTATCTCCTTTATCTATTAATACGAATGTTAAGCAAAATGCAGAATCCGATTTTTATGGACGTAATTTTAAATGTAGTGATTCTGCTAGTGATGAAGCAGTTCAAAATCAGAATACAACACCTCAAGAGAAACAAGAAATAAAAACTGTTAGAATAGTTAAACGTGAATCAGAACGTCGACAAAGGGATCGTGAGAAAACTGCAACTGGTAAATGGGATACTGTGGTTGAAGAGGAAGATATATCTCAAAATTCTAGTACACTTTATAGACCAACACTGGCACAGAAGACACAAAGTAGTACAAACTTAGAATTAATGTCACCAAATAATTCTGAAACAGATAAATCGAGTAGCGGCATCTTGAGTCGACAAAGTTCTTTATCAAATCCAAGTTTGCCTCAAGTTTATTCTGATATCAGAACTGCTTCAACTGTGAGTGTAGAAGGAAGTTTAGAGAAATCTCCAGAATTATCACCAATTTTCAAGAGTGAAGCAGCCAGGCAGATTATAATAGAAATGTCTACTCATGATAATCCAAAGCAAACTAATAGAAGAGCCATACCTAAAGAGAAACGAAGACATTATACAGCACCACATAATAATTTAATAATGAAAAGTTTAAATCAACTACCTACTGATGATAAAGATTTTGATAAATTAGATATAAATGTAAGACGTGCTCGTGATGATTTAGATATGGAACGAGCATTAAGACAACGAATAGATGCACCTGATGTAGTTCGTTCAACGCTTAGTAACAAAGAACTTAAATATAATGAAAGCACTATTGATAATATTTTAGGTACTCCTAATAAAATTTTTATACCCGAAAGATATGTTCCTGAACAGTTGCCTCAGCTGTCGGCAGAAGAACAGCAACATAGGTTAAGAAAAGTTGAGTCAATTAAAAAAATGCTCTCTGACACAACAATTATTAGTGGTAGTTCAGCTAATTTAGCATCATCTGGTAAGCAAATAAATTGTAATTTAAGTTTCTAATACTAATTTGACATGATTACTTTTTAGACGAAACCAATTCCGAAAATCCATCAAGTAGTATAACAAGTAAAGCGACTTCTAAAATGATTGAAGAGAAAAAGCAGCGTGAACATCTTTTGCAATTGAACCAAATACTTGCAAAACAAGTTATGGAAATGAGCAAGATTGTTGCAGGTACATGATAACATTTTGTGGTGGGTCTTGTTTATTCTAACACGTTTATTTCAAATAAAATGCATCTTGATGTTTAGTTCTGCATTTTTAATTTTGTTATCATAGGTTCCAACAATCCTGGAGAATAGTAGTTGGCTTGCAGTTTGCTTTTAGTTTAAGGTGTGTTTTTGTTTTGCACGATTTTTTTTTGTTTTTATGAAACTACTTCCTTTAATTGTATAGAGAATATTAATTATTGTATTGTTTTAATAATGAGAAATATATAAAGCAAGTAGTTTCAGCTTTTAATTTAGATTATTTGTTTCTCACTATTATCCTGCTTTTAGTAAAAGCACTGGCATCGTTACCTTTAGAATCAGAAAGATTAAGTTCAGATGAGGATGATCTTTCTCCAGATACGCCTTTACCTATTTATCAGCAACGTGATAATTTCTACAGTTAATGTATTTAATATGATTTTTATTAATTGGTTGTACAAATTCTGATGGTTGTGTTCACGTTTGGCCTATCGTACATTTTCAGAATGTAGCTCTCATAAAACAGTATTACGAAATTTTGAGTGTTTTAAATGAATTTGAAATGTACGAAAAGAACTGAGTGCCAGACAATAACATTTTAAAGTTTACTTATTATTGTAAATATTATTAATTATTATTATTATTATTTTATTGTACAATGATGTTATTTAGTTATCATAATGCGTTGTTTATAAGCTGTTTTCACATGATTGTAATGTAGTGTTGCAATTGCTCAAGTTGTACTCAAATTTTGTACATAATGTTTGATAATTTATGACAATGGTGAGGGTTAATAACAAATTTGACTATATTAAAAGCAAATTTATTAACACACAAATTTAACATTAAAAAATTAAATTGTTCTCAATATTAAAATTACTAGAATTAGTTTAAATGATTGCATTTATTTACTGAGTTTACAACCTTGCAGTTGTTAAGAATGAAAAATGTATCCCACAGTTTTGATGTAATAACAGAAAATACACAAGTTCATGTCAAGTTAACTTTGTGGTTTTATTTATTTATATGTAATGGAAGATACATTATAGCTGTATGGCCAGTTAGCAGTGAGTATTGTAATCATATTTAAGTGTGGTTATATTTGATTAATGGGAAACTTCTACATGCTATAAAGTTTATGTTTATCAAATGGATGTATAAAACAGTCATGGGTAAGTCTTACCTATCAATTAGGTGCATTTCAGCAAGTCCTACATGTCTACATAGCATATATGTTGTACATAAATAATGTCGCAATTCATTTTTTTAATTAAACAATTAACCAGATATACAAAATATAATTTTATATTAATTGTTCAAAATTGCCTTATTGCCTCGTAAGTATATTTTGACTAATTAATGCTAAATCAGATTTTGTGTATTTGATCAATTCACTTATTAAAAGAATGTAATGCTACATTACTTATGCAAAAGACTGTACATAATCACAAAAGTGTGTAAAAATTAATCACTCCTAACTAGTGATGTGAGCTAGGTCATATGACACGGTCACGTCACAGTCATATTGAAAATGACCGTCACGTCATTTTACTTTGTGACATCAAAATGACAAAAACATCAGTTTTATGTAAAATTTGTCATATATCAAAATGACGTGACCGTCAATTTCATTCTGACCGTCACAAACATGTCTAGACCTGATGTGTCCCTGTGTATATATCAACTGCTTATTCGGCAGTTTCATTGTACTGATGCAGTTACAGCTTAACCTTCCTGTGTGTAGCGTGTATTTAATATTACCGGTGTATTTATTAATTAAAGATGTCTAGAAAAAAAAGCGTTGCTTTTCGTTATTATAATTTAATACCAAATTCCGCGAAAATAAAGACATACGAGTGCAAGTTTTGTAAAAACAGCTGCAACAGATTTACTATCACCAATTTCCTAGTTTGTTGACTGCACCACTGCAGACGAAACAGACGAAATATGGAAATTACTGGCCATGGCCATATATGCGACAGGTTCATCCCTGAATATGACAGAAAATACATATTGGATTAATTTTTTTAAGCGAATTAGACCTTCTTTACAACTGCCTTCACGCCATAATTTATCATCGACACTATCGCAAAACGTGTACAATAATGTACAATTACAAGTACAAAACAGTCTAGCAAATGCTTATGTTGTTGGCATTCAATGTGATGGATGGTCTAATATAAGGAACGATAGTATAATTAATTTTATCGTTACAACTCCACAACCAGTATTTTATAAGACAGTATCAACTGAAGAACATCGTCATACGGGACAATATGTGGCAGAACAGATTGAAGCTGTATTTACAGATATCGGTATTAATAAGGTTATTGCATGCTGCACAGATAATGCAGCAAACATGAAAAAAGCGTGGGATTTGCTTCGGGAAAAGTATGCAGATAAACCAATTTCTTTTTATGGGTGTGCTGCTCACACGCTTAATTTATTAGTGAAGGACATAACTAAGTTAAATACCACAGACATATTAATAAATTCTGCGAAAGCAATTATAAAGGTTATTAAAAGTAAATCTGTGTTAAATTCTGCATTTTTTAATTTACAAAGAGAAAAGCAAGAACCTAGGAAATGCGTACTTAAGTTACCAGTTGCTACTAGATGGGCTTCAATTGTATTATCTTTCGAGAGCCTTCTAAAGATCAAAAACATATTAAAAGCATTGGTGATTAATGACGAATATCAGGATTTGATAGAAAAAAGAAATAAAACCAATATATTGGATGACGAGATATTTTGGAAAAGGATCGAAAGTTTCTTAAAAATTTTACAACCACTAAAGAAATGGATAACCGTTTTGGAATCAGATGAATGTAGAATAAATGAAGTAACGGAAGCACTTATTGAAATAGAAAAAGTATTTAAAAAAGAGCTCCCATTATCAGATCTTTCAAGTAGCGAACAGGATAAAATACTGGAAGCAGTGCAAGCCAGAAGAAAGATGTGTTTAAAACCTATTCACTTCTCCGCAAACATACTAGATCCTAAACTGAAGGGTAAAATTTAATTTAGCTAAAATTTTACAATCATTAATTCTTATTAATCAATTATAGGCAAGCATTTGTCTGCGGGAGAAATAGTCCAGGGCTTACAGTACATTCACAGTTTGGCAAGACATTTATCTAATGTTGACGAAAATAAAGTGCTAGAAAACCTTGCTGATTTTAGAAGTAATTCTGGTTTTTGGGAAATGCAATTTGTCCAAGATTCTGCTATAAATACAAATATATCACCTGTAACATTTTGGAAGGGAATTTCTACAGAATTTCCGCTCAGATTTGTGGCAGAAGCGGTACTTACCATGCCAGCTACTTCTGCAGCCACAGAGAGAAGTTTCAGTTCTTATGGAAACATACATACAAAGAAAAGAAACCGCTTGTCGGTTAAACGTGCTGGAATTTTAACTTACGTTAATCACAATTTAAAACTGTTTAGTGCAACTGCAGACAAGATAAAAATAGTAACCAACAATGATAAATCTTTGAACTTTTTTGGATACAAAGCAAACGATGAATTACCAGAGGATTCCACTGATACCAGTGAATCGACTGTGACTCTTGGATTAGGTACTGGCTTTTAATTTCTATTCTTTGTTTGCAACTTATTTTAACTAGTGGTCTTGTTTTTCAGAAAAGAAAACCATGGCCACAAATCAATCTGAACCAGGTTTCTCCGGTTGGTATTCACCAAGATGTGTCGATCAAAGTTCTAGCAGTGAAGATAGCGAACTTTACGAAGAGATGGATGCTGTATTATATGCTTCTGATGAACTGGAAGATAAGGATGATGTGGATAAAGATGAAGACATAGATTAAATTGTTTTTTGTTTTTTTTCTGTTATTAAACCAATGTTTATATTCCTTAGTCGTTTTATTACTTAAATATGTGAAAGATGCGCACAAGTTATAAGTGACACAAAATGACCGAATATGACAGTTATATGACGGTCAGATGTCACGATTTTTAAATGATGGTCATTTTACATCACTACTCCTAACCTCTCTGAAAAGGGTTCATACTAAAGCTTGGTTCCCCATATGTTCGATTTAAATAGGTTATAGAAATGTGCGCTGATTCTGGTGCAAATCTTAGATGTTGCATTTCTACTGTAAAGCATAGTTTTTGGTCATATATTTGGGTTGGGGGGGGGGGGGGAGAACCACATTAAGTGACATGCTGATAGTAATTATGTTAAAGAAACTTTTGGCAGTAAGGTCTATATTTTAAACTGGTCCTTCCTTTCGGAAGCTTATCTTTCCATGGTTCAGATACCTTTTCGATTCCTTTCATATATATGGGCACCTAAGGGTTCAAACTGAAATCTGTTTCAATAATTATGAAAGGTCCCAGAAACAATATTCTTACTCGGGGCTGTCTTTACAATATTTGGGGCCTGAGCACTGTAGTATATTCTGAAACTTGATGAAATCTTTCTTTTAATCCTTAAGAATATGGAAACAAAAATCTATATGAAGTGTTCACACTTGGACAATACAGACCAAACCAAATCTTGCAAAGTGAGGATTTTATGAAATTACTTTTTACTCCTTATAGCATTATGGAAGAAGATTCAGACTGAATCTTTTCTTTTAATTTTGAAATATGGAGTAGTATGGCTCAATTTGGAGAAGAAACAAAACAGCAGATAAATGTTTTACTCTTGAGTGTTTCAGAATGAGACTGAACTAGACTTAGAAAGAACTTTTAAATTGGATGTACGTCAAAAAAAAATGCAAAATTTTATTGCATTTAAAATTAAGAATTTCCCACTGAGCTGAATGTCAAGATAATTACCATGTTATACAGTTTAGAACTATTTATAAAATTAACTTGTGCTAGCTTTCATATGGAACATTTTTAAAAATAAAGAATTAATTTGTAGAAATGGAAGAATATTACTAGTGTAATAACTTCTGTTATGTTCAAAAGTTATTTACAAATACAGGATGTTCCATAAAAGCGTGACATATGAACCTTTTGGTTTTTAAAATGGAATAACCTATAAATTCTGATATCTTCTTACTCCTTAACTTATTGCTGATTATATTTCAGTGTTATTCACTTGTTTGTTGCAAAGTTTTTCTAAACTACTAACTAGCCCTGGCACTACTAAAACAAGTTCAGTATTTGACTTTTTAATTAAAAAAAAAGTTAAATATAATCTTTGTTTTTTAAAAGTTATTCAAGATTCAGCTGGTTGGCTTTATTATACAGGGTAATTGAGAAATGTAAATTGTTATTTCTTTAGATTTTTTAAATACAATACCCTGTATCTGTTGTTGTGATTAAAAAAACTATAGCATCAGTTTTCATCTTACTACATATCACCTATCTTGCACTAATAGTGCAGCTTAAAAATATATTTAATTTCTGTTATAAGAAACAAATCTAAACTTAGAAATTTATTAATATTGCACATGTAAAGTCTCTGTTAATGTTTTTTGCTGTACTTTTTAAACATCATAAATTATCATGTTTTAACAATAGTGGAGGCATTGTGCAGTTATCGATAGTTAAAAATGATAAAAAAGGCCATAATCTACAAAACAGAAAATTCTGTTTATTAATTTAATAGGATTAATACTATCTTACCTTTGCTGCTTCTTTTTACTTCCTGATGCAGTGAATTTTATTTAACTAATAATTAAATTACTGTCCATAATCTGGTTTCAAAATCTAAGTACGTCATATATAATTTCAGCACATCGTTGACAGGTAGCGGCACATCATTACCGATCATTACTAATTTTATAATAACCTCTAACAGTTAATAATGTGACCAAACATAAGAAGATCGCACATTGAGCTCTCTCCGCTAGAGGAGCTGTCGTTTCACGTTATTTGACAATTTTAAACGTCATTTATAAATTTGAGGTTAATAAAATTTAGATTTTAGAAAAGTAATTATTAATGCCTTGTTGTTCTATTAACATTTGTATGAACAAGTGGGTTTTGTATAATTTTCTCAGCGTCACCTTCAATACTTTCACAGTTATGTATAATTACTGTAAAATAGCTGCAGATACTATTAATTTCGCAGTGACTGCGCAACCGTTTTTTTAAATAAATCGAATTAACTCAAATAACTGTCACGTAATTTATAAGATCAGATCAGAAAAAAATATGGGTTAAGTTTTCGAAAACGCCTTTAATAACGCAACAAAAAGATATTAATGATTACAATTCTAATAACCTCAAACTTTCAAACTGACGTTTAAACTGGTCAAATCTGACATGGAACATCAGCAGAGAGAAAATCGTTATTGAGTTCAATTTGCGATCATCTTTTGTTTGGTGCTGTGTGTTTATCTGACATCAACTGGCTTCTGATTCTTGTAGGACAATACGCCACCCAGCGATAAAAATGGGAAGTTGAGCACGTCAGTGCACTAATTATCTCTTTAAGGTTATGTTTTTACTTGTTTGCTGTAAGGTTATATAGAGGGAAAATTAAGTCATCGTCGCCTTGCAATAACGGATAAAGCTCATGTTCCTCCTGTGGGGATATCCATTTCTCTCTCCGCAATTATTCTGTATAACATTAATGGAATAGGAATTTCATGTTATTTTGCTGTATTCTGGACTATGACCTAGAAAAGAGAATGCTTTGACTTTCCCTCTATATAATTTAGTTCACTAAAAACGATCTCTCACGTTCTACTGTTCTGTGGTAGTACTGAAAAGACAGGTCGATGTTATTTAAGTGCAATATACTCTTCTGACAAAGGAATAAATATTTAGAACACTGCAACTTCTTGGCAACGATGCATTGTATAAGGGTCTATGGGTCTACACTAAAAAGTATCAGCAACACCGTAGTACAGTGATGCAGCTTAGTGCTATTTGCTAACTGTAATGGATTATTGAACTTTCATTTAAAATATCTTGCTTACATTTATGTGATTTTGGAAAATCTAATTTTACTCATTCTAATTTAGGGAATTATGTTTCTCAATGCATTTTCTGTAAAGGTGTGGTTGCATTGTCCTACATTTTTGCTTATAATGAATGTGTCAAAAGTGAAATTCTCATAATACTATATATGTCCTAGAGTAAAGACCATGTAATGAATTTCATTTTAATATTGCATGATAATCTTCGAGATACTAGAAAAGCAAGAAATCATAAATTTTGATAAAATTTCACTTTACTCGAAAACAGTGCATCCTATAAGAAAACACAACCCTAGCCCTAATTTTAGCGTAGGAATCTGCCATATCAATACTCTGTACTTTTAAAATTGAAAAACAGATTTACACTTTTATGTAGAACGTATTCTTATTTAATATCATAAAATCAAGAGAACCATCTTATTTATATAAATCATTAATTAAGCAATCAGCAATACATAATTCTGATTTGCATAACATGGATACCTATTAAATTTCTAAATGTAGAACCAATAGATTTAAATGTTGTTGTGAAGTTACAGTGCCAAAAATGCTTAATAGTTATATGAATTTATTTTGTGATTGTACTTTGACATCTCATTTCAAGAGACATTTTAAAAACTATTTATTAGATTTCCAAAAATTGTGATATTTTAAATTTTTTGTTTTGTGAGGGAGAAAGTGAAAAACAGCCTTGCTAATCTTCTTCCCCATTGGATGTCAATAATTCAATAAACATTATTATTACTATTAACTCAGGGACAACCTGTATAATTTCAGCATATCATTGACAGATCATGACAGATAGTGGCATATTATTACTTATAGCTGTGCTTATAGTATGTGACATATATCAGCAGTACTGCAGTGTAGCATAGTTCATCTTCATAGTATCACTTACTAATTAAGTGAACAAGATTTTGTACCGATTACTTTTAACGAGAAAATCTACTCTGTTAAGCATAAGCTTTTCAGCTCTAACTTTATAGGTGCAGTAATGATCGATGCATTGTTCCCAGAGCTGGTAAGTTATTCATTTTTAAATTTATTTATATAGGGGGAAATTGAAAGAGCTATAGGAAAAGAAATGGGTGGATATCTGAAGATATTATATGCTTTAATGATAACAATACTTATTTAGAAAATATTGATTTTTGAAAAAGTTGAAACTAGAGCAAGTTTAAGAACTGCAGTATTAATTCAAGAATCTTCGTTTTTGTTGCTTTTTATATTGAAAAGTGAAAACTGTAGACAGGATGGTAATTTTAAAAACATCTACTGTTACCATAATTTAGATACATTTGCTGTAGATCTTATAACTTTCACTTTTTAATCTGAAAAACAAAAAGTTCCTGTATATTTTTCAGACATTAAATAAGAGTAATCAAGTTTTTAAATTGTTTTTACAGACTATCAAGAGTATGTGGTTTTGTAGTATGCAAATCTGGATGTGTTCTTATATGTAATCACTGTAAAACATATGTTTGCATTGTAATAGTGACTACAATATATGAACACTTCCAAACTTGTGTACTTGGCTATATGTTCAAGTCTCTGTGCCTTACTTACCTTACAAGATTAATTTGCATTAATTAATCTACATAGGAGACTCTTGGATGAAACACTCACTTCTATTAAAAAAATGTTTATGAACTTCATATTATTGTTAACATTTTAAATTAAAATAACGAAATCTAATTTGCTTTTTATTTTTCAATAAACTGTACATTTAATGTAACAATTACATACAGGCTAGTAATAAATAATGACCTACATTTATTTTTTTAATTGTAGTCAATACTGACAACACAACAAAAAATATTATAAATATCCAAAATAAAAATTAAAAACAATATTTTCAATTGATATAATGCTTCATTCTGAACACATTTTATTTAGCTTTTCCTTGTGCAGCAACAGCTTCCATTGCTTTCTTTACAGTCTCAGGATCTCCTAAGAATTGTAGACTGCCATTAGGAACAGGATTTAAATTCTCATCTAAAGTGTAAACAAAAGGAATTCCAGTTGGCAAATTGAGTCCCATGATTTGTTCATCAGACATGTTGTCCAGATGCTTCACAATTCCACGCAAACTGTTACCATGTGCAGCAATCAAAATAGATTTTCCAGCTTTAATTTGTGGAACGATAACATCATTCCAAAATGGAAGAGTGCGCTGAATTGTTAACTTTAAAGATTCAAACTTGGGGAACTCCTCAGGTGAAGGGCCATCGGCATATCGTGGATCTTTTACAATCTGTTCATAGTAAGGATGGTCTGGTTCCATTGCAGGTGGTGGGATGTCAAAGCTACGACGCCAAATTGCAACTTGTTCTTCTCCATATTTGGCAGCGGTTTCAGCCTTATTTAAACCAGTAAGACCACCATAATGTCTTTCATTCAGTCGCCAACTCTTTGTAATTGGAATGTCTGTTTGCCCAATTTGTTCCAAAATTGATTGCAGAGTATTTTGAGCACGAGTTAAGACTGAAGTGTGTGCTAAATCGAATTTATAACCGGCTTCTTTTAGGGCTTTTCCAGCACTTAAAGCTTCTTCCTTTCCTGTGAAACAAGGTTTTCATTAATTTAGTCAAAAGCACTGTTTTTGTATATAATTGAAAAAATTAATGATAAATATTAATGTTTTAAGATGCATAGGTAATATTTTAATTAATTTGGTTGTTAAAATTTGAAACTTGTTAATGATAATTTTTTGAAGAACAGTGAAGGTCATTGAAGGACACTCATAGTTTAACTTACCCTTATCGCTTAAATTAGCATCGTACCATCCACAAAATAAATTCTTTTGATTCCATTCTGATTCACCGTGACGTACCATTACAATCTTGTATTTAGCCATTTTTAATTTATTGAGAATCTTTAGTCAACCGGAGAAATTATGCCGAGTGTTGAAGGTTTTTCTCCAACACTGCCGAAGTGCCGATTATACCGCTCAGTTCTACTTGAAATAACTGCACATGCTCACGTTAAAGCAGTGTTGCCGAGTGTAACATATATAAAGGTTTTAAAAGACATTCAATAATCAACAATAATGTTTCTTAGCCTTTGAAGTAGTGTTTCTTATTAAGTATTTAGTGTTATTTCTGTTATTATTTAAATAAAAATGTTATTGATAATCAAATCTTTGAATAAATAAATTACATTGAAATATGTATAGCTTTTAGAGTTTACAGACTATTTTAAAATAGAAAAAAAAATAATAATCAGTGATAATTCATTAATAGAATTAAAACTCTGTTTGGCGTAAAAATTAAAAGTGTGCATTATTAGAACTATTGCACATGACAACATTGCTATTTAAAATGCGGCGCGATGCGACCGCGTAAAAATTATATTTGAAAGTTTATTTACTACCTCGATTAGATTTTAATATTTATATTAATACAAAATAAAAAGAGGTAATTACAATAAAAATTATCTTATTTAAGAAACGTTGCACTAAAAGTGGCAACATTATAATCAAAATTACGATATTTCTAGAAAAAAAATGCGAAAAATTTTATAATACGTCTAATAACAAATTAGATGTGTTGTACCAATTTTATAAATAATAGCAGTAAACTTGGATATTACTTTAAAAGTAATAATGTAATAATTTAATGTTAAGTGTAGATATCTTAAAATCATTTCATATACTGCTGGATTGTGCTGACCTCATACGTAAAGTACGTTAAACACTTCAAACAAATTACTAAGAGTTAGAAGTTATGTATTGTTGATATTCTTTCAAAATCATTTAAAAAATATTGAATTGAGTATTATTTGGATGTACAATTATCGTTTACTCTAGTGTTACTCTGAAAATGCGTTTCTTTTTTATAAAAGATGAAAGCTTTCATATAAACAAAAAGCTTAGCGCATTCTTGCCATGCACATTTATATGCCTTTTATGTTTTAATCTTTAAAAGCTGCGGTAACCACACTTTTGTTGTATCTTTTAACTACATTAGTACATTAGTGCGCTCCTGTGCTTTCATATCATGCTTTTTATAACAAAACAAAAAACACAGTTTTAATGTGATTAAACATACCTACAGCGAAAAAAGCTAATTAATGAAGAAAATGTGTATTCTACGTAAATTCGAAATTTCAGACTAACATTTAACTAGATTTAAATTTTGCAAAGTTATCTTAGGCTCCGGAATAATTTAATAAGTCAGTCAATGGCCCTCCAGTTCCAAATATCAATTACTTGGATTAAGAATTGCGTTTTTGTTATTTAATTAAATTGCCATTAGAGGATATTCGCTAATCTAGTCTCATTTCGAGTAACTTTCAGTTTAATCGAATGTGAAAGCACTTTGTGTAAAATTAATTAAAGTGATTGTTATGAACAGCAAGAATTTAATATTTAAAGATAAGTATAGCATGTATTCTGACGGCACGTGGGCGGTCTCTAATTATTGTAATCATATGAAAGACCTGATTATATCTGGTTTTTATACGCGACTACACTCTATTTTAGTAAAACTGTTTTAGATAATTGCGAAAAGATAAAAGAAAATTTCTTTGAACTAAATTGACAGAGTTAGTGAATCTTTAAAAGCTAATTTAATTTAAAAAATGTTTAGATCTAAGATCTCGATTTCATTTATGCCCACAAAATAAAATTCTTGACATTCTCATGCATAATCTATGTTTAGAAATCAATTTTCCTAGCCATAGCTAGCTCATATACAGACTGATAAGCTGTTGAATCATATTCATTTCCTTGTAGACAAAATCCAATACCTATTAGACTTTTTTTATGATGGTCAACGTTGCAAGCAAAAATTGGTGAACCTGCTGCGCTTGGGAATTGCTTCACCGTATCCTCCATGTTTTCTTTCCATGCATAACACACATTTTCATTTTTCTCTTTTTTTTGGAAGATAAGTATCAATTATGGTGGAAGAGATCTTATAACAACCAGTCTGGGCAAAAGAGGAAAGGAAACCTTTCAATCTAGGAGAATATAAAAAAAAAATAGTAAGTAGAAAGAAGAAAGTTACATCCTCGGTAAAATATATAATCCAAGGGAAAATACATAGAGATTTCTAACAAAATTCTCACAAATCAAGTAAGACAAATAACCAAAGATCTCAAATAGTATAATTTACCCAGTCCAGAAAAAAAAAGTAGAAGAGAGGTAGATTGAAAATATAGAAAAATATGGATATAAATATTAGTAATTAACTTGTCCAAGCTATCGATATGTTTGGCACTTACTTTAGTTGCAATGTAGTAGATTTAGGATATCATTTCTGGAGTAGTACTACCTTTAAGGGTTTGACCGTCTTTATACAAAATTTGTTGATCATTCGAAGTTATATAGAAAAAAACTTTTATATGTAAATTCAGACAATATGACATTTTGTAGGTTGTCGACCTATTTCATAATGATTTCTAAAACTTCTGGAAAAGGTTGACCATCTCTACCAGCTTGCAGTCCAAGTTGAGCAATTGTACTTTACTTTCTATGACCGATCAAAGATCATACAGCATTAATCAATCTTTTTGGTGTGTCGCAGACATAAATATTTTACAGAAATGTTGAATGGCATGACTATGTCAAAACTTTTCGAGAGAACTGAAATCTTTTTGATATGATTTGTTCAAACCTAACCCTGAGCAGACATTGTCGTACAGATAAATTATATGACGTTATATATATATATATATATGAGTCGGAATATCTACAGACAAGTTAAATTAATAAAACTGAAGATGAGCTCTTTTTCCATAAGACAGTTGATATTGCGCTGAAGAGGTTTATCTGACAGTTTTACTTGGGCTATCTAAAAGGATAACGTGCCTTATATCTAGAAAACTGAAAGAGCTACTCTATCCAATACAAAAATGTATTGACGATTCTTACTTCCACTTACTTTGCAAAGAGTTGAATAACAAATAGAAGAGAAATCTTTAGAGGCCGGCCTTGACTGACTATAATTGAATACAAGATAGTAAACATTCTCGACAAGATCAATTTACTTCGATTGCCACAAGATATATTTTCAGTCAGATATATCCTGGTCAAATATCTTAGGAATCGTTAACTGTAAAATTTAATTTTTATTACATAAAACGCCACTATATTTATGTTAGAAAAATGTTCAGGTTCCAGTAAGAAGATACAGCTAGATATGTGGAAGATCTTTACGTAAGCAGTTTTTATGTCATCCACATGGGAAGATAAAAAGGCACAAAACTTCATGCAAGGTTTGATCTTAAAATCGTCAATCTTAATTTAAGCCAACACATGTTTTTAGTAACTTTATTATTTTTGATTTTTGAACGACAGTTTTATTTTGAAACCATAAGTAAAATATTTTAAAATATTGGCTATTATAGATAAAATGCTTTATCTGTAATCCTAACCAAAGAAATCCTAATTTGTTAATTACATCAGTACTGTTTATACACAACAGTAACTATTAAAATTTAAAAGTCTAGCATGCACGATCAAAAACAAGGCAATTTAATTAAAGAATCCTGTGTATTTATCCTTGGTATTGCTGACTTGAGTTTCATTCATTGAAATAACGTAGTATAAGTACAAAACCTTAATAAACTGAGACTTTTAAGATTATCTTGAATCCTGGTTCAAAAACGTGTTGTATTTACTTATCACGAGTAATGAAGAGAAAACTTGTTCACAAATACTTTGTCTGACATATAATTGTGACAGTTACATATTGATAAAAAGTCAAACAGTTCTTGATTTTCATTCTTTAAAATTAAGTGTTGAGGTTATGTTAGTTTAAGATAACCTTAAAATAAATGAAAATAAGGTGAATAATAAGCGAGAATAAATAAAATGTGGCAGATCACTTTTTGGCGTTTACTTAACTTTGTCAATAAAATTATATTTTTCTTTTTGGAATTTTAGTAGATTTATTCAGTAAGGAATAAATGCGCTGAATGCCGTTGGCGTTGGTTTAACGTTGGTGTCATAATTGTGTAATACCAATTACAATTATTATTATTAAGCAAAAACTTATAATAAAATTTCTGTTGGAAATGAAAACTATAATAATAGCATCTTGCTTTTAAGAGAGATACTGCGTTGATGCTTTTCTTGGCAAGTTTTAAGTGTGTTTAAAGCAGCATCTATCTGTGTATTATTATATAGCTGCGAAAATGTCATCATGGCACACTTTGCGTAATGGAAAGTAATTTAATCTTTCAAACATTATCAAAGGTTTTAATCCTGTTTCTTAATGACAGTGAAGTAAGGAATGCAAACTCATAATTAATTCTAAAAGCAAGTAATAAGATATTAGACATTACAATCTTTGAAGTTTTCCCGCGTTGAGATTTCAAAAATTAATTGGAAACTGTCGATTGCTTTCCACTTCCATAATTTAAGCAAACTGTAAAAAATAAAACAAAAACTTATTAGACGTTCCTTGTAAAAACAAAACTGTTAATTTTTACGATTTGTTTTATTATCGCAGACAGAGCTTTTCATTCTCCTATATAATAAGTCGAACTTTATTGTTTTGGTCAGTTCAGTTATTAAATGACCTTGATTAATAATGTATCAAGTTGGTGGCAGTATACGAGTCACAATAATGTCATTGTTTCCAACAATAATTACCGAACTGCCCTGGTAAGTCTATAAATTTTTATTATGTACTCCAGAAAACTTTTAACATCCTCAACAAAAAATGAACTAGAATAATTTATACCATTATTTCTGTCGTCGAACCGTATATAGGACAAACGTGGCTAGTTTTCTATTTATCCGAGAATGCTTCGGTTTTTTCGACTAACCTTATATAAATGTATAAGAAAAAGATTTAATAAGAAATTCAAGGCAGTCTTTGATAATATAAATGGGAATATTATCCGCTCTAAAAGATCTTTTATTTTTTGCACACTTATAGGTTTTTCGCTTTTAGCTGAAATATGTCTGAGTACTTTCTAATTTTCTTCTGTTTTCTTTTACGATTTCAAATCAAAACTAAGCAGAAGATTTCGTTGAACAAATTTAATACATTTCAAAATTGATTTACAATAACTATTTATATTTGTAATAATAACGCAACCCCTGCAAGAGTCCATTTTGCGGGTTTATCCTTAGTTTTCAAGTTGAAAGTCCAGACATAAGTAGGACCTCTTGTTCTTGTTTTATACATGGGACATTCGTACATATTTCTTAAATCTTGCTTATCTTGAGTTATGGCACGTACATTGATAACAGGCATACTGGGAAATAATTCCTTTAACCTGGAATCCATAATTATTCCTGCTTGTACATCCCATCTCGCACCTTCCATGTGCAATCCATGAATATACGCTCCTTCACGTGGAGCACTCCTAAAATAAAGTGATAGATAAGAATTAATCTCCTTTATTTAATTTTCATACTTACGTAAATTCTTCCTTCTGTTTTTTCGTTACATCGCACTGCAAACACATTTTATCTAAAGGTAATTCATTCTTTCTCGCCGTACTTTGCATGATAGCTGTTAGTAGAGATTGAGGGTTAAAAAATCCTCCTAACCACACTGATGAAGGAAGCTGAAAATGCGATTTAGATTTAAACAGCGTTGAACTTGTAACTACATATATTTACCACAAAATCTGTAGACCAAGTTTCTAATTCGCGTATTCTTAATAGCAAGTCGATAAACCAAGGCGTAAGTCCCAGGAGCGACGGGTAAGCTCTCTTGCTCCAAGTTAGAGGAACTTGATCTAAAAACAATGCATTTTCGAGGTCTTCCATGTCGGATGTTATCGTGAGTTCTCCTTTCATTCCAAGATCTAGCTCTTTTAGCGAGCGTTTAATCTCCCCCATTAGATAATTCATTCTTTCACATTCTTGAAATGCCACTATAACATATGGTGTCCTTTCTTCGACTTTTCCCATTATTTCCACCATATTAAAGTCTTCAGGTAACTTTTCTATCATCTCGTCGATCATTTGTCTTACCTAATAAAAATAAAGGTTTTGTACATTATTCGTGCATTAAAACAGAACTAACTTTATCCTCGCGAGTAATCGTTGCACCTCCAGATGCACCCGCATCTCTAGGTTGCATTTCAAAGACTGTTCTAAATAAATTTTCCGCTGTCGTTGTTAGAAATCCAATTTCAGTATTTGGATGAAGTCCATATAAATAAGGAGATTCTGGTGGCATAACTTCATCAATATAAGTATGATAACCAGCGTAATCTGTATTTGGTGGGGCTGGAAAACCCGGTGCTAACAGCAATTCGCCATCAACCTAAAAAAACTCATAGTAGTAGTACATTGTCTATTATAAAATTACCATCTTATTAATTTACCAATTCTGGTTGTAATAATTCCTCTAGGTAGGTATTACATAATCTTCTATCCCAGTCATCAGTAATATGTCCTCCATACATAATCTCCCCAAAAAGATATCTCAAGTCTTCCCAAGGCACTTTAGAATTTGCCTCCAAATAATTATACAAAACAAAGACGCTAATGGTTAGATCACCAACATTAAATGGATAAATCTTGTTCCATCCTTGAGGGCCAAATTTTCTTCGTTCCGCTACAACTGCATGGAAATAACATAGAGAAAATAGTATAACCTTAAATTCGGCTTCTTTTCCACATTGTTCCAAAGTTTCTTGATTGAAATTTGAAAAAGCCTTATGCAGATTTGCCTGCATTCCTGTTGGTGGTTCGTTTGTTATTTTTATAGATGATTCTAAAATTCCCTAAAAATGCATTTTATTAGAAAAACGTACATTTGACAATAGGAAAACTATTTAGTGCAATGGCCTGGCATTCCATAAAAATAGCAAACTTTTTATTTCCATTTCGGTTATTTTTAAGTTTTGTATCTGGTTCTGCTTTAGGTGAAGGAGGATAAGAATCTCACAGACAGTTATGTTATAAAATCTTTAATGTTGTTCAAGATGTCTAAACCTCGAAAATCAACCCTTGTTAGGTTCATAGGTGTAGGATAATGACAGAGATGCGGTTTTCTGTTCAGGATCGCACCTCCGACAGACTATCTAAGTTTGGGTTTTAATTAGCGAATACAAAGTTCTATTTCTCTAAGCTAAGTTTTACGACGTTGTTTGTAGATTTGAAGACTAATTCTGAAGGCACTGATCAACTAACCCCGAAGAAGAGTAACTTTACAATTGTTTGGAGTTGATAACATCGCTATGCTATTGGTTGATGTTTGTACGATTTTTTGCTGCTTCCAGATTGGTCCACTCATTATACCTGTTATTTTAGCCTGAAAGGCATTCGTGTGCATTGAAGTTAAAATCCATGCCAAAAACACTATTCATTATTCTGCAACCATCTGTCCTAGATCTGCTTCTATTGGAATGCGGTAAACAAGTGATTATCCTTTATACTATATATGAAGTATAGATACTTTGATAATTACCTCGCTACCTTCAAAGTTTCTACCATACCGAAAACCCATTAAATATGGTTTTTTGGGAAGATTTCTCGGTGAGCAAGACAAAGAACGATTTCTATAAATGCGTTATATCAAAGAATGTTGCTTGTCTCGTTTTGGACTAATAGATTAAAACATTACCAATGTAATGTAGTTCCTACATTGGCAGTGTGCAATTAAAGACAACTTTTGTAAAAAATTTCCATTTTCTATCCACACTATGGAAACATTTCTCATCTGCACATTCCATGTTTTCTTTCTAGTTAAAATTTTTGTCTAGTAGTATGCATTCTTAACCCGATAGGCGATGGTCTGATGAATGCTCGTTATGTAAAGATGTAAAGTAGGCATATCTAAATTATCTACGGTCTACCATGCAAAAAGGCCAGTAAAGAAAGTTTTTTTGATATTCTAGAAAGTGCAGAGCGTATCTTTGAATTTTGCTTTGAATGGAAACCCAACATCTAGATTGCATAGTTGAAGTAATACTGTCTTCTACAGTAGAGAAAGCACCATGCTCTGTAGACAGTCTTGATATCACCAGATAGCAGTTGATTATGTCTAGGTTCCACTGAAGTTAGGCTGATAAGATGTTTTCAAGTTTTGGTGATTGAAAGGACTGAAAAGTTCTAACAGCTCAAATTATCTTTTTTCGGATAGAGGTGGAAAAACCTAGTCATACTGAGAATTCTAAATGTATGATACTCAAAATTGGATGAAGATAAATGTCTAAAAATCATCAAACGCTCTTGACTTTACGGTGACTCTCTTTACTGTTATATTCTGTGGTACAACTTAGTATAGGTGTCATTAATCATAGTCCAAACTTCATAAGAAAATGAGTATCGTTCTTTATGAGCAACAGAACTAAGTTAATTCGACATTAAATTGTAACAGCTATCAAATAAGGAGATCTATTTTGAACTGCTTTTGTGAATTTTTCAGATCAATGTAAAATGGGGCTTTAACTAAAAGAAAATCGAAAACCACAAAATACCTGAAAATGACAGTCATCTATCTATCTTTTTCTTCAGCTGTAGATTGCATATTTAGATAGGATAGTGTAGTAGTAGTAACATCATCATGAATCAAAGTTCTAAAGAACAAATGGAATAAAACAATCAAACAAATTGACCAAAATGATATACAGCCTCATGTGATTCTGTTTTATGGGAAAACTTGATGTTTGATGATGGGAAGAAAAGAAAAGGGAAACAAAAACGAAAAATACCGCAATTCAGATGTGTGATGAAGCTTGCCTTGAAAGCTCCCGATGGATCATTATATTGATTATTAAATGAACAGTGAACTTGGATAATTTCTATATTTAATTTTATCTGGCAAGATTGCAAGAACGCTTGTGAATGGCAGCTTGGACACAGTGGTGCGTTGCGGTGTACTCGTAGCAAGAGTGGATGCTCCGCGTACTTTTTTCCCCATTATTACACATCTAGCAGATGCCAAGCTGCATTCACCTTTTCAAATTGTTAATCATGGGTGGTATAGCCTATATATTTATGAATCTTGACTTGAAAGAGGTGATGACTAACAATTTGTAGGTCTTCTCAGTTTCAAAAACGAATAATTCATGTTAGTTTGATAGAGAGTTGACCAATCTAACAGAAGATTATCAGAAGATTGTGCTAAGGTATCAAAAGAGTATGATACGAAGATGAGACGAGCGAAATAACGATGCTTGTACTACACATCTTGGGCAGGGCCTGAAACACTGGTATACATTTCTGGCAAATGGACAAGAAGCTGTAGTACACCCTGATAAATAGAATTAAAATCGGAAACCTTCTGAATTGAATATTCTTGTGAGAAGGTCAGGCACCCTGTTAACGTGCCGTTTCATAAATAGTATTTCTTGAACTTTCAATCTAAATTATTAAAATGAGTCCTAAACAAACGTTATTGACGGGGTTAGTAGTAATCATGAGCAATTGAACGTCAAATAAAGATTTTAAAAACGATACGTAACAAAGATTCTATCAATGCGAGACGTGATGTTTTATTGTTTTCATGGAAAAAAACTATATCCTATAGTTTTAATTTTTACCAAGTCTCATGTTTTTTATAAAAATATCCAGCAAAATAAAAATAAAGAAACTTAAATTTCAACCACCTTGTATATTTTTTTTACACTTCATGATTTTCCAAAATTATTAAACCGTTTCTTAAAGAGGTAACTCAGTTCATGTTTGAAAGTTCACGACAGAAGGAGTGATAAACATAAAGGTATGTATTTATGAAGATTCTGAATGCCCTCTGGAACCTCCTTGACTACGGCTCTGCCTAAGCTTGCTAATTTTGAAGCATTAAAACCTCGGGGTATAATCAAAACGTATGAAATATTAAGGTGGTTTAAAGCTTTTACTGCCATAAAATATGGTCTGTTATTTCAATAACGATTTTTTCGTATAACCTAAAAATCACATTCGTTAAATGAATAATACACAGGGGCGACGCGAGAGGTACAGTGGTAAAGTGAACATTTCAAGCGCTGACTGTTTCTAAAGGGGTGGTATTCAGAAGGAAGCATATTTTGTTTGATCTTGAGGGGAAAAACGCCGAGCCTTTCTGCTGTAGGTATTACATAATAACTATTAATGGAAATTAAATGACTTGTGTTTCTTTCTAAAAATTATAGGATTTTGTAAAACTATTATTTAATTCATTATTATTATTGCCATTACTTTGTAAAACTGTATTATTAACTGTAATAGTCAACGTTGTCTCATAAATATATAAATGTAGCTCGTGAAATACACGCCACTGCTGAATGGTTTATCAATGCATAATACCTGTGGAATTATGTGAGCTTCTGGAGTAGCAGCCGGTTCAGCACTCATAAAAACTCTGTAATCGCCATGAGAACTTTCAGCGTAGTATTCCAATTTTTTTTCGAGAACCGGGAGCCATTTCCTCACTAAATGAATATTTTGTAAAACAACCCAATGTCCTTGTTTAGCAGCAATATCCATCGCACCCTCGGCTACCACTTCTTGCCCCTGTCCTAATGATACATTATGAAAATTTTGATTGTCCATAGTATAACCTAATTTTTTCCCTAAACTCTCAACATCTTTCAAGGGATTAACGCCTGGGGAGAGAATAAAGAATATCGGAGTAGACGGACTTGTTTCTTCGAAGGATTTTTCAAATTCCATTGTTTTATTATCGACATATTTTGTTCCGAGTTTCTCTTCAATAAAAGCTCTACAAGATTTGAAAAGTAATAGTAATTTTTAAAATTGTATTACATTTTCAATACTTACGCCACTGCATAAGTCATTCGATCTGGTCTTAAAGCTCTCATCATACATAGTCTCTGAAGGGCAGTTTTACTTTTCCATTCTTGGGGAAACTTTTCTCGTTCTGGACATTCACACTCAACAAGTTTTTTCCAACGTTTAGGAGAAACCTCTATGTCTCTGTCTAAGTTTCTAAATTCATCTTTACTTGCTAAACTGCATATTCCTCCCCAACTAGAATTTGATAGAAAATCTACAGGGCTCGTTACGTGGGGTTTTATTGGAAACCTCAGCAAAAAATCTAAATCTGCCGATGATATCTTTTCACTCATTAATAAAATCTGAACATAAAAGAAAATTAATTTGACGGTTTAAATCATAAAAAGTGTCAATTACCTGAAACGTCATTTGCGAGGCAAAAATTAATTTGTCGCATTCGAAAAGTCCCCTCGACGTATATTGAAACACGGAAAATGAAATGCAATCTATTAAATTATTTACCCTAGTGGCTACAACGTCGGATGCAGTCGCTTTAGCAATTGCTTTTTGAAAAACAACACTAAATGCCTGAAATGTGAAAAAAGGTAAAATTTATTACATCGATAGTTTGTAACTGTTATACCTTCAAAGAAAACTGATAAATAGGATTGATAGTGTTTAAATCGTTTAAAATGAAATATAACAAACTAGCTCTGGCTGCCGCTGGCCTATAATGTTCTCGGGCCTGATCGATTTGAATAGAAGTTGTTTTTGCTTCAATTACTTTTTGTTCGATTTCCGCGGCGGTACGTTTTGTAGTTTCTAAATTTTCTACTAAACTTGTGTCACCTAATAAATTTCCGCCTGCTGATGATAACCTTGATAATAAATCATCTTCTAGGGTTTTTAACATTATCTTGAAGTCATTTTGTTGCTTTGTTAATTCTGCCTGTAAACATAAAATGAAAGTTAACAGTTTAATAATATGAATATATTTTGAATGATACTTTTATTGTCTTTCTAGTAAAATAATATTACAGCGGGTAGCTTATGGCTAAAATATCTTTAATTAAAATATACAAGGTTTTTACAGAATTGCATTTATTAAGAACACTTCCTGCATTTTTCATATGACCTTATTTCACTATTTTAAAAGTTAGGACTTCTTTTGAGAAGAAACCAACACATCTTTCTCGAAGTAGGCCGTTATTTCTACTTTTATGTTTTCATATACTTTGTTATATTATATTAGAAACAAGTGACACACAGGCAAAAACAGAACACTCTCAACTTTCAAACAAATGAAGAAAAATTGTTCACATCCATTTGAAAAAGGAGTTTTGTCAATAATTGAACGTCATCGACATGAAAAGAGATTGGAGCATTTCACTTTTGAGATTTAAATTTTCTTAATCGATCATTATTTGATAATTGCTCTCTTTCCTGCTTTTTGCTGTAAGCAAGCATCCATGGCATTAGCTGCTTTCCACAGTAAAGAACCAATGAGTTGTCAAAATCATTTTACAAAGAGAATGCCAAAGCAGCCAGACTCAAAGAATTTGCTAATATGTTATATGATGAGTTTTAGGTATTCAATTGCATCTCAAACATAACCCCAAAATTACTAAATAACATAATAATCTGTAACCTCGGGTTCAACCACAACTAGAACAATTTCAGAACTCTATTTATAAAATCAACTATTGTTCAAACACCACGTTATTACTTGATAAACTAAACCGTGTCAAAACTTACTATTTGGTGTTATCTTACAGCGAAGAAAAGGTATCAAGATATCTTCAATATCTGGAATCAAGCCCTATAAGGATAGAGAAAACACAGTATCAGTCACAAAAATGTTACCAAAGTACTTCGAGGCATTGTGCAATAACGACGTCAGAATATTAGACATTTGTCAAAAGTCTAGATTTGTACTTCTCTTGATTTTCTATGGTTTATCGATAACGATATCGTTTTTGTTTTGGGTTGGCATAATGTGAGCAAAAGAAGTTTTGGAAGAATGACGTCATCATCGGAAATTCGAAAATTGCTTTAATACTTTCCGTTTCTTCAGCCGGATGATATTGACCTTGGTATTTGCAGCAACGCAGAAGTAGTCTGAGAAGTAAATGTTCCGACATCAAATGATGATGCTGGAGGGTTGATGTGATGTATTTCCGGTATTAGTGGAATCAGTGCAGTGATGGAAGTGACCAGGACACGATGAAGCGGGAGGGTGACGATAAAGTTACTGTAGACCTATATAAAATTCAAAGAATGTTGCATAGGAGGACCAGTAGAATTGATTTTTGACGACAAATTGGCAAATTTGAAAGTTGAAGACGTGATGATTTGTAGCATTCTTGTTGACATCGAAGTTTTGCAGGATCCTACTATTACATTTTGCACCTTGAAAGTAAGATCAGATGGCTGACGGCTGTGCAACGCCGATAGCTGGGGCTTTGACTTTAGTGGTCTATGACTTACTAATAAATTGCATGTGACATACACCCATAAAAGTCGTCCGGCATGAGGTTTCTGCACCCCAAAGTGAAAGAAGGAAGTAACCTAAAACTACTACACAAACAGACTGAAGCAGCACTACACTTTACACATGCGCACACGACACCAAATTCCTGAACGTTATTTGCAGATAGTTAGAATGTTTTCTAAGAAAATCTTTATCCCACAAGGATATCGCAGAAGGGTATTTTTGATCTGGCCTTGTGTAGCACGCTTTCTCTAAAAGTATACTCCCGTAAATAGTCCTCTTCATATACAACTGTGCGGTTGAGAAACAGGAACGGAACATAAAAGTAACTAGTCCAAACAGTACGTCAGCTCTTAGGTTTGTTTGAGAAATAGGGGAAGAGGTATGTAAGTGGCTTAAAGAGAAAACTCGAGATGTAAACTTCAAAATTCCGAGTGCAAGCTTCTGTTGTTGAAATGTGATGTTCTTGTTTTGGCAAAGTAGTCATTCACATAAAGAATCAAGTTTTGGCCTATTAATCTCACGAACGAACCTGTCTTGGCAGATCCACAAAAGAGTGTTGTTCGCAATTTCAAAGAGTTAGGCTACCGTGTGAATAGTAGAAGCATAGATTATTATTTATAATAAATTCTGACAAATAAAGTTGGAAACTTGAATGGTGAAAACTCTTCAAGAAGCATCTTTTACCAAGTTTGCCAAAGGTAGACTCAATGTCTAAAAATGCGACTGTGAGGTATTACTGGTCTCGGTGGCCAAATGGAACATTAGGTCTGCTGTAGATTTGCCAAAGCAAAAACCGCATTGGCGGTTTTGGAGAAGACTGTGGGTACTAAGAAACTGTTGATCAAGAGGCTTTTTAAATTGCATTGAAGAGGATGATGAATCGGTCAAGAGATACAATAGAATTTTAAAACGGGTTTATTCAGATTTAGTTGTTGATAATAACGCTCGACGCTGTGTTTATTTTATGGAATACTGCTCTAAAGAAAGCAGCCTTACGGAAGTTATTTTGATGAGTGCTGTTTTGCAGAGCATTTGGTTTGGTTGTAAATTCTAGAAAAGTCTTTGTAGTAGAAACAAACTTCAAGAAAGTTGGAAGAGCAGAAATAATGTTACCATCTTCAAAGGGTGACTTAATTCTTCCAGCATTAATAAATACTAAATTAATTTAAACAAGTAAGCAACGAGATGCACAACGAAATTCTTTAAACAGGTCATATTCTTGTTACGCTATTAATGTCAAAGTTAGTATAACATACTGCAAAACAATCAGTAGCATCAAAATCAAGTAAGCGCTTCATAAAAAACTCATGTTTTTTATCTTTGCTTTGGTTTAATTTCCTGTCATTTTGTTTTTCCTTATTAGTCGATATTTCCTGTAATTGAGATTACATTATCTGTCGACGTTACTTCGTATAATGCCGGCAAATAGTGCAAACTTACATACTCTATCTTAATTTTGAATATCCCTCGTAGGTACATTTAAATTGGCTATTTACTTTCTAACGTTGATTTTATGTAATAGTTGAAGGCTTTGTTAGCATAAAATTAAAATAATTCTGAATATTCAGTGTAACTTTATTGTTTTACTAAATGATTATTCTACCTAACCTAAATTTCCAATTGCATCTGTCTTAAACTCTGTTTACTGTAAACAAATGCAGCTCGGTAGTAGAAAGGAGATATAATATAATAACGACATGACATAAATGTATAGTTGTTGTTGTTATTATTAATTATTATAACCACAATAAAATATACCTTTAATTCCTCAAGATCTGGCCTTTCCGCTTTAACAACTTCTGCTAACAGTTGGTCCTCCAGACCGTCTCTAGTGACAGTGAAATTAATCAAAGTAGCTTGTGCTTGCATTTCGGGCTTGTAATGTGGATTTGCTAACTTGGTATGCAGATACAACTGAAAACTCGAATTATACTCGATTTCTTTCTCTCCAATTTTTATGGCTCTACAAAAATTATTTAATTCCGTCATCATTTTATAACTGATACCGAAAGTGTCGCGCTTACTTTCCCTTTTTAATTAAATTCCTCCCTAATAGAGTATCCAAAACGGGATCAATGTTCTCACCGATGTTTTCAACTAAAACTGTGGCTCCCGAAGTAATTGATTTTTCAATAGTGTCCAAGTAACCTTTCTGTCCTAGACGAATAACACGCAGAGCATCCCCGTATTTCTGCTTTATCCATTTTACTCCTTGCAGCTGGAAGTGACAAATTCAATTTATTTTATATTTTAGAGGGATAAGCTATTAATTTTCTACCTGGGGATCTATCATCAAAGGCCAGCGATCGGAATTCGAAAGTATCGTTGCGTTTTCTGTTGACATTCGATCGCTGGGCAGACCTTCGTTTTGCCATTTGGCGATTTGAGTATCGTCAGTCAATAACGATAAAGGATCCAGTCCTTCGGTAATTGGAATAGGAGGCTGAAAGTGTTGAAAACATTTTTATTGCTTGTAAAATTTTATGAACCTTTATAGAAATATCGCTTTAGTTTTTTTGAAAAATCGTTTCTCGGAATAATAAATAAATCATAATTGAAACCAGCTTAGGTCCTTTATTAAAAAAAAAATCAAAAAGTCTCATTTACAAAATTACAATAATTAAGGAAAAGTAATTGGTAGACCTTTCCATACCGCCTACCGATCTTTCTTGCTTCTTTATCATTGATTTCGTTAAATAAACGACCCATCATTGAGGTGAAGTGGAGTGGATTAAAAGTAATTACGCCGTTGAGTAAAAAAAGTTATAAAAAATTAATCGGTTTAAAAGTAATAATGTTTGTCATAATAATAGGAATACTTTTAAGACTTCATGTTTGTTATAATTAGTACCTAGTTCTAAACATTTTTATGTTAATAAATAATATTTATTGAACGTATTAATACAATATATAATATATAAATCTTCTCTCTCATAAAACAAACCATTTTTAAATACCACAATTTGTACGTATAGGTTAAAACAATTAATAAAAATGGAAGATTTGTATTAGGTCTTAATTGGGCTTTATAGATTACTTTAACGCTCAATTCCTATCAGTTGTGTTTAGATCATTTTATTTATACGTTACGTTACATAACATTTTTGTTGTATTATTAAAAGTTTGTGTACAAATTTCGACCATTACTAGTTATATCATTTGTTTGTTTATCTTTTATTTACAAATGAAAAAACTGAAAACGAATATTAAATTGCTTTATAGCAAGAGAGGATAAAAACAATCAAATGATTAGTTTACACAATAAATCGCGTAGGAGTGTAAATCGTGTTACAAAATTTCTTTCTGTTTGGTCACATTTAACTATAAACTTTGCATAAAAAAATTATAAAATAGTAAGTACCGTATATAAGCATAATACAAGGTGTTCCACAAATCTGTGGACAGATTATAACGTTATTATATACAGGGTGATTCCGAAATAAAGGGTATCCTCTTAAAGGTGGATAGCAGTGTGATAGTACATACATTTGCGATAAAAAACGGTAGGTAAAAATTGCATAGTTTCCGAGAAAAATGCGATTGAAGTTTAATCGCTAAGCCAAGCCGGTCCTGCTCTCATACTTTTACTTAAGCAAAAATCGATAGGGGTTGACTGACTGTCCTTGTCATTGGCAGGTAGTTCTTGCTATTTATGTGAAGGGTATAATAGTTTATCTGGTTTCTACAGGGTTTCTACAGTGCCATAAATAACCAGTAGGAACTTTTACTTTTTAATTTGCAAACGGAAAAATATTAAAATTTTACTGTTAGTGATTTTTTTCTGTAAACTTCCAAAGAACCAAAAACTTCAATAAGCATTATGCTACATAAATAAAAATTGGTTGAATTTATTAAATTGAATTAAATACAGAGGTGATAGTTAGTAGTACCTTCCATAGGCATGTTTCATTCAAGTAGTATGTGTAATCCATTGCCATTTAAAATGTTTCCTATTCATGTGACTAAATAATAATGTTGCTTGTGAGACTGGAGTCTAATTGTTCGTAACATAAATTTTGTTATTATTTTTTTACTGTTTTAACGAATTTCAACAACCCTGCATGTTAAACGTACTTCAGATTTAAGAAGGGAAAGTTGTAAAATGTCCAGGGGGTAGCTTATGATGGCATTTATTGTTCATTGTGCTACTACAGCTGCACTATTAGTTCCAAGAAAATAGGCATGTCTGGTAGATTTTCGTTCTTGCACTACAAGGGTTTAAAAACACCGTAAATCTCCTTAACTTTCACTTTTTAAGGCGACAATACAAGAAACACTTTTCTTTTTCTAACCAGAGACGGCTTCAGTTTTTAATATTTAGGAAAATTGTCAAAATTCTCAACTTTCACGGAGCCACTTCGTTTTTTCATTTTTTGTCTTCTTTTAGCCTCACTTATCGCCTATTAAAAGGATACCCTTTGTTTCGGAATCACCCTGTATAGAAATATCAAATGATATTTAAGAAAGTTTTATACAGGACAATCCATAAAATAAATAGAACTCGGGCAGAACTCAAACTGCTTCTGCGAATTTTGCGGTGGATCTCCTAACTAGGACTGCACGATATTATCGATAGGTTAAACTGCAGGAAGATAAGTGGAGTGCTGTATGATAGAATTGTGAGCTGTAGGATGAAAGGAGAGATGTATAATATGGTGGTGCGACCTGCTATGATGCACAAAGCGGAGATGTGGCCTGTTACGAGGACCCTAGAAAAGAAAATGGAAGTGGCTGAGATGAGGATGTATGGAGCTTGGGCCTATTGGTAGAAAGATCCAAGAGAGCAGGCTAAGATGGTTCGGGTATGTACAAAGAAGGGATGAGGACTACGTTGGGAAAAGAGTTGAGAAGATGAAGGTTGGTGGCAGAAGAAGGAGAGGAAGGCCAAAGACAAGATAGAAGAACAAGGTGAATGAAGATCTTCGAAAAAAAGGATGGAGATGAGAAAACGCTCTAGACAGGGAGGAGTGGTGAGAGATGTAGGAACACTTTCTAAAAACTAGACATTCGAAGAAGATTTAGTTTTTGGAATGTGACGTCAAGCCAGACCTACTGAGAAAAAGGGTCTTGTTTTTAATCCCTTTCAAACGTACCTAAAATTCTTTACAAATATCTTAAACACTTTTATGCATTATAAATAATTTTCGTAGCAGGTTTAAAAATTTTGTTTACCGCCTAATTCTTAGAGTATCTAACACAAAACTCTTTTATTAGAAGTTTTCAGAAAATCATTATTGTAGTTTTTCTACGAACCTCGCTCTTTGCATGACTTGTATATATAAAGCTTGTAAACATTTAAAAGACTCTCTTAGTGTTTGAATCTCAGCCGAACATCAACTCACATCAGTTGATCGGTTCCACAACAATTGTAACAACACAACAAACTTTAATAAATAACTTTTTCTTATTTTACTATTTATTATTATTAAACGAACTCGCATATTATTATAAAACACCAGTACCTCAGAACTTCTATAGAGAAAATAAAAGGCACTGTAAAAGAAGAAACAGAATCTTGAAAGACAATTTTACCTTTATTTAGCTAGTAAGAACACCCTGGTGGTTAAATATCGTGTAATCGAGGTGGGACATCCAATATCACCACATTGGATATCTTATTGTCCACAATAATAACAGTAACAACGCTAATATTGATATCTCCGTAACATTAATAATTCTTAATACCAATAATATCGATAATACTGGCAATATTGTTATTTATTAATAATGTCGATATTCATGAATAATATCGACACGATATCGATAATATCGATGATGCCTATCGATAACATCGATGATATGTTATATCGATAATATCGATTATATCGAGAAATAATCGCAGACCTAGTCCTAACTTCTAAACAGTGGAGTTATTTGGTTCTTAGTAGCTGTAAAATTTATTAATCTAGAGGTTCGATTTGTGTCCGAGTTGAAGATTTCTCAATAAAATTGTCTTTAGAATGGGAAGAGGTTCTTGCTGTAATTAGGCCGTTCTAATTCCATTTTTCAAATTTTAAATATTGATTTTAAAATTTATTTACTATTTCCTGGACTCGGACTTTTTACTGTTTATCATTACTATTCACTGATCTGATGTTTTCTTTTAAGGAGTCTTCACTTTCTAAATATTGATCACTTTCGGATTTTCTACAAGCCACGCCAAGCTCTTTATACCTAGTTATAAGCACACGTGAAGTTTGCAACTGTGCTAAATCATCAATTGCGTATCTGCGTATAACATCTGCCTGCTGATTCGTGTAAAGTCACCTCTATCTTACATGTGTGTGCATAATCACTGTTAACAATCTTTCGTTAGTCACAAATGTGTAAAGTTAACCCAAAAGTTCGAATTTTCATTTTGTTTTGTATTTGGTACAATTGCACAATATCGGAAAAATTCCCAGCAATATATCTATGTGTACGTACAGTTATAACATACTACAAATTATATTATTAAATCATAAAAAGAGATTGTACTTTTTTTATTAAAATTTTGAATAATTGTATATTACTTTGGGCACAATCTTGAGTTATCTTTTTACATTCTAAACCACCTAACTAATTTATAGGGTGTGCCAGAAAACTCGAAACACTTATGTTATAATTTTTGAGAGGTGTTAAAAGTTTAATTAAGAATTTCTTGGATGTCACTGTAGGGTATCCACTATTTTGTAGTTCATGTCCTTATGGTGAGATAAGTGGAGGTATAAAAGAAAAAAATATTGAAATCGGCACCCAATCTAGTTTTCATTGGATACGTTATTTTATACAGTTCAAGTTCAACAACGCGGAATATTAAGTTGGGATTTATGGATTTTTTAGCAGACATCTTATATACTTATTTTTCCACAATCCTAAGAAAAAGCAACTGTCTGTTGAATAAAAAATTATTATCTGTACAATATTGAAATTTTGATTTTGCGATTACTCATAATTGATTTCAGAATAACCAAAAATCACATACTTACGTCTAAGTTCTTTAAGAAAGGTAGCCACATTTTCTGGAAAAAATCCAATCGATACTGTTTTGTAAAACATCCAACGTATGAAATAAAAGCAGTAATCAATAATACGTCTCCAGGAAGCATCTTTCCTTGTAATGTGAAGCTAAAACATTCAAATTAAACGACACAAAATTATATTATATAATTTATTTACTTATTAACGGCTTCTGCCCATCTGACATTTTCGCTAGCTAAACCACCGACTAAACGATTTGCTAACTGAATGGTGGCATTAGTAGCATCTGCTTCTTGCTGGCATTTCATTTTTTCAGACGTGGCTTGCTCGAAGTCGGCAGTGAGTTTTGCTAATTGTTCCTCTAAGGACTGAAAAGAAA
Organism: Ignelater luminosus; assembly: GCA_011009095.1. NCBI lineage: Eukaryota > Metazoa > Arthropoda > Insecta > Coleoptera > Elateridae > Ignelater > Ignelater luminosus. The sequence goes on from VTPC01090611.1 coordinate 226,191, forward strand.
ATGTATTACGTATTTACTGTTGATTTAGAATGTAACATATCGATATACTTACGGCAACTTTTCTCTGAATCGAGCTTAATTTTTCTTGGGCTGCTGCCAAGTCTGCATTAGCTTGAGCTAATGCTTTACGTTTAGGTTCAACATCACAAAATACTTCGTAGAATTTTATAATGTTTATCGCCCACGCACATAAACCAGCTGCAGCTGCTGACTTAGAACGAATAAAATCAGGATCGAATTCGGGATCTTTAAGATAAGGTTCTATCGCTTTTATAATTTCAGGGTGAATATTTTCTTTATCGTAATTGATAAGAGAATCAAGAAAAGTATCCACTTTTGCCATCGTAATCTAAAAGAAAACATATTTCATTATATTATTATTAAAATTTAAAAACCTAACCTTAGCAGCTTTCCAACTGCGATCTTTTGGAATTTTTGAAGCAGGAGCTAACAATACCATTACAGCTGCTGTGACGTTAGTTACAGCCCCAGGAGGTGAACCAAAAGATTTTAATTCTGTCAAGTTTGCCTTATTAAGAGTGTTAAGAGCTTCTTGAGCGGCAAGCAAAGCCGGTTCTGCTTTCACTAAATCTTCTTCACAATCTTTTTGTTTCTTACTAACTTCCTCAGCTATAATACCTACTTTTATTTCTTCCTCATCTGCTAATGATTTCTCAACTGATACTTTTTCAGTTTCTACTCTTACAATCTCAATTAAAGCATCTGCAGCATCATTCTTTTCTTTGAGTACAACTTCTTGTACGGCCAATTTTACTTTCAAATCATCAACTTGCGTTGCAGTTACCCTTAGTTTATCAAGACCATTTTCTAATCTGGCAATATTCTTCTTTAATTCTTCAGATTTTAAACGTAAGAGTTTTGCATATAAACTAATTTGTTCCAAATATGATTTTGGAGTCGTGTAATTGTATCTTCTTTCATTTTGAAGATATTGCTTTGACATTAGATTAACTGAACTATGAGTGTATGCCATGAATTTGGATACTGGATCTCTCAAGTCCTCCTAGAATTGAAACAGAATGTTTAGAAATCAGTACTAGTTTATAAAGATGTCCTTTACATAAGAAGGAAAGACAAAATATGTGGCTACGTCAACGGTGATTTGGAATATATTCCTTGTTTAGAAAAACTCACCTCTATGAAACGACAACGTTATCAAGTTATTACTAAGGTTTAGTTTACATCGCAAAGATACTGTTTTGTCAATTTTGAATATTTTAGTTTCCTTACAGTAAACCTCAAACTACTGGTAAATAAAATTCAAAAGATTAAATAGAGCTAAAGTGATACTTCTAATCACTTTTGTGGTTCTCTTTGGTAACTGTCATTTTTATTTGAATCTCCGTGCTTGGTTAGAAACTATTAATCCGCTTTTGATCTGATCGCGATAGTTTGCATTCTATGCACCATGATTTAGCGCTTCTTTAGTGTCACACTGTAAATTTATAAATGTCACCATACCTAATTCCATTTGAGCTTGTGGGAATTACCATTGTAGACACAACTGATTTAATTTTATCTAGTCTAGAAAATCTGATTCGATTAGATAGTGTTCCTTTCGGGAAAGTTTTTGGTTTTACTAAATGAATCACACCAACTAACTCTTTCGCTTTAGTCTTCTTGTCAGTGTTGTTCTATTTAAGTTTTGAAAAAAGTGTCAAAATACGCCTATTTTTGCCAGTTGCCTGCAAAAACTTACGAGACTGTTTCTCCGTTTAATGTTTTTACGTAACTCTGACGTCATGGTGACGGGAACGCATGTGTATTAATAGAATGATTATAATACAGATTATTCTGGGACGACAAATCGTATAGAGATGTCTTCAAACCGACTTCTCTACGACGGCAGCTTTTTGTTTTCATTTTGAGAAATATTTCACATTTTTGGAACGAATCCACATTTGAACACCACCAATTGCTTTTTGGTTTTTCTTTTAGACAAATATTCAATATCTCAGGAACGGTTGGTTTTATCGAGGTACTTGGTACTTAGTTAGGAGTGGTAGGTAAGTGGCTTTCAAGAGACCGATCGTTTTTTATTTTTGTACCAATTATTCGAATCTCAGATTTTGATGACAGTTGCGATACCACTAGTCAACTCCTTATTTCTTGACCAAATATGTTCTTTCCAATTAAGTAAGTGTTTGAATAAAATAGTATTTTCTATAGAGTATTTTCTATACTTCAATCTTGTTGATTTTAGCTTCGTTTACTTCTCTTTATCATTGCCGCCTGTTGGACATTAGGAGTTTTCTGTTTGGATTACATTTAGTTTTACTTGAAACTAGTTGACTAGTTGACCGGAAAGCTCACTTCAGCAATTCAACCAACCAACCTGAAGAAAAGTCACAGTTACTAGTTCTTCAGGAAACTGGAATTAAAACGTCTTAAAACTCCATTAGGTGTGCTGTGAAGTGTTGTTCATGTAATTCAAATAAAAAGTTTAAAAAAAATTGAAAAGATCCTTATTTGTATGTTTGCGTTCAAACTTTCAAAGTTACTACACTGAAGCAAGAATAAAGTTGTAGGTTCTAGTCTATGGCTGTTCTTTCACCTAACCATTTAAATGCCGATTAAATCTATAAATCAATTATTGGATTATGATGCAATTCCCGGTATTTGTTTAATGGTTTCATGAAACCTTGCTACCAAAAATGAAACGGAGACGTTTCCTGTTTTGGTAGTACACAGTGTGTCTCACATGCTACATATCTACATCTACATCTACATACATGTACTATCTACATGTTGCTTATTGATTAGGACAGAAGACTGAGCAACATATAGAATAGGAATTGAAGAAGAGAGAAGTTTCTACGATACAGCCTCTCGAAGTATTAACCATTTCTTTCTGAGTTACCCCGTATAGCACAAAGGTTTCTTTAATATCTCAGAAGCAATGTGAGACGAAATTCAGGCAAACGATCCGCGCAAATAAGTTCTGAGAGTTGTTGCGACTTTTTGAATACTTAACTACCAGTTTCCTTTTCAAAAATAAATTTTAAGCGAAGTTACTCTTGAAAGTTTTTCAATAACACTTAAAACGACTAAAACGCTTCAGTTAAGTACAAAAGTTTATTTAACATAAAATTTATGTATTGCAATTGCCTTCGCATCAGGAATAGCAGCAGCAAAGAGTGATTGTGGTATGGTCAAGAGTCTAAACATGGTTTACAATTCCTTTGAGTAGGTTTGCAAGCGTTTTCAATGACGTGATAAATAGGAATATACATATAGTCAATAGAAGTGGGAAAACTTGACTCCCGGCGTCAAAGTACATAGAAGAATGACTTGTCTATAGTGTAAATTTCAGCACTTTCTATTTTTGTTAAGAAAGCACTATAAACAAGTCTAAATTTTTTATATCTTTGTAACAATATAATGTAACTTACAGGTAAGACCTCCAGCTCCTCCAAAAATCTTAAAGACACTGACACTAAAGCTTCTTGTGGCCATTCATGGAACCAATTAATTTGTGTACAATTTATGATAGCTGGAAATTTCCTTCCTCTTACACGTAAAGTCGATCCAACCGGTGAAAAGCAAAGAACAACTTTTAATTGACGTCTTACACGATCTATGAAAAACTTCCAACAATTTTCTCTTGTGTCCAATATTCCCGCACCTTTCACTTCATTTCTAACCCCACCAATTATGTTTTCAATCTCCTCTTCTGAAAACATATCTGGAACCTCTCCAGAAGCCATCATGTCGTTTGTAAGAACCAAAAACTGCTCGTTTGGCACTTGTGCATCTGTCATAAGAAACATTATTCCAACATTCTTTAAACCTGATTTTAGATACAACGAGTTTAACTCATTTCGAAGGTCTGTTACTCCATAACCTTTTTTTAGTTGAATTTGACATACTTCTAAGGATGATATAAATGCTGCTAGTCTAGATAAAGATTGTTTTCCACTTCCTCCCACGCCTACTAATAATACGCTTCCACGTGGAGATTCTAAAATTCGACTTATTCTGAAAATATAGAAAATAAGTTAATTCTACAAAATAAAAATATAATTCCACAAATATTACCTGCATACATGCATCATAGCGTCTTCGAAAAGAACGAGATTCATGGCAGCCACTAAATCATTATAACTGGCCATCGCCTCGGTAAGCAATTTATTCAACTTGTTCCAGTTTTTAATTGGCATATATTTGGGTTCTCCGATCCCTTCAGCAAAATGGCAATAAATATTAGGTTTTTCAAGTACAGTAGATTCATCGATTTCCTCGAAGTTCTTTTTAAACACATCCGTTTGTAATTTACAAAACGCATCGATGTCTTTTTCTTCAGTTAATTTGTCTCCATAAACTCTCTGACTTTCGTGTAGCCACAGACGAACTAAATCCGAGGGTTGATTTAAGCAATCGCCGGTACTAAACAGTAATCCCTGAAATTATCCCCCGATGTAGCGAAATAGGCAAAGAAAAATTTATAGTTACCTGAAAGATGTTCGATACGTCCCTTAAGTTGAAAATGTAATGAAATTTGATCGCTGTTGGAAGGAAAATTTGAGAAACTTTGTGGTGTAAAGCCACGGTGGCAGCTACAACATTATCCGCAAGTTTAGCAATAAATGAGGGAATTTTGTATTCGGGATTTGCGAGGTGTTGACTTAAGATAGCATGATAGATAGTTGTTAAGGAATCCGAGCCCGGAAAGCTCACGGCAAATACATAAAAATGCCTTTGAAGACGGGGATTTATAGTAAAACTACCAGCAGTTGGATTCATGCACGATACGTACTGACAATTGTGAATGTCTTTTAATGTTAAACGACTGCGATCGTACCAGTGATTATAATCTAAATGTTGCCGGATCAAAGTGTGTGGTTGTACCGTCCCGTATTCGTCTACTTCCGGCATGTTCAGATCATCGATAAAATATATTAAAGTTTTATTTCCTGGAGGCCCGTAATTTCTTCCAGCTTTTTTCTCTAAGGGTTTTTCCAGAATTTTTTGCAGCATTTCAGAAGTGGTATAAAAGTTAAATGGGATGTTGCATATTGCATAATTTTCAGATAATGCTATTAACTTTTCATTAACTAATACCGTTTTTCCTACTCCTGCGTTACCAATAAGCATAACAGGATGACGCTTTTCCATGAGCAAGTCTAAGAAATATCTTATTCTTATAGATTCTGCAGTGTGAACCAGTATGGCCTGAAAAAAATAATTATCAGTCATAAATTCTTAAATTAACTATATAGGTTATGTATGATTTTAACTCAAGATTAAAAAATAGAAAAGATCCCGTCAAGCCGGAAACGATGTGAACTTGAATGTTTCGAGTTTAAAAACCTTTGTGATTCTCAACAAAAAGAAAATGTTAACAAGTTAATCCCTAATATAATTAACCAGGTTGTATTAAATCTTCAAATCATTTAGTTTCACTTAAAAAAGAATATATTTCGTTTCATAATAGAAAACAAATGTGAAACGTTTAAGTGAGTAACATTACTCTGGAACTCGTAAGTCATCAGTTTACGACTGCTGCGGAGTACGGAAATAAACCGTATCGAGTTGCATAAACCTGCAACATTTAGCATCGCCTACATACCAATAAACATTACTAGATATGTGTCAATATGTTGCATTATATGAATTACATTTGGTTTTGAAAACGTAGCTTTTTATTGACTTGCCCTTTGAGTGAGCTTGAGTGAGGTTGCTCAGTAGGGTGGTAACGCATAAATTGATTAATTTATGCACATTTAGGATTTTTCGATTAAGGTGCGAATCTGTGTCCCTCTGGCTTGCCATCGGAGTTCGACAGGTATTATCATCTATCTATTTTTGATTACCAATACAGTAATTGCAGAAGATTCTAAGACTCAATTAAATTTAATGCAGAAAAAATCTCTAGTCTATTATTTTGTAATTGTTTTTTTTAAATTTACAAGTACTCTGTCACTGCATTTATTTGCCAAGTTACAACTTGCTGAAGGTTTCGATAGTTTTTCTAAAATGAACTTATTAACTGTCTGTTAAAAATACTCTTCAGGGATCAATAAAATTCTGCACTACGTAGATAGAGCAAATTGTAACCAACGGTTAGCCTTTCAGTAATTTTTAATCTTTTGGTTAGGTATTCCAGTAAAGAATGCTTGTGTCTACACTCTTAATAAGAGCGGAAATGCACACTGGGACGCTTTAAAAAATATGCGATGACGTTACAAAACACCAATAACTTTTATTTTCCAAAATTCTAACTTAATTAATTTGTATATCAAGAAGACATTTCAACAAAGTTATTTTATAAACCGCAGAACACATACAGGATCTATTAGTAAGAGTGGGTAAACTTGGTTGCTTGGGGCCGAATTATCTCCTATAAAGAATTATCAGCAAAACTTACTTTTGAGCAGACATTTAACCAAACAGTTTAGTCTTGACTTTAAAATATGTAAACGTGTTTTGTTTCAAATCGGTCAATTCGGTAGCAGAAGCCAAGCTTGCTCATCCCTTATCTGTAATGACTTAACATCATTTTGTCAAAAAGCTACCATATGACCTACAGTGTGTTTTGTTTTTGGTAATTGTATGATTATCAAAGTTGATTTTTCGTTCTGAGGCAAAAAACCGTTGCAGGCTTCTGCGTTTCTTAAAGCCAGAGTGTAGGGTTGTTGGTTGGATGTTGACTGACAACATACGAGATATGATCAAAATATATCCGAGTTGGTGACATAAGTCTAGAGTCGAGCGACACAGTTGGTAGTAGCTTCATACATGTTGACCTTGCATGCGCTGCGAATCACGCCAACATAACTCTTCTAGTTTGCTTACAGTAGCGTTTCGTTGTTACGTCTGCGTCGTTATTTATCGCATTTGTCATGTCCGAAAAAACTGATCAACGAATTTGTATCAGATTTTTGCGCCGATTGAGGGACGCACTACGTCGCAAAAGATCGGCATTGCATGAAAGTGGCGAGTGGCAAATCCATCATGACAATGCGCCTGCACACTCATCTCAGTTTGTGTCCGACAGTCACCATATTCGCCAGATCTCACACCCTGAGATTTTTTTATCTTCCCAAAGATAAAATTCCACTTGAAAGGACAAAGATTTCAGGATTTTTAGGAGATACAACAGAATGCGACGAGGCAGCTGTTCGCTATTTCGGAAGATGACATCAAAACTTGCTTCGTGCAGTGGAAACAGCTCTGGTCTAAGTATGTGGCTTCGGGAGGGGACTATTTCGAAGTAGATTAAATAATATACCTATAAGTATTGTATTTTTCTTTTAATAAATCCAATTCGGATAGATTTTGATCATATCTCATATAAATTAGCCACAGAGAAGCGCTTTGGAACAACCAGCATCGCGCGACAGACGTTCTGCACTTGAGGTTGCTGATGTATTTTGATGAGTAGATATAGAATGGAGGCACGACTTAGATTGATGCGATGACTAAGATAGTGCGCGAACTTGGACTGTTAGGAGCCGTGGAAAAATGGCTTTCAAAAGAATCGTTTTCTGATTTCGCATCACAGGTTCTATCGAGGTGAGACTTGCATTATTGACAGAGGTGCGGGAGTAGTAGCTCGATTTCTAATTACCACTTTTAAGAAGAGCGAGAACGTAGCCTAAGTCGTGTTTGTATTTAGCTTTCTAAAGAAGACCTCACATCCCAGGATGTATTCGGTAAGTGGAACCTCAAGACAGCATGAATGGAAGCATACACACGACGGTAATAGTCCCGCTTTTCAAATTTCATGCGTATGAAAACTAACCGTACGATAACAATATATCAATTTTCCCAATTAAACTAAAAGTCTTTTCTGGATAAAGTATAACACTGTATACACTTGATGTGTCGTTTTGGTATATGTAATAAACATCTTGCGTTTAAATTCTTGGGGAGGTAAATATCGGTCTTTAACCTCTAGATATCACTGTTGAGGTGTTAGCTAAATTGCGATTTACATACAGAGTAATCACAGAATTCAGAATTCTGGAAACATAGCTTTACGAGTTCCCAGATAATCAAGCTTAGACTGTTAAACAGGACAGTTTTGTTTTTCTGTTCTAAATTCATTATTATCGATTTTACACCTATGGTGCCTTAATACTTTCCTACAAGAAATCTTATGGAATATCGATCGAAGTAATAAAAAAAGGAAAAGCTTCATTTAACAAATAAAAATTGATATCGTTTCCGGTTTTACAAGTTGTTCCAAAAATAAACAAATAAAGTTTGAATTATACCGAAAAACTAAATTTGAACTAAATAATCGTGTGTGGACGAGACACCCTGTATAATAAAACTACTTAAATTTGAAAAAGCTATTACTTTTGTTTTGTTTATAGCTGGTTGATGATTTATTGCCAAAGATATAAAACTATCTGAAATATAAAACAGTGTTCTGCAGAATTGAAATATTGATTTTGACGGTAATCCTTCTTATATGTATCTTACCTGTAGAGGCATGTCTGGATCCAATTCAAACCGACTTAGTTTTTCAGTCCATGAAAGGAACTGTTTTGTTTCCGTGTCAATGTAGTAATCGAAAACTGTACCTCCAGCAGGAAATTTAACGTTTTTAAATTCGTTGACCCACCATTTTGTAAATTCTACTCTGTAATCTGTGGTCTGAAAAATTATTTAAGTGATCTACGATGTATGTACTACTCTACCAACTAGTATGATTTAATGTGTAGTTTCTACGTGCGGTATATTATGATTTTAGTAATAAAATAGCGCATAGTATACCTGTTCTTGAAACATAGCCGAACCGAAAGCCCAAACGCAGCTAAAAACAAAATATAATTCATACCACTCTTTGGGACAATCTGGTGGCGTTGTAGCGGACGTTAATAAACAATCTAATAAATGACACAGCATTTGTATGTGCGACATTTCAACAATAGGTGTAATTTTTTTAAATCTTGTTTTAATGTTTTCTAAACAAATTGGAATGTATTTATCGAACAAAGCTATCAGGTTAGATTTCTCAGCATTACTTGTTCGTGTTTCCAACCAACTTGTAACGAATCTACAAGCATATAAATGTTAAATTATTTAAAGAGTTTATTATATTAATTTCTTACGGATTCCATCCCAAATCTTGAGGATTAATATAAAGTATGCCGGCTCTTGAAACAGTAGCAGGTGTTGCAGTTCGTAAATTTGAAATTTCAAATAACAGTCTCATTGTTGGAGTAAGCGCGATGCGTTCGTTGCTAGCTAACGTTAAAACTTTGTTATCATCCATAACTGTATTTAAAGATTCAATCCACATAGGATCGATGTCGCCATCCAAGACTATCCACTTCGGATGATCGTTTGTCAGGTTAGCTTGATCCCGCATGAGAACCGAAAAAAGTCCGTCCTTCCATTCTCGAGTCGCAGGATTAATTATTCCAAAAAGCTCATCATTAGTAACAGCTTTAGGGTTTAGATCGTTATAAATTGGCTTTCGCTTTATGTTTTGGTAGGTCTTAAACAGCGTTTTCCACACTTGAGTCTTTCCCGTTCCCGCGTTTCCCACTATAAAAACGGAATGTCGCACTTCTAGCAGCTCTTCTAACTGAACAACCTAAAAAAAACCTTTTCAGCATTCTGACTTCGATCGAGAGTGAACAGAAGTGCCTTTAAAATAAAATTATCTTCGGGTTGAAGGCCTAAGTCCATAGCGGCTTGTTTAACGGTTCTTTCGAATTCGGCGTCTCTCTTCCGTGGAACTTCTAGTGCGGGGAAGAGATCACCGATAAGCCCCATGAAAACTGGAAAGTCTTCGGTTACTATTTTAGGAATGTTGAAGTCTCTGAGAGCTCTCATGAGTACTTCCTCTTCAGGACGACCCGGATCTCCACGCTAAAAGTTTGTATTGTGAATATATTTTTTATTGGGTGTATTATTTATCACCTTTAAAGATCCGGCTACTACTAAGACGGATTTTATTGCTCTTAATCCCCAGTCGTAGTGATCTTGTTTTGATAATAACTCTTTACAGAGTGTGTATAAAGTAATAAATTTTCTGCCAAGTATTTTAGCTTCTTGAAAACCTTCCGCTACTAACATAATCTCGCAGATTAATTCAAAATCAGGAACAACCATAGCACACGGTCTAGAAATAACTAGGAGAATTAAAAATCTGATTTTTAAAATTATATAGAAGTTTTTACATGAAACAAATAATAGCAAAAAATGATAAATAATAATAGTAATAATAAACGTAGTTTAAATAATTAATATTTATTGTAATGTACCTAAAGTCATTTTGTGTACCTCCAACGTAGTTGTCACTATCTGTGCTCATGTTTTTGTGGTTATTTAAAAACAAAAGAGCCATAATAATATTACAGCCATCTTTTATTAGAGATACAGTAATAGTTTATTTTCCGTATAAATGAAAATATGAAAAAATCTATTTACGGGGTACGATAAAATAATTTTATGATTTCTAACCTTTCAAACCGTATGTATACAATTCTGTTGCATTATCATTAGCAGATAACCACAGTAACTCTTGTAAAACCCTTGTAAGACATTAGTCTGAATTAGCTGATTAATTTAAGTGGTTGCAATTCAGCTTTTAAAAGCTTCATTTAACTTCTTAAGATTATAATGAATAGATTAATATACGGTGTGTTTATAAAAGCTTTTACTTGGTGAAATTTATTTTTAGTTGTCACAATTTTTGAGTCAATCTAAAATTAAAAAAATTAATAGCTAAGTTTGATTAAAAACTTTATTCATATAAGTCGAATATAACATTGAAACTGATCTTGACAATTAATTTCAATTCTTTGAAGAAAATGCTACCCAAAAAATTTAGCACACAGATTTTGCGTCTTGGTTAGCAAAACCAGTTCTCAAGTCAAATCCAACTACTATCAAGATTGTTTTTAGTCACTTTATGATAGTTCTTATCATTGGTAAAACGATGCCTTCCAGAACTCTTTCACCAGGTTTTCCCAAGAGGTATTGCAAAAGTATATTAGAAGAAATACTGACTTGTGAATCAAGCCAGAGGAAAAACCTTTTATAATAAAAATGGGAAATAAATATCCCGTGTAGCGATTGGAGAATTTTCAAACAGACGGACGATTCTATGCTAGCGCCTAGCCATGACAAATTTTTTGCACAATTTTTATATTCAGAAATATAAGATCCAAAGTTATCTATACAGTGGTTCAAGAATAATAAAAGGAAATAAGCTATGATGCTAACAACAGAACGAACAGGAACACTAGATTTGTGGAGTTCAGAAAGACCATGTATCGTAGATAAATCTAAACTTGGATGTTTTCCATCTTTAAGAACAGAGTCTACTCTTGTCACTTACTGAAATTGATGTAGTACGACTGATTGTGTCAGCAAGTTTTGCAATGTGAAGGTGGTAGGGTATTTAGAAAGCTTTTATAAAAATGATTTAACTGAACTAGTTATGATTTCAGCAGGAAGTTGACAGTTGTTTTGGGATTGCCTTTCCAAACTACTGCAGATAGTGCCTTTCCCAAAACAAAATCTTGACCAAAAATAAAAAAAATAGTATACATTAACGCTACCCTAAGGAGTTGCAACCTCTAGTACCAAATCACCACGTAATACAATAACCTATATAGAATGTTTCTGGAGGAAAGTAAAATACTTGGAGAATGTCTTTAGGAGGTCAAAATAAGAAAAATAAACTCGTATGTCTAGGTTCAATTCTCAACATTATAGAGATAACTGGTTCTTAAGCTGAAAGTATCAATCTTACGATTGAATTCAATTTGTAATGAAACACATGGCAATTTAGAGTATTCCCAAAGTATTAACCACCAACCCCGATCCATCTTTCTGTTGGTTTGCTTGCGTAGAATAAATGGTAATTACCTCTTATGATAGCTACAATATTGGTAGTTTTATCAAGTAACGTTTCGCTCGTTTATTCTTTTCTTGCACAAACTAACGATTTTAGCCACTGTTTTTCAACGCTACCATGTTGAAAAGAAAACAATGCTAGGAATTTAAGAACTTATTATCATAACGAGTGAGAATCGGACCTAAATATATCGGCTTAGCTTGACCTGACCTTTCTTCCCGAAATACCCTGTATAATGTAATGAGGTTATCTGGTAAAAGGTACTATTTTGAAGTACTAGCGTAATTAGAAACATGCGAGTGTAAGCCAACTATTCTGAAGTAACACCTTTTGTTGTACACTGTAAGTGGTGCACATAAAATGTGCCACAGTTTAGTCTGTATATGTGGATGCTACAAGTAATTGCTGTACGTGTATGTGCGCATCCGACAGGTGCTAGTGAAAGTGAATAGTGCGTGTTGTAAGTATTTGGGACAGGTGCTAGTGCACTGAGAGTGTTGTAAATGTGTTCTCCTGTTGCATGTGCTTGGGTCAGGTGCTGTTGACTTGAGAGCGTTGCAAGCGAGTGGTGCGGGTTGTAAATGCTTGGGACAGGTGTTGGTGTCTTAAGAGTGTTGCAAATGAATAGTACCTGTTGCAAGTAGTTGGGTTTCAATGTCTGGAGAGTGTTTGCTAACCAAGCATTTACTTCATATCTCAATTAAATGAGCTTCTATGAGTAGCTATAACTCCATCGACGTGGGACGGACAAGAGTGAGACTTCTCGAGGCCGGAAGTAAGTACGGGAAAGAGTGAAAGAGCTCACCAATAGCACGCGCGCGAGGTACAGGAGCGATCGAGACACGGAAATCTGGGGTGGAGAGGTTTAGGCCGTTTGAGGGCTACTTCTGAAACCCTCTTTTTATAAAGAAGTTAGACTGCCAAAAACTATTTCTCGCCGTTACGCGCTCGTTTTCAGACCTAGGAGGATTCTTCTTCTGGACGAACTTTTTCGTATTTTGCTATCTTGCTCTGTTCCAGACCAAAACAATTTGACCGAACTCGCGTTTTGAGAGGGGAAAATATATCATGACGCGGTTTTTGCAGTTAATTGCTTGTGCAGGTTGTTGATGATAGCCGCAATATCTCGTTTGAATTTTTGTTGCACAAACTAACGATTTGCTAAGAATTTAAAAACTTATTATTTTCTTAGTTGGACCTAATCTTATGGATTTATTTTCTTTATTTTGACCTTCTGAACATATCTTCGAAAGATTTCCATTTTCTCCAAAACACCTTGTGTATGTATTTGTTAGTATTTTGGTGTGTGCGCTAATGCTAATAAGCACGTGAACTGAGTATCTATATTTGTTTGAAAAAAGTTAAAATTTTGCAGCTTGATTGAAGATCGTTTCAGTAGCAAAACTTGGCTACAGAAGATTATATTTATGTATACTTTAATTTTGGGTTTTTGATTTAGGAAGATAGACTAAATCATCAGAGATTATTTTACGCAAGCGTAATTTGAGTTTTTCTTTTGGAAGTTCCAAGTTTGGAGTTTTCAAATTTGGAGCTTCTTCAGAATATTTTTCTTAGAGATGATCACCAATTGCAAATCACAGAAATGTTCTTTATTTTTCTTTTTATTTATAGAATTAAACTTTTACTTTTTCTTGTTCTCTACCCAAGGCCGCCAACTGAGTCTAACTTTCGTATTGTTTATTCTGACGTATTTGCTTTCAAAATTCTTTAGTAGATACTATTAAAATTAAAAATAAAAACAAAAAGCTGTAACAATATTAAATTTAGAGCTTTAAAGCAAGAAAATCAAAGGTGATTAATTAATTTACGAAATAATTATTATGTGGGGTAGTAGTTTGAAGTGTAGAGCGCATTGATGATATCATTACTTGGGTCTTAAGGGTTCAAAAGAGTTACAGTGGTATGCTACAGAAGGATAAAGGCAATGAATGCCACTAACGCACGCACGCAATCGACAGTCTTCCCTTTACTAAATCAATTTAAACAAAAAGTGTGCAGTGCATGTGGCCTCGATTTTTAGTTTTATTCTACAAAACGTTTTTTGCATATAAGCCCGTACTTTATCATCCTGTAAAATCTAATCAATCTGGTACTCTTTATATAAGAATTATTTTGAAAAAAAGTTGGTTTTTAAGACATGTATACATTTAATTAGAAAGAGACGGTTGTTTTCTAAAAACATATATTTGTTGCATCCATAAAACCGTAAGTCAAAAAGATACTTTTGTTGCCGAATTATAGTCATAAACTTGTTTCTGAAGATTCTTATTCTAACTTTGGCAATAAAAAAAACTTGTTAGATAGTCAAGAAAATGAAATAAATTTTGGAAATTATTAGGAAGTTGTAAAAAGTATATAAATAAACAATAATTTGAAAAATATCAATCTATAAAATATTTTAAATAAAGTAATGAAAAACAAAAACAGGATGCACCTTAATTTTATATTAAAACTATCTACATAAATAACATTCATAACAACCGTAACAATTGAATAGTAGTGTTTTATTCCTGGTATTTCATTAAAATCGTTCAGATGTTTGTTAAATTTCAGTATACTGAAAATCGTGGTTAATTTAGACTTGAAAATGTTAAATTAAATACCTAAATTGAGCCTTTAGATTTTCCGGTAATTCTGTGCGTCCAGCATAACCTGGATTCATTGTGATAAACAGACCGACAGTAGGAATCAATGGAATTTGTTCTCCCATAAAATTGAATAAGCTTTTCTTGTTCCTGATTGCGTCTAAAACAGATTTGACTTGAACGGCGACGACCGAAAGAACCTCGACCGAAATTCTGTTGAACTCATCAAAGCATCCCCAAGCTCCGGTCTGTGCGAGGCCTTTATATATATTACCACAAGACTAAAATATCAAATTTTATTTTATTGAAGATATACGGTTTTCATTTTATAGTACTTTGTAATCCATTTGTTCGGAACAGTTGAATACATAAACCATAATTCCCAAAGCGCGCCCCAAATCTTTGGTTGTTTCCGTTTTTCCTGTTCCTGCAGGACCAGCGGGGCCTCCACCCATTATTAAATGTAAAGACTAAATATGCCTTATATTAAAAAAAATAAATATTATTAAGTTTAGTGTTGCCACCTTTCTTATCTATTTCACCCATATTTGTTTTTAATTATCTCTCATATTCGTTAATACGAATGTGGGTAATTTGAAAATTTAAAAAAATTAAAAATGACTTATTTATTAATTATTAAACTTTATAATTATCTACACATTTTTACAAATGATGAAAAACGATAAAACAAAAGAATTTAAATACTTAAGGTTTATACACAGATATCGTGACCACGTAGATGTAATAAATCGGGGCTGAATGATGCGACAGACCGCATCATATGGCGCCCTTGCGTGATCTCGGTAGTATCCTGAATGGTTCACTACTGTTCACTTTCTGTCAGAATTTCAAAGAAAAATCAAAGGTAGTATGCCTACACAACAAATTAGTTCCATCGTTCGTTGTAAAGAATCTCTCGAAGGATTAGTTAATTCCAGTTAATTCAAATTTCTTAAATACCTTTTTTTTTATTTGGGCACCACTAGACTTACCGATCACAGACATGGAAAATTATTTCCCTATTAACGTTCTTTACCCTGAGTATGCCATTTACACTTTTAAATCGTTCATAGCTGTTATGTTTTTTCCAACTAAAATAATTTAGAAAAGCTCTCAACTTGGACTATCTCTATGTTCTGACTTCATTTTGTTTAGATTTCCTTTTCCTGGAAAGTCTTAATTCTTAAACGAACGAGTGTAAGTCAAAATTCACTAGTGGATGCATTCATACGGTAGCTCCAGTTTGGGTTACAGTTCACAGTCATCAGGTTCTCCAATGCTAACGTGCTTTTGGGACGTTCAAAATTCACCGATTGCCTTGTTTTTTCATTACCACTCAAAATTTACATCTATGCTGAAAAAATTGGAAGTCTTGATTTTGAATTTTTATCAACCATGGGATTTAGGCGTTAAATAATCTTGAGAAAAATATTTTCTGCTTAAGGCACAACCTTCAAAGGGTAATCTAGGTCAGAAAGATCGATTTAAATGAAATAACGGCCCGACACCAAACTCAGTATCATCTGATATTTGCTGAGACTTAAAACTCTTAGATACCCAAAGAGCTTTGTGTTGCTATGCCTTTTTGTGTAAGGAATTGACAAAAGGTTATAACCTTAAATTCGTTTTTGGAAAGTCATCGATTAATTGATTCATCCGATCATGCTCCGAAATTTCTAGGAAATTCTTCATGTTTGTTTGTTTCTGTCATACTGAGAAAGCTTTTATTTTACCAATAAAGTCTGAACCTCCAAGGCGAATGAAAAATTGAATATAATAGTTTATAATATTATCTTGTCGTGAAGAATCTTAATCACGCAAATCTTTTAAGTTGTTGTCTTCTACAAACTCTTTCTTAAAAACCTCTTTTAAGGCTTTTAATCAGAATCTGAGTAAAAACGATTTAGAAGAACATAGATAGCTAAAGAAGTTAGAAACAAAATTCAGAAAAGAAAAAAATGGAGATCAATTGCTTATGACTCTTACTCAATTAAATACTGCAAGTCACTCAGCATTAGTGCTTTCTATAGACGATATCTGTTAAAGGTAGAGTAACATAACGCAATGCCGTTGCTTACGCTTCTACGTATTTGTATCGTTGATCAAAAACAGATAAGATTTAGAAGAAGGTTGTTCAACAATGATACGACATTCGACATGTTGGTCACTAATCTTCGAGGTAGTTTGAACACAAAATTTTCTGAAGTAAATATGTTATCTGGTAAGTTTGAAGTCAACATTTTTGTGAATTTTAAAAACAACCGACGGCTAGGAAGACCTGAGGTTACAATCTGTGTGAGAATCAGTCTTACACTTAAAATATGGTGTTGTGTACTCAAAGCTCTTTATAGGTTATTTAGCCTATTGTGTATCTTGTGCTAGTGTTACTACAATGACAAGCATGGTCTTATTAAGAATTCTGAAATGTTACGAGATGGGAGCAAGTTTGATATTCCTTAATGAAGATTAACTACTACATATTGCCTTTCTAAGCATCTACGGTGCCGGCTAAAATAACTCATATGTCTGTTTGAAAGTTTTAGTTACTGACTTAAAACCTTGGAAGATTCTGTAAGAAACTCTATAGACAACTTGGACAAATACTTTAATGTTCGAGAACAAGTTGCGAGCAAAACTAAAAAGGTATTTAATATCTATTCAAATCTTAAATGGTCAACTCGTACCTACAAAATCGAAGAGTGCAGAAAGCAAATAGGTGACTATTTCAAAAGTGTTTGTTTACATCTCTAAGTGATAGAAGCTTTAAAGAATTACAAAAAATCCAAAATAAAAATGTCTCAAGGTTCATCCTCAAAAATGGAAACCATTACAATCATGACTTGATGAATTCTGACGTTCTTGTTTTCAGAAGTCAATATTGAAGCACAGAGTTGCTCATTTAGTTTCCTATAAAGTGTTTTAAAACATTTTTAGGTTGCAAAACAGTTTCGAGTATTTCCACTGCAACTGAGCTTTTCATGAAATACTCTTAGATGAGATCTTGGTTTCACTTTCAATGCTGTATGCATAGACTAACCAAATACAGATAAATCTCTTATAATTTCATACTTTTGAATCAATGGATTACGTTATGAATTGAAAATGATTTATCCGCTGCTAGTCTTATACGGATAACTTTGTCTTTTATTTACTCAATGACTATAACACAGTATTCTTAAATATTTGAAGAATCACGAAAGGCTTTTACTTAAACGCTACCATTCTGAACATGTTATTTGTCTTAATCAGAGAACGTTGGTTTCTGTTTAGTTTTAGTTTTTCCTCATCAAGATGTTTTGATCAGCTTTAAGTCAAATCAAGGACCATGAGTCAAACTATTTTTGTATTGACATATCTTTTGGGTTTTGTAGTCTTAATCGTGTTTCTTTCATTGTCTATTGAGCCATGAAGTCCTTTAGTTCAGAAATCTTAAATTATAGTAAAAACTGAAAAAATCTCTTTGACTTCCCAATGAGAAGCCACAAATATCTTTAAAAGAGTCTTGTAGTGTCGAATATTCGTTTTACTTATTTGAAAACGATCTAGAAGCTTGCGTGATAATTCTTCTTAAACTTCTAGGCTTTTTAAACAGATTCTGGCAAAATCGGTCTACTTGGTTGGCCAAACATTTTGAATTGATCAGGTTTCGTAAATCAATTTGACTTGTTAAATTGGTAGGGTTTGTTACGTTGATCAAATTTATTTCTTACTGACAACTAACTTTTTCTTCATATCAAATATAGCGTGGAAATTTAAAGGGTATCAAATCTTCAAATTGGGTCGCTTTAGATTTGGATTGATATCACAATTTGCAGTTTGGAAGACATCGATATGGAGTGTGTTTTCTAAGGTAGATAACGTCAAAGTTTCATTTGGGATTTCTCATTTTTCCTATATCTCGAAAACAAGATGTGTTTCTCGAATGAAATGCCGTGGTCTGCTCAAATGTCTAGACTTTAAAAACTCATAGTATAGATGGTGGTTTTCAAAAATGACTGTACGACTGGGGCGTTTGAAATTATAAGTCTGACTTTGGATTGTTCTCTAAAATTTAAGAATAATACGACAGTAATCAAGAAGGGAAAAAACGAGTCAATCGGTAAGGACATACATTTGGGTCAATCAATATTCTCGTGGTTTCTACAATAAGATAAAATAAAAAAAAACAAAGACCAAACTTGGTCAAAAAAACTTTCCTTTGTTTAGTTATTAATGTTAGTAGTAAGAACTTAGAACCTACTTAAATGAACAAAACAGTTAAGCAAATCTTGTGATCTTTCCACTTCACTTTTTTCTCAATATTGCAACGTTCTATTCATTTTTTTGGCTGTCTACTTTACGTCTTCCTGAAAACGGTAAAGAGAAGAACGTACCAGATTTGCTTAAATTTTCCGTTCCTTGATGATCTTCTGTCAAACTAATTGTATTTATGGATGTAATTTCTAAGACTTGGTCAAAGATTTCTTGAAACTATCTTTTTCAAAATGCATATTGCACAATAGCAATAATATTTGCTTAACCTATCTGGTTTTTTAGAAAATGTGAAGCTGGCGTCTAATTACAATAGATTGTAAGAATTGCCTTGTAACAGTATTTAATGAAAGTGACTGATTTTTGGGTCAAATATAGAAAGATGGCAACCTCGAAAGCATGTCACTTTACCTGTGTCAAAGTAATATAACAGCGATCGGTAAGAGGCGTAATAACTAATCGAGGAGTGTTTCCTAAATATTCGTAACTGTATCTAAATTGAGCATCACATATGTTAGCAAAACAATCTTTTTCTTTTTCGTCCCATCTATGTCGTAATTGAGACACCCATTGAAATGCCAAAGCACTATCAATCTTCATTTGTATTAACTTACTAACAACATCTCTTGAATGCACATCAATTGTACATATTGTCATAATCTTTTGTCTGTCTTGTTTGCTTAAATCTCCAATCAATAAGGAGATTAATGTACTTAGCTGAGAAACCTGCTTTTTATAATAATCTCTCATGGCATTATCATAGCCTTCTTCAATTCTTGAAAAGGCCATATTTACTTCTGCCGTCCACCAGATTTGAGTACCACACAAAGAAACTTGCGCTGGATAATCAAATAACCATTGATCGCGTGATTTCTCTTCGTATGCTACAGTTCCTTCTCCCATATAGTGCCTTATACTTGAACGCATCGAGTGTTGCAAACGATTTAACCAGACTTCCACCTAAAAACCATAACTAGAACGTTTGTTTCATACTGTTTACAATATTTCGACATACCGCTCCAGTGCAATCACAATCACTTTCAAATGCTACATATTCTCCATCTTTTGCATACATTCCCTTAATTATGTTCTGAAGAGAACCATCCTCATTTTGTGGGAAATTCAATTTAGCAATGGAATCGAATAATTTTGTTAAGTGTTTACAAACAAGCTGAGGTTGATTTCCGTTGGATAAAATATCTAGAAGATCGGCAGATGATACAAAATAAAATCGAGGAAAAGCTAAACGTTTTGTCTCCAAGTAAACAGCTAAAGCTTTTTCACATAAAGTCAGTTTTCTTTGTAATTCTTCAAGGCTGGGAAGTAAACCATCCTTATTGGTAGATTCCACCACGTTAGGAGTTTTAGCCATTTCTTTCATTAATTCTTTAAAATCTTTATCTATTTGATCAAATCTAGCAGAATCTTCAGGTAACTGTTTCCTTATATCCTCAGAACTCATAAAAATAGATTCTAAATGCATCCACGTTCTTTGAACTTCAAACCATATTGTTATAACTTGATCAGCTATACTTAATTTGTTTTGCCATGCGGACACCTCTTCCAAAAAGTGAGCAATAAATTTGGATGTTATTAGATTTTGGAGTTGTACTTGATTTTCTTCTAAAGTTTCTATTAATTCCTCGCTGGCTCGTAATAATGTGCATCCTGTACGAGGGTGAAGCTCCTGTTCGAATTCCATACTGGACCAAGTTGTGTCTAAATCTCGTAAAATCTTTTCCATCGACATTTCTTTTACGGCCTTGTCTACTATATTCTTGACTTCATCTTCACATTCGTGCAAGTTTAATAATAACAAGTCTGCTAAAGTTGTACTGTGATCCATAACTATTCTCGTCTAAAAATAAAAACAAAATTGTATTGACTTTTGTAGATAAAAAATAATTTCTACTTTAAAACAAATCTAAATCCTATCGCTTAAACAGCACCGATCCTAAATGTCTTGCAAAGCGTGGAATTACGAAATAATGCATCACGTGTATTTATTTATTAGAAGTTCGTGAGCGTCTCCTACATACTTACGGTAAATTCCGTTGGTAATGCTGCTAAATTCTGTAACAGAGTGCGTCAAAGATAAATGGTATTTACAAATGAATAATGTTACAGTTTACACGAATAGCTCAAACTAATTTTATTTACATATTTACATATATACATGGTATAGTAAAATTATTAGAAGTCCTACCTTTGTTGATTTCATGAGTTGATTCCAGTGCCTTTCCCTTATCGCCGGATTTTGCAGTTCACCCACAGCTCTCAATGATGTTAAAGTATTTTTAACGGTTGCTTCTAATCCGGTATATGTGTCCCAAACGCGCATTTCTTTATCTAACATCTTAATTTCTTTTGCAAACTTTTTACATTCTATATCCATGTTTTCAACATCGATTTTCCTCCAAGGAGTTGTTTTCCAATCATCTACACAGGTATGAACTGTATAGATGTAATCCCACAATTGCTGTAGAAAGAAATAATAATTAGATGGTATTCTCACATTTAGAAATTTTCTTTTGTGGAGATTAAAGCTCAGATTTTCTGCAAAATGCATGTCATTTAATATTAAAATTATGGCTTACAAATGCTTTGTTCGGTGCTAATTATTTTATATGTAGTTAACTCTCTGTATTCAAATTTTGTATATTTTAGTAGTTCGTGGGTATTGTAAAGCTAAGGTATTATCGCATATATTAGGCTAATTTGTTGTTTTCCTTCATAATTGTTTGTGTAAAATAATGGGGTGTATTTAATGAATTTAATTGTTTAGCCTAGTTAGTAATTCACTGTTTAATATTGATGCTAATAATAGTAGGTGTAATAAGTAGACAGTATCTAGAGATAGCAATGTCATTATAACTTTGTCTTCAAATATGTTACGTTATAAATTATTTTATAAATAATTGGTTTCTGTTGGTGCATATCATTTTTGTTTTTATTTCAATGCTTAAAAATAATAAAACAGTATTGCAAAAATAATTAAATTTGCACTTTTCTATATAATTACAAGTACGAGGTAATTTAAAATAATGGGACTATTCTTTCGTTACATACAACTTTTGAAATGCAGAACATGCGAGCTATAAAAGTTTAGATCCACTGGGACTACTATCGTAGTATTTACACCTGAGTCTGAAAAAATTCTAAGATTTGAACGTATAGAGTATGTAATGTTAAGATTATTTTAAAATATTTTTAAAATTAAAAATTAATTTTAATTTGTGATAAATGATGCGCAAAAAAAAAATTAAACAATGGAATCATAAGAGAAAACCTTCCATTGACAATTATTTAAAGAAAGGGAGAGATATGACAACAATAAATTAACGAGATAAATTATTGCTTTAATAGCATTTAAATAGAATGCATCCAAAGCAAAGTTAGTGATGAAAACCGGAACAGGGATGCACACCAGTGCAGTAATACTCAAAGATACACTTGGTAAGCCAGCCTCAAGGCTTCTTAAACCTTCTCCGACTGAAACAACTAGATCTAAATTAATTTGTCGAATTTCCTTTATCACTATACATTGTAGTAAATGTTCTAACTTGTTGCAATATTTTTAAACTTCATACTCAATTTTTTTTCTATTAGGCAATCTTAATATTATTTCTATTATAATATTTCTATCAACTCAGTCTGAAGTTTGAGTTTATGATCACATCAGACTTTATAGTGTTTTGAATTTACTTGCCTATCTCGTGTTTTTCGAGTCTTAATCCCTAAATTAGAAAATTCTCAAACTGGAACGTTGTTACTCAAAGAATTTTCTTAATTAATACAAAAATTATTAGTAAACACGGGAAATTATCAAGAAAGACGAACCATTGCTTTTTGTTGAATTAAGCTTAGCGTTTACACTAACTTGTATCTAAGAGCTAAATCCTCTCTTGCCTAAATATCATTAATAAGCTGAGCTACAATCGGCCGTCTACAGTTTTTTCACACAACTCGTTAGTTGCATTTATGTTTTAATATTCATACATTTATCTCCTTTAGAAGCCTAGATAAATCTGTTGAATTATGTTGCAGTGAATGTTATAACTTAATGCAATATATTCAAACGGCATACTGAAAGCTGTAAATGCCTCAGAAGTTGCATAAATTAAAGGTCTCGACTTTCATCAATCAGGAACAAAACTCTTTAAAGTTAGTTATTCATCAACAATTAATTGATCGTCAAATTAAGGTTTCTTCAAGCTACCAGCATTACCGTACCATGGATTTGGTTCCATTTCGCTGCCACATGGCTCAGTAACGAAAAGTTTTTTTAAACCAAAAAGAGGGAAGATGCTAACGCATGTTTTAGTCAATACAAGAAAAAACCATTAAAACCATCTTCATTCACATCAATACATCGTGCGCTGCAAAGTAGTTTTTCGTATAGCTGTGTCTAAAGTTCCAAAAATCATCAGTGAAGCTGAGGATTTACGCCTTTCTGGCTTTTCTCCGTAGAATATTTAAACAACAACATTGCTTCAAGCATAAAGAGCTCAATAACATACCGTAGCAGCAAATTAAAACAAGCAACCTTCCATTAACCAAAGACATCCATCTACCGCTGCAAAAAATAAATTTAAAAATAGTTCACATAAAAAATATCAAGATTAGTAAACCAGATCAGGAGAGAGAGAGAGAGAGAGAGAGAGAGAGAGAGAGAGAGAGAGAGAAAGGAATCCGTTTCGAAGGTTCAATGTCTGATATACCAGTCCTCCTTGACAAAAGTGGTCGAAAGAAAGAAATCAGCTTCAAAGGTTCAATTATTACAAGTCCGAATCGAATCCGTCGCAAGGTTTTGACCTAGAATACACACGCCAGTGCTGCTGCTGAGACCGAATAATTTCGTAAAGGATTTACCCTCAGCCATAGGAGGTCACATCACATTCAAGAATCTAATCACAAGTAGGAAGATTTCAGGTTACCAAAACCGAAACGAGTTTACCATACCATTTGGTAAAGAAATTCCTCTGTCTTGCCGTCAGAGAAGAAAATGAAATCAAGACTCAAATTATTGAAAAAAGCAAGAAACAAGAAGGGATTGACCAAATTATCTCAAATCATTCCAAAATGTACCATTCCAAGGGCAGATGATAAATTAACCAGCTTTATGCCGGAAAAAGAAGCTGACAGTTCAACAATTTATATTCAACCTAATTTCAAAACTAATTATCTCTTTAACCAATCAGACTATTCAAATTGAGTTAATTGTCTATAAGTTTGATCAAAACTTGTTTCATAGATTATACGTCTAAAACAGACTCGGGGGATGTTTATACTTACTGAGGACAACATTCGTATATTTACAACTGGAAATTGCTTGGATTATGTGATGCAAACACACCATAATCGCAGGTGATCGTGTAATGTCCTTAGAACAAGTTAAACCATTTCAAACTAATCTTGCAACGTTTTAGAAACATCAAAGACTATTGAAGCATTCTTTAAATACAATATTCAGTATGTTTCTCGTCAGGAAGATTTTTTCATTTGTATAATATGTAAGAATTATTCAAGAAGATCCCTTGCATTATATCATAACCTAAATTTACAAAAAATGAGAATTTTAAAAATTTTGAAAATTAACTAAAAATAACTTTGTCATACTGGTCGTTAAAATATTTGTGTCTCTGAAGATTAACACAGCTTTAGCGTTATTTAATAATTTGCTGTCTGGAGTAATTAAGGAAAACATCGTGCTCTTGCATTCACGGTTAAGCAAGCTAACAATAACCTCTAATGTTTTCAGAATAATTAAAGAAACTCTGATTGTATAGTATCGTATAATACAGCGCGATTGTTAAATGTAGACGTTCCTTTGTTTCTTTACAATCAAACACCTTGTAACTAATAACATTATTTAAATGATCATTGCGATTGATAAATGCAAACTCTGTAGCTATTAACCTCATTTTATAGAACAGTAATAAACGAGCAATAAAACAATATCCAATATATGAGTATGAGATGTTCGATTTAAATTGGAAGCACAAGCTCTTCACGTATAGCGGAATTCGTTAGTCACGTTCTAAGTGTGATAATAAGTGTCGCTTTCCAATCTTTTAAAACAACTAAGATATCCAGCCAAGACCCTTTACCTGTTAAACCATGTACATATGCGGGTACATGCTGCACATATTAATCCGAGCTTTAAATCTGAAATTACAATATTCTCTTACCTTAAGCATTCTTAGTTCTTTTCTACACTGTTTAAGAACTTTGAAGTCAGGAACGCTAACTTCAAATAACGATCCAGATTCTTGTATGTCTCGCATTTCTTTTTCAAACCTTATTATGTCTTTATCAATTCGATCCATAAGTATATAAGGTTCTGGGCAATCATACTGGAAAAAGTGATATCTCTTGAAAATTTCTCTGTAATTTGCAATTCTAGCATCAAACGCCGCAATTTTCTTCCTTATACAGGTTACTTCCGCCGCCTGCAGTGGTGCTACTTGCTGTTTAACAGTAATTGCTATTTTCTTAGTATTATTCCACTGCTCGGGTAATTCTTGAAGCAAAACATTTACTTCTTCTGGTATATCTTGATCGTAGAATTTTAAAAGTTCGATAGTATCTTTAAGAGGACTAAACATTTCATCCGTTGTCGCTTGTCTTTCTTTAACGTTAAGAAGAAATCCCATTACGTTCACGAGGGCCCCGTAATCTCCTTCAACAACGGTTTGTTGTAGTCCTTCGTCTGCAGATCGAATAAAAGCTCCTAAGTCACAAAGACTGTGAGTGACAGTATCCACCAAGTGTTGCTTGAACATGTTGCCCCATTTTCGAACGGTATTTAAAAGTGATTGTTTAAACGGCTTTACGTCGATGCTAAACCAAGCATTAAATGCTTGTTTGGTTTTCATACCTTCAATTTCATTATAAAGAGTCTCGAAATTATCTATTTGTTCACGAAAACCTTCCATTTTAGGAGCACAAGGTTCGGGAGCGCACGGGTCTTTTAAATGAACCAATTCCAATTCTTCGTTGCTTAATTGTCTTCCGTAAATTAAAAATTGCTCCATGTAAAAGTCTCTATCGTCTAACCACAAATAGGCGTAATTCTGAAAGTTGTCGCAGAATTCAAAAGCATGTTGTATTACCGTGTCTGTGTTATTTAAGATATCGTCTTTCATTTCTACTATATCATGATTTGTTGCGACTTCCTCTTTATACGTCATTTCTACGGTATTAGAAAATCTGGGAACTATCGAAGCTATATCTATTATATCGTTTATAAGTTCTATTATAAGGTTCTTAAAACTATCTGGAGCATCAGATTCTAATGAAGGCTCGAAGATAATATCCGGTTCTCGCAGTTGTAATTGAGCTTCAAACAGAGGCTGTAAGTTATTGGTAGCATCCATGTGCTCATTTATATATCCCAAGCTGAAATAATAAAATTTTATGAATATTATAGTATGTAATTTCTAGACATGTTAAAGAGGGTGGTCTTTAAATGAAATTTTATTAAAATTATTTGCAGCTCAAATAGACATTTATTTTTATTGAAAAGTTTATACATAACAAACACTTGAGGGAATAATCAGAATTAATTAGCATACGGGAGTTGTTCAAATATTAATGCCTAATTGATACAGATTTTAGCTATGTATGTTAGTGCCTAAGTCTCATTATGTTAGTGTCAGAGGTCAGTCCGAACAAACTGAAACGAAATCTCTAATATTATAGATATAGTTATTTAGCTGGACAACTTCAAAAATTTGTTTTTTATGGTTCAGATTCCGTTAAACATTCATTCTTAAAACTGAGACTTTTGCAATCTTAGTACTAAGCTATATTGAAGGTTATGACACCTCAAAGCTGATTTTAAATGCGAAATTTTGTTAAAACAGGGAATAAATAAGATTCTATGGAGAAATTGGAATCTACAAAAATTCTTGTTAGATTAAAAACTGTTTTAATTATCTTTGTTGAAAATTAATAAGAATGACGAAATCAAAACCCCTCAGAAACCCGAATTCAAAAAAATGCAATTCTAACCGATCACAACTAGTTAATCTAGCACCATTTGTATCAGCATGCAATTCAAAGAAATTGTGTCACTATGATAGTATATTTCCATCTGTCTTGTCTCTTTACGTTTTTGACCATGGGAATAACCGCATCAAACGACGTTACGATGTCTTTTTAAAATCTCAACTTCTTTGCAATTCAACTATTTACCAAACAAAAATTTCTTTGCATTTCCTCATGGGATACATCATTTTTGAAGGAATCCGAATTTCTTCAAAACTTTTCCAAAATTGTTTTCAATAGTCCAACTTTTAGTTTTGGTTTCTAAAGATATTTCGTGTTTTTACTAATTATTGGAACCAAGCCAAAAACTTCAAAGTTATTGTTTTCTGCACAAAACTATGAATAAGAGTACTAGGTTTCCCGACTGTGATTAGAATGACTCAATGCTGACCTCAACAGCGTGCTTTTGTTTCTGAAAGCTAGCATAAAATGAATTTGCGCACATGTCCATGGTCATAAAGACAGCAAACATAAAAATGACAACATTTAAGTAACCTATGAAAAAATCTTCCAAAAGCTGAAATTTAAAAATTTTGGTTTCTAATTGTAAATTTCAAAATAGTCTTAATCAAGTCTTGGACGTCTACTAGAGTAAATTCCCTGATACAAATTTATTTACTACCTTTGTATGTTGAAAATTCATTTTTCCGAATAACAATTAAATTTTCCTGTTTAGACAAATAAAGTAAATATTTTGTGTTGCATTGTTATTTCCTTAAAGTCAGTTAAGGTGACTAATAATAAATCGCGCTTTAACTCGTCAAGAAAGGTATTTAATCATTAAAAGGTCACTAAGGAGTGTGTTTATATACGCAAGCCAGTGGAACTTTGGTTTTGGTGTAATATGTAGCGATTTTGTGTCGTTTGAAGAACTAGCCCGTTTTGGCTATTGGTTGCTTTTGGGTATTTACAGACTGAGGGTGTTTGAATCTTCAAGTTTGGTCTGTTACTACATAGAGCTGCCTGAGGAATACATCATAGTTTGATTACCCTGTTGTGTGAATCTTCTCACAGGGCAAGTGATCCAAGGTAATCTCTGGGAAGATTCTAACTAGTTGTGCAAGAGAATCTAATTCTCTATTGGACTATGATTGTGTGTAAATATGTTGATAACGTCTGCCAGCAAGATATGTAAAATCAATTTGTGGAAGTGCCGTGTTAATAATTTAAAGCTTTCTAATAAGGATTGCGAGAATGAGAGATTTTCTTGCAATAGCTGCTTGGAATGTCTTTTGTTTTTAATGGTAAATCCAATTGTTTATTGTTTTTCTGACAATTATCTTATATCTTATCGAGATAGAAGTTTGGATGCTGGTAGCAGTAGAGAAATGGCTTTGAAGATGGTTTTTTGCTTTCTTTTTCTATTTTTTTGTTTATATCTCAAAAACGGATAGCAGTACAGAGATGAAACTTGGTTTATTGCTACTGGTAGGAAACAAAACTTCCAAGCAATGCGGGCACCATCTCTTGTGTCTTTTGACAGGTATTCTACATCTCAAAAAGTATGGGATTTAGGTTATTGGTAGGATTATGGCTTTCAAGCCATTTAGGAGCCACTGATCGTCTTTTATTTTTTTAAGTTTTTTTTGTTTATATCTTAGAAACTGATAGTGATATCGAGATGGAATCTGGCTTTTTGATACTGATAAGGAAATGGATTTTTAGCGATCAGGATATTTCTTTTTGTTTTCGTGGCAAGTCTCTTACAACTCTAAAAATGGCTGCCGTATCAAGATAGGACTTTAGTTGTTGGTAGTGGTCTTTTTCGAAAACAATCAAAGCCCAAAGTTAATGGAAGGCCAATCTTGATTGTGTCCTACTGTAGGTCACCGAAGTAGTTTGTAAAGGGTGAAACATGTATTAGAAGTATAGTTAACTTTCAAAGCTTTTATGAAAGCGATTTACAGACCTCTTTATTGTTAAAAACCGTGGGATTTGATTTAAATCTACATATTTACATTTGAGTTAGATAGCAAGCAATATGTCTTTTCTGGGGTACACTTTATCAATCATATTCCATTCCGTTCACAGCAACTGTCTATGAAACTTCGATTAAGTTCAAGATCTTAGTTGAGATTGTAAAAAGTGATTTCCACAAACGACATTTAAAGCAGATGTATTTTCCTTGAAAGGAACATTAAAAAAAAGAACGAAGAACTCCTAAAGATCATTAGGGAAAGGTACAGCTCAGTAATACCACAAGTTATACACTATTTTGAAGTAGACTGTTTTTAAAATAAGATAGTGTTACACGTCAGTTAAAGAGTGTGCTTTAATGTAGTAGTCAGCAATAAGCTTTTCTCTCTGTCAAAACTGCTGCAATGCAAGCTATTAAAATAAAACCTTGTACTGTTATAAATGAACATTTACAAGGCAAAACTCCAGGAGAAATTTTTAAACAGCTGAAAACTTCTGGAATTAAGAGGAATTTAGTTTACCATAACGTAAATTGATTAAAAGAAACTGGAAACATTAAAGATGGACCAAGGAGTGGTGCTCCTCGCTTTAAGAGGACTCCTGCTGTGTTAAAAGCTTTGAAAAAATCCTCGCCGCACTCAGAAAAAATTGGCCCTATAATTGAGGATTTTAAAAATGACCATGAATCGTGCGCCTACAAAAGATCTAGGGATTAAAGTATTAAAACTAGGCACTTGTCATATGTTAACTGCAATTCAAAAAAATAGGTCCATTAAAATCCGGGCATTCTTGAAGCGGTGAAGGTGAGAGTTGGAAAAGAATTCTCTTCACTGACGAGAAGGTTTTTACAGTAGAAGAGAAGTTTAATAAGCAGAACAATCGAATTTAAGTAAAATCAACTAAAAACATTCCCCTGTCTCAAAACAAAAAATCAAGACAAAAAATTATACTGAAGACATTTTAGTCCCCACACATTTATGTTTAATGGCCAGAGCTAGACGTTCGCATGGACCCAAAATGGTCCAAAACTGGCTAAAAGAGGAAATTCCTGATTGTATTGCAAAGGAACATTGTCCTTAGCCTCCGCAGATCTAAATCTATTGGATTACGACTTATGAAGCCTCATACAAGTTTGAAAAGTCCAAATCAGCCATTAGTGAAGAAATGGAACGCTTTTTCACAAGAAAAGGTGCGTAGTACGATCGAAGCCTGGAGACCAAGACTGAAAGCTTGTATGCCTGCCAAGGGAGAATACTTGAAAGTTTTGTGCTGATGTTGCAATGTCCATTCATATAGCAATTTATATATGAAACGTTTGTTATAATTCTGAATAAAATATTTTAAAATAGTCAATTTGGTTTATATGAGAACTTGTGGTACTACTAGGTAGAACATTTGATGACACCAATTGCTGCTAGTGCAAAAAAGTTTATATTTATAAATTCCTACAATTACTTTACAGAGAAAAAATGCCTGTTGACAGAGTAAAGGATATTTGTTGATGGCTCAAGGATTAAAAACCTTTTACGTACCAAGCATACCTAATTAATTTTTTCAAATAAAATTCAAGAATCGAGAAAAAAGCTTGTGAGTCACAATCGTCACCCCTGGAAGGTCAGAGTGCGCGTGCGATACACACAGCAGCTCCTACTTACAAAGCACATAAACTGTCTCGTGAAAATTACAAATTGTATAAAGGGAAATCTACGATTTTCCAGTCCAGTTGAAGCTGACAGTATACAAAACGGAATACAAATTGCAACGTGTGTAGGGGCTCTTAAATTCTCAATTTCTCTCAATTGCTTGAAACAAAAGCTGCAAAATTCCAATTCCAAGGACCACCCTAATGATTATTATTTACTTACCTACAACCTATAGTTTGGTACAAATAACTCACAACGATCTTATCGATGTAATTAACGTAATTAATCCATTTTGGATTGTCTGATGTATTCACCATCTCGAAGAGTTCCATATTTTGATTAAGTAAAACTTTAATTTGTTCCGTAGCTTTCTGAATTTCCAAATAACGTCGTTTTATTCTCTCTTCCTTTTCTTCAATGCACAAGACCGTGTCTTTCCTTCCATCCTTTCTTTCGAACAAAGGTTGTCTAGCAAACGGTATAAGAACATTTCTAATTTCAGATAAATTCTCTTGGCTTTTTTGAAGGTGTTGCTGCAGATTTCCGACCATTGTGTGTAGTTTCACCATGTAATCCCACAAAGCTAAATGGAAAATATGCAAAATTAGGTAAATAAAATCATGCTTATTGTTTCATGTAAATTATTCGAAATATATTCAGAGGCTTTATAAAGTTATAAATATATTTGTTACGGGTTTGTTTACAAATACAATAAAGAAAGTACGATGATAACAATAAATTAATTAAAACGGAGAATAATTTATGTGCAACAAAACAAATGTAAACCAATGCGGGTTAGAGTTATCGGGTTGTGAAGGGTAAATGTAATACATGCGAATAAACAAAAATTAACAGGAATCTTCTATCTCTGAATGGAAGTTTCTACATTATAATTTTATTCAATTTACAAAAATACATTCACTCTGTTAACTTCAAATTTACCTTGAGAGTTCCAATTTAAATTAGTTTGTCCTTGTATGATTAGTTTGTCAATTTCCTCTATTTCGTGTTCAATTAACTGAAATTCAACGTCTTTACTGGTGCGTCTAATTTTGTTGTACCAATCGATCGTAGAATTTAAATTTATTATGTACTGTCTGAATGTATCATTTCGTTCTGATATTAGCAGTGCTTCTTCCGGTATTCCTTCGTGATTCATCAATTTAAGATAATGTACCTCTCTTAGAATGGCTGAAAGCTGAAATTAAACACGCATTGCAGTCTCGACACGATTTTCGTTAAAATGTACAAGTATACTTCGGTGTTAAAGTTCAAGTGCAATTCCTTCGATTTAACATTTCGTTTTATGAGGCACTGCTTTAAATTTAACTTAATTTGTTCCGGAACGGCATCGGCCCATTGTTTAAACAGATTGTCGTCGAACTCGTAGAGTTTGTCAGTAAGATTTTCAAACTTCTTAACGATCTCTTCAGCTTCGAGAGTTTCGGTGATTCTGAAAGTTTAACATTATCGGTAATGATATGCGTAATCAAATGTTTTGGTTGTATACGGATGTTGTAAAGCTTTAAAATTCTGAATTGGAGCTTTTATTCTTTCCCGTAAATTGTAAGTCCACCGCAAAGATCCCGCTATCGGAGGCATATATTTATCCACTGCAAATTGTCCAAATTTTTCTTTATGGGCCATTTGTTCATAAAATAACATCTGAAAAAGAATATCGTTTGTTATGCTACGAAGAGTAGCTCGAGCAAAAAGTGATTATCGCAGTTTTCCAAATATAAAAATGATGTATACAGGGCGTTAAGAGAAAACGATTCGTGTGTTTCCAACATTTTATTACTACAAGTAGAAGAAGTATAAATGGGAGAAGAATTAATAACTTTACAGATTAATTTTACAGTAAATTTAAAACGGAAATGATGCTTTATTCTCCTATAACAGAACGTTAATGAAGCTAGGGAATAGGGCTTCAGGACGGGGAATTTCCCTTGATTTGAAAATTATACCGTGATGTTCTCGTAATAAACACAAATCTACTTACGTTTGTCTACAAAACTGAAATGTTCTAAAAGTTTTTTTATCGTTTCTTTTGTCTCTTTCTTAAAACGCCTCGTGGTAATTAAACTTATTGAATGCTTACCTCCGCCGTATTTATTTCTTCAGTCAACATGTCTAGAATCTTAACATATTTACTTGTAAATTCTTCTTTGATTAATGGCCTTTCCAGTACCGATCCGACAATATTGATTAACTAAAATTAGAAATTATAAATTTATACTATCTGTCTTACAAGTACAAAGACAAGAAAATTTTTATTGCTACGTTTTTGAATACAAAATGTGTACTTTTACGTGACGGTAGGATTTAAAGTGGAAATTATGAAAAATGACGGGAGAGAGTTTGTGTTGCTCTGCTGGTCCCTCCGAAATACAAGGGTTTAACTCATTTTTTCTTAAAGTTAAATTAGTCCTCCCTGACCCGGTTAGTTTTGCTTCGAGTTAAATTTAAATGTAAGATAGAATTTCATTATTTTTCATTTAAACTAAATTTAAAAACATGGTGATACAGTAGTTGCAACTGCAATTAAAAGGGAATTAAAACCCATAATACGCAATTAAATCTTCTTCTTGAAAAGCAATTAAAGAATTAAGTCAGTTGTTTCTACTAATTGCGTCTGATAATAATGTGTTGTTGGGAATATCCTAAAAATACAAGGGAAAATAACGAAGTAAATTAAGTCATTCTAGTGGTTTCGACAAAAAACCTCAATTCACCTTCTTTTATTATTATAGTCCTCCGAAATGGTTCTACTGATAATATCTTGCTCTATATTTTTTAGGTCTTTCAGAGAACAAATTTCAATTCAAACTACTTCCATAAAATACTGTTAATTACCAGTTTCTTATTTGTAAATAAAAATAAGAAATAAATCAGATTATTGCACATCTGCTAATATCTCGATATTATTAATCGACAAACTGAACTTTTCTGAATTTTAAACTTTAAATTTCAGGCATTCCTCAGAATTTCGTATCTTTACTAGGAAGGATCAGAAACCATAGGTTCATGTGACCTTTTTGACTTATTTTGGACGTATCGATCTTCAAGCTTTCAGAATCATTCTGTACTTTTCACGCTAACTGTACAAATACATAACATGCGATACTTAGTGATATTGAGACCAAAAAAGTCACTTGCAATGGTTTTGCCCTTCTTTATGTTACCTATGGTGGCTCAATATCGGATTTTGTCCGTCACCATGCCGTCAAGTTTCAATTTCTACTTTATCATCTATGGTAGGTTACGATCGATTTTTGTCAACCACTAAACCATCTGTGGTGGCTAACAATCGTCTTCGTCTATCACTATTACAGATGGACTGTTTAAAAAAATCAAGCAGAGGCCGAAAATGCTACTAAATTTATATGTTTGCTTTCATTATTACATTTTAATTTGAACTTGTCTTGGGTGTTTTTAAAGTCTAACGCACAACAGCCATTTTTTTAAAATAATAATTACTAGAAAGCAAAAAACGAAAAATCAATTATAGACTACATAGCTGTTGGACGTCATTCTCGCCGTTAAGTGAAGGATGTTAGCGTTAAGCGGAGTCCCGAGCTAGCAACAGACGCAGACGTAACAAATAAAAGGCTACAAAAAGATAGAAGAGAAATCCACGCAAGTATTATCGGCTCACAGGAAAACAAATAATGTAGAGGTGAGCTGGCATAGATTCAAGACAATTATACTGGAGTTAACTAAGAAAATGATGGTGGAATGAAGAGGTTAAAGAAGAGGTAAAGCTGAAAGAGAAGAAGTGGAAGAAATACCTAGAAAGTGGAACACAAGATAGCTACAATAACTACAAAGACCAAAGACAAACTGTCAAGAGAATAGTGCAAGATGCAAAAAAAGCTAGTTGGGAGCAGTTTGGGCACGAAATGGAGGAACTCTTTGGTGAAAATCAAAAACTTTTTCACAGAGTTCTAAAAGGCCTAAGAAATTGCAAGAAAGTACCTTTGAAAAACATTTTTGACAAAAATAAATGTCTACTAACGGATGATAAGAATATTATGAATAGATGGAAAGAGTATTTTATAAATTTGCTGGGAACAGGAGAGTATGCTCAATTAGTTGAAAAAATCCAAGAGCTTACAACCGACCTCGTCACTAAAGAAGAGATGACAGCTGCTCTGGAAAAGATTAAGCTTGACAAGGCAGTTGGGCACTATGGCATTGCACCAGAGATGCTGAAGTACATAGGAGAATCAGGCGAGGATCTGCTGTTCTAAGACTATCCCTAGCATGGAAGCATGGCAGAATACCTGCAGAGTGGAAAGTGGCCATCATAGTCCCATTGTTCAAAAAGTGAGACAACACCAACTATCGTAGAATATCTTTGTTAAGTGTCCCAAAAAAGATATATTCCAGGATATTTCAAACTCGTCTTAGAAATTAAGTAGAGTCACAAGGAAGTTACAGGCCAAGACTTGATTTTCACTCAAGGCAGATTTTAGAAAAGACTATAGAATACTATAAGAATGTCCACATATATTATTCAAATTTGGTTATAGCCTTTGACAGCGTAGAATGAGCTAAGTTATGAGATATCCTGAGAAAGCGGGCCTAACAAGCAGGATACAGAGCTACTACAAAACTTGGAGAAATTACATCAAGACGGGTAACTCGCAGTCAAAAGAATTTCAACAACATCTGGGGTCAGAGAGGGTGACATTTTTAGTCGTCTTTTGTTTGTATTACTAATGAATGACGTGGCAAGAAAATGTCAAAAGAGGACTCGTCGTTTCCAGCTCGGTCATTGGCTTCTCAGAACAGTGCTGTTCTTAGAATTAGCCTATGCTAATGATGTACAGCGCTGATTGCTGGTAGTGAAAGAGATTTACAACAGAATTTACAAATTAGGACCGGAAGCTTTTAATAAACACTGCTAGGACTTACGCGATGGTAATTAGTCGATCCCCAGTGTAGCACCAGATTGCAATACTAGGAGAACAGCTAAAACAGGTTGAAAAGTTTAAGAACCTGAGATGCGCATTCAGTTCAGATGGAAAAATTGATGAAGAACTAAATGAGAAGATTGGTGTTGCTGGAAAACTATACGGGGCTCTGAGTCGAACGTTTATAGTACATAGTATAAAAGTAGTAGTGTTTAATTCCACGTACGTTCCCATCCTCACATACGGATTCAAGTCGTGAGCCCTGACTCCCAATTGGTTTAACCGCCTCCAAGCTATGGAAATGAGGTATCTCCGAAAAGTAGAAGACGAGACGCGACAGAGTGAGAAATCAGACAATTCATCTTAACATCCAAACCAGATCTCTAAAAACAACCTTTGACAAAGCCAAACTAAGATGGTTTGGGCATGTAGCTCGTATGTAACTTGAAAGGCTGCCCAGATTCGCTATGGAAGCTAGACCTAAAGGAAAAAGACCACGAGGCAGGAGAGTGTCTAAAGAGCGCTGGAGGAGCAAGAAGCAGACTGGTCCTAGGCCAGGGGAGTAGTCTCCGACAGGGCAGTCTGGAGAAGGATATCCTCTATATCAACCAGAGGTAGAAGAGAAACGGATTAAGTAAGTAAGTGCTAGACAAACGAGCTGTTAGGTTTATTTTGGTGACCAGCATACAAACAAATTATTCAAGCTATAACGATCACAGAGTTTATGGGTAGATTTGACCCTGCATCAGGTCAACTCTAGAACTTCGTCTCCCGCGGTGGATCACGGTTGGGGTTCTTCTTAGACCAAGAAAAACATTGATACTTTACATGAACGTATCTGTAGCTAATCTGCGATAATGTATTGCCCAGTGGTTTAAGCACACTCTTGCGGGTTTGTCAATTTTCTGAATTTTTGTTAGTTGTTTTGGACATTTCTATGAAGAATTGAACATGCTCTTAATCAACAAAAAATTCTAGTTTTTACGTAATTACGTATCTTTGAAATAATCGAGTTTAATATGTGTTATCAATGTCAGAAATGTGGAGTTTTGAATGTCCTTCAGAGTAATCTTGGACAATATTCATTTTACATTAGAAGCTTTATAAAAACTGTTCTTTAATTATTAATCTACTTTGGTAAACTCAAAACCAGGTGTTGCCTTTGGTCTTCTCGACCTTCCTCAGATCTGTTTATTTCCAAGGCTGGTTTAAATAGAATCATGACTTTACTTTAGGGGTAGATAATATCTACAGAAGCCTGAAGAATACTAATTTTAAATGTAGTTAGATTTGATTGATAATTATGGTAAAAACTGTTGTGTGCGAAGTTTCGAGTGTTCAAAAATTTGGAAAAGGTGCAGTTGATACAACCTGTGACTTGAAGAGGTGGATACCCTCTGGATCTGATGAACTAACTTTGAATCTCGTAGACCATTACATCAGTCATTAATCTACACGAAGACTTAAAACAACCATAGTGTGAGGGCTGTGTAAAGGCTGGCCATGTACACTAGTATTAGCTTTAAGCATGCTGGATTCCATCTGGGGTTAAACCAATTGGCGTGTTACGTAGCAATAACTGTATATAAGACACATGGTCGCCAACATCTTAATTCAAAGATAGTCGAGAAAACTGTCTAAGAGACTAAAGACTAAACTTTACTTGATTTGGGCTGCCATAGCTTTCAACCTCCTAATGGGCGTTAATTGGTAAAAGATGTCTTCAATCTCTTCAAAGAAGGATTTCACTTTTTATAAATAAATACTCCGGCATGTTCAAAGTCTTTGGGTCGTCTGGTAAGAAATGCATCAATATGAAGCCAAAAATTTAAAGATTAGGAATCCTCGAACCGACAGAGCACGAATGGTTTAAAAGTAAAACCGACGTACTGAAGCGACGATGGGATTGACCAGTTACAAATAATCTTGTTGGTAAACTCTTACATTTTTTGAATTTTATAGTTTTCTAGGGCAATTCCTAGTGTAGTTTCCACAATTACTATTTAACTTGTTTTAACTATTTTGCTTTGTATAGCACTGCACTGCTAAGTTTCGAAAAAAGTTACTTGTTTGTCTAAATTTACATATTTTTTCGGTAACTTTTATAGTTTTATACTAACAATGATCAATAAAAACTTAAAGTAACTTTTAATTTATGTTTAATTAAAAGAATGTTTACCTTAAAAATACTGTCTAAGTTACAACAGTCTTCAAATGCTTGACATAAAATAGCGGCAAGCTTTAAATCTAACTCGAAAATTTTTTGTTTAAACTCTTCAAATTCTTTCATGAATGAAGTGTCATCAGGATCTAAAACATCGTGTGCTTTTCCGGAAAACATTTGGAAACACTGTTGAAATTCTCCGGATACTCCCGTGACCCTAGCACTTAATATTCTGCCTTTAATACCTCCAATTTCTACTTTTTCGAGTTTTGTAAATTCTAGAACTGTATTGAAAAACCACTGAATGGTATTTAACCGATCTAAAAATATATTAAATCTTTCAAATACTGTATTTGGATGAAAAGTCCAAGGTTTCAAGATTCCATCTTTAAAGAAATAATTTAGATTATCTTTGTAATTATTAAAAATCCTTAGAAAACGTCTTAAAGTCGTCACTGATAAACCCACTCTTTGCATGGCCTCGTCTATGTCACTGTGAAAAAGGGTAGTGGGATCCAGAAATTTCTTTGCCTAAAAAATGTTAATTATTATAGCTTGTCATGGGTTTAATAAAAATTTACTTACCTGATGTATTAATAAATTACAAATTTGCTTTAAAAGGACAATAATCTTAACCTGATCGTAATATTTAGAATTTGACCATATTAAACAAACAACATGCACGAGGGGGGCTAAAAGCGGTGTTGCATCACTAAAATCAGTCTCCTCTAGTAGATCTACATGTTTCTTAAGTGGTTTTAAATACAGAGTGATATCTTTAGCTTCGGCTAGAGACATAACCACACTTTTAAAAAGATTTCTAAAGCAATTATAATAGGCGCTGTTAGTTTTCTCTAAAATAATTGCCATACTTCTAACTTTTGGATCTTTTAATTGTTCATAAATATATTGAAGATTCTTTAAGCGTAAATTCCAAAACTGAAGTTCTGTTAAAATAATGTAAATCAGTACAGATCTGTTGAAATTTCATTATTATCAAGCACAGTTTACCTGCGGAAGGTGTCGGGTTTGGCTCGGAAGTATTTTCTGAAGAATCATTAGCAAGTACATCGTTAACTTGTGCTGCCCATTTAATCACCATAGCTTCTATAGCGCTTTTGAGATATAAATCGCAAACTTCCCCGTTTGTTTCTATTAAAATCCTTTCAACTTCATGTACCTTTTCTACCCCAACTGGCATTGGAAGTACCGTCTGTCCGTTTACTTGGCCTTTCACTTGATAAACAGTGCTCTTTAAACTGTGAACGTGTTTTTGCACATCTTTTGCTATCACCGCTGGCCATCGATCGTGGTTTGTGGAATTTGATAACAGGGGCACTAAAACCTAATTGTATATAACGTTAAAATTAATCTAATTTTTAATTTATTTAAAATAGTTTCACCTCATCAACTAAAGATGCTAATTGGTCAATTATTTTACAAGCTAAATCACCACTTATTATTGTTTCACCAGGAGTAGCCTTTGATACAGGCAACGGAGCTTTCTTTATGAAATATACACCTTTAACATAAAAAAGTCTATAACATTTTTATCTACAAAAATATAAAATATTAAATATAATAAAAAGAATTTTATCATAATCGATGCGTAAGTGGTTTACTAAAAATATAAATAACCTTACATGGAAAAATCTTTGAGTAAAATTGGTGCTGTTGCAGCTTTTGTGAGATTTATTTCATTATTTGACTGCAATAAACTTTAATTTTAATAATATCTTATTTATCGATCTTCCTTTTTTTGTTGGTTACCTTTAAAGGTAGTAAACTTTACTTATCCTAATAACAGTATACCACATATAGTGGATGTTCATCGGACGTTCAAATTTCGGTGACGAACATGGGATGTACGTTTGTTACAACTTCGAAAATTTAACGGACTTGAGTTATTACACGTGATTTAGATACAATTTGTACATGATTATTCTACGGTTGTCCAAAAATTGATATTCAGTAAATGTACAACTTATGTATAAAAATACCCAGACGAGATATGGACTAAAATAATTATCAATCAGATATGGACGTCTAAAAACGTCTAATGGATTATGCCTATAGAAGTCCAGAGTAATCTTGTATGACAAATGGACGTCTACTGGACGTGCAGTGCTTTATGGGATATAAACCGTTTTGTTGGACATCTTTTACCTAGTTTTAAAATTTTAAGAAGTCATTCTGAATTTTTCTTACTCTTACCCTTATAGTCACTTAAAGTGTAAAAAGTGATAGAAATAAACATCATGTACAATTTTGATCAGATGTCTATATACAACACTTATAACATCCGCAACATGCTATTGTACATGTAAATTAAATTTTTATTTCTTATAGTAAAATGCATTTAAAACATCACGTCGAGACAATTTATCACAGACAGTAGGGTGAGTGTATTCTTTCTAAATCCCCTGCTTTAGCTTGTAATCCCTCATTTCAATCACCCAATCAGGAATCATGTGACTGCCTGACCTGTGTAGTTTGTGCGCCTAACGCTTAAGTCAAAGTTTCCTTGTAAAAACTGTCAAAGCAAGGTCGTATTTTTCTGAAATTTTTCGTCTTGCCGCTAAGTCTTTTAGTGCTTCTCGTACGAGTTCGTTATTATTTTGTAAAACTCGTACTGCAGTTAAAAAGCACCTTAAAGAATTCCATTTTCCCTGGTCCGAGGAAGCCTTCAAATTATCTGAGAGTAGTGGCTCACCTCTAAGTCTGTATCACGGATACATCCATTTTTAGCAAGAAGAAAATTGTTAGGATGATTCAAGGCGCCCGTCAATTCGCATTACCAAATACGGAATTCCAAGTTTGTAGTATTGAAATTCATTTACATTGAATTCTGAAGGAAACAAATGGTTTGGATGTTTATTTAATTATATCTTGCTTGGCAGCAATCTAACATTTACGCTCTGGGTAACTATTGAGCGTATTCACGGAGAATAACTAAAAATTGTAACAGCGATTAAAATATTTGTGCGCGATTCGTGATTAAATCTTCTGTGGGTACCCGACGCCTACACAAATGATATGACGTATCTAGTTATGTAAGCTTCAGACCCTGTATATATTTTTGTTTGCTCGTTTTTCTTGAAGATTTTCTATTAAGTTGATATAGTTTTAGAGTAGTTTCAATTATTGCATAATAAAACGAATAAGTAGGTTAGCCTCGTCTAATCTTCACGATATAAAAATGCATTAAATTCATTCATTCATTCAAGACTGTCATTTTGCCCTAAAACTAATAATAAAAAAGTTTTTCCTATTGTAAACTAAATCCGGCGGCACACTTAGAGTTTGTTATCTCGAATATATTTTATTGTTTATTCGTAAGCAATATCCAGTATTGACAGGATTCTTACGCGTTCAGTGAATTTTAGGTAAGTTACAAATATTTTTTTTCAATATACTGGTTAATCTTTACTCTAGTGTTTTGATGTTTTTATTTAAATCATTTACAATTGTACAAAATAATTGTAAACCGCTGTGATTCCGCTCAACAGTTAAAGTTGTTCAATCCATGAAGATTATCGTTGTTAAAGTTCAATAAGCATTTGACAGTAATAGAGAGCTTAATATCCGCGTGTTTCTTTGGAGTTTAGTTTATTAAGCAAAGGCAATTTGTTAGCAAACTTATAATTACTACATTAGTTTATGACGGAGTCTTTATTTTTTAGATAGTCTTCTACCATCACTGCCGCCCATTGATTTGACTCATTTCCCTGCTTTGCATATTGAAAGTGGGCTGACACCTAGCTTCTTGTATCGTCGAACCCACCCGTCTTCAACCTTTCAAGCTGGCCAAATGGCACGTTAGTTATATATTGACAGTAAGTATGGGTCACTAAATCTCGTTTCTCCCGTAGATAAATGTTGTGATTTACACAACATAGCAATTTTTGCCTTTCCTGTTTTTCAGGGTAGTATAAACCACGTCGATGTATACCTTGTAAATTTTCTATGCTACATATCCTACCTACATATCACATTGGTAATTTGTCACTAGAAATATCGCGATGTCCAGTCTACATAAATAAAACAATATATGTAATTCTATCACCGCGTGAGTAATTTAAGACTGTACTGCACAGTAAAAATTTATTTTCTTACATACTATACATTGTCGAGACTGACGATCTAATTCTATGTCCTAATCTGAAAAGAATCTTGCTTTTGATTTGAAATTAAAATTTTAAGTTTGAAGTCGAAACCAAAGCCGCCAACCACAGCATAACGT
Source organism: Ignelater luminosus (assembly GCA_011009095.1). Classification (NCBI taxonomy): domain Eukaryota; kingdom Metazoa; phylum Arthropoda; class Insecta; order Coleoptera; family Elateridae; genus Ignelater; species Ignelater luminosus. Next base: position 267,831 of record VTPC01090611.1, read on the forward strand.
GACGATTTATAAATCTCGTGATTCATTTTGAAGACCGTGACCCAATAAAATTTTTCAAAATCTTATTTCAAAATTAAAGAATAATTTTAATAGAAAAATAAATAAATGTAGGAGTTCACTATCCTTTACATAGTTTATCTTGTTGACTTGAAATATTTGTATATCAATTAACATTTGTTTCACGCAATTAACTGAAAGGCAGTTTCAACAAAAAACTTACTATGGTATAGTAATTTTGGAGAAGGAAACTCATAGTCGTAGTCTAAACAGAAGCTTTTCTAATAAATGTCACTGACACCGCTTTGTTGAATATTATGCAACAAAACGTAGGTTTCATTATCCATTATAGTTTCTGCATTTTTAATTTTATAATTTTCTTCCATATTTTAGTGAAAAATAACTTTGCGTCAGTTATTATTAGTCATATAAAAAATAAAAGCAGAGCAATTCTGAAATGTTTCAAATTAATTTAACTCAACTAACATAGTGTCCAATCAAGTTCCATTACTGTACATCAACCTGTCGGCGAGTAATTAGTGCAAACTAGTTATGGTGCATTACAACTTTGTCAAAGTTTCAAAATCAAACATAAACTATGTATAAGGGCAACAAACACATAAAAAGAAAATAAATAAAAAAACAAACGATATTATATAAGAACAGTAGTTGTTGCTGCTGCGTTCATTCGTTTTTCAAAATAACTTCAAAAAAAAGAAAACGAAAATTGTTGGTTTTCTTATCGTTATGAATCTCTTAAATCGGAAATAACTTTCTTGGGCACGTTTTGTCTCTAACCAGTCCGAGATGTTAAAGGCGAGGATGTGGAATTCTAATAATAAAAAAGTTACGGCCAAAAAAATTTCTACTTTTATGTTAAAAACAAATGAAGACAGTTTAAAATTCTTTTTAGATTACTAGTGAGAATAAGATATGCAATTTTGTCTCAGTTTAACTTGCTTTGTATCTCCGATGGTGATACGTTAAAGTAATTTGCTTTTTCTTAAATAAAGTAAAAATACCCAACAAAGATTCAAAAGTTACCACTAATAAGCACTAACACAAAACCGACGACTAAAAAATTCAGTAAACCTAAATCTGCTTTAACTTCAATAAATCTTCTTAATAGTTGTAAAATAAGGAATTACTTGCCTTTGAAGCCTTTTACTAAAGATACGAAATGCCAGATAGTTTCTAGCTTTTGTAAGATTAGAGGAAATGAACGTTTTCTTAAGACATTAAACAAGAATGTTATTAAATCCCTCGATTTATAGTTTTCACCTCTACATACAAATGTGAAATTTAATTCCTTGGAAACCTTTAATGCTTGAAAGTAGATACCATCATTTTATATGATAATTTGTCTACTCACAAAATACGGAGTATCTTTATAGTCTCTTTTCGTAACTCTTGTGTATAAGCAAAGCGATACCTATTTTAATAAAGAAAACACTTTCAAATATAGTGAACTTCAAATATTTCTGTCTTAAACAACAGGTAAAAATAAAAATGACAAACGAGAGCTGACAAACAACTGCATGGGAACATCTAAAAGGCGACAGCGAACAGATTCCCGTTGATAGAAGAAAGATGATAAGTAAAGGCTGGCAGTTAACAGAACATAGGGAAATAGCATAGCCAAAAAATTACGCAGACACAAGCATTAACAGGCAATAAGTGATGAGTGACTAATGTCAGCTGACAATTGATAAATGGAATTTGATAGACGGTAAGCGCTAGCAATTGGATGAAAAAGATTATTATTTATTTAAATTATTGCTTATAGAAAACTGTATTATGGCTTCTGGGTAGATAATTACGTTATTACTATATATCGTTTGAGGATATGCTTCGTGGGAAGTTTCTTTTCAGAAGTTCAAGTAGGGAAATAAGTCAAATTCAATGGGCGCCAGCAATGATATTCATTAGTCTCTGGATAGCTGACTATTCTACGTTTTCGCGAATAAATACAGAGTTCTCGAGACTAACCGGTTTTAAAAATAATAAAGATTTTTCTCATTTTAATTTTTCAATTAATATTTAGATTCCATCTAAACTCAATAAACAATCGCTTAATGTATAATTATGAAATTTACATAATCACAAAGATTACATTCCGTTTTTCATATAAATGCTTGCTCTTACTTAATCATCATTAATTTTATTCTAACCTAAGTTTGAAACATTTTACAATGCTAAAACTTTACTTAAATCTATTAGTATTATTACAAGACAACAATAGTCGACTTTTAAACAATAAAAGAAAGCACAACACAGTACTGTTTGACTCACTTGGTGCTTATTCCATAAAGTGTCTGAAATTCATCTTTTATTCTTTTCACTACACAAATGATTTATTACGATACACCCACTAAATTACTTTTATCAGATCTTCAAGTGATGATGGATACAGTTTCTTGACTACTATTAGGTTATCGATCGTTTCACTTCAACTCCTGGTGCAGTCACAATGGCCTGGATTAACACTTTAAACATCGAGACTATCTCCAGAGTTTACATGAGCAACATCGTCATAGCTAAAAATGACCTGGAAAAGGTCGTGAATAATAGGCTTTTAAAAACGGGCAACAATTAAATAACACAAATCGGTTTGCGTGGTATTTCTAAGATGATTTTCTTCCGTAAAATTTAAAATCCTCCTTGTTTACAGAGAAAGAAATATTTCGACGATGATTTTTTTGTGGCAAGGTTCTGTCAGAAACTGCAATGAGGATATCGTTCTAACTAAATAACATCGGACGATATGTACTAAAGAAGTAAGCTATACTAAACAAACACAAGATTATCTTAATCAACCGATCTAACACTTGTCAAGGTTTATGTGTTTGGATTTTAAGATTAACATAAAGATATTGCATCTTGTTGATGAAATTCTACTTTAGATATAATGTTTTAAGATTTAACGATTTCCTATTTTGATTTTTAGAAGCTATTTTCTGACACTTCTAAAACGAATTTAACTTTTATAGAAGTACAAGTTTTATATACAGGGTACGTCACAACAGATTCGTCTTTATAAACGTTTTAGATACAAAATATCTTAACAAACAATTGATTAATTATTAAAGCCCATATAATTATTACTTTAGGTTTAGATTAGTTATTAGCAATATTAATTTTGCGCTTTAGTAATTAGAATTATCCAGATTATAGCTTTTGGTTATTTAATATTTCTAGAACTCATTGATAAAACTGTGACGTATTGCATTTTGTATTTCATTGCATAAAATGGATAGAATATTTTAGGATATTTTGCAATATATTTTCAAGGTTTAGTTATTGTTATTGTTGTTGTTGGTTTTATAACTAAGCAATTTTGCTTTCTTTTTTTCTTGTTATATCATGCGCTACTTCTATGTAAATTAACGACGCGACGTTTCAGCCATCATTTCTTTTCTTATGCTTTCCGATAAACCTGCCAGCATGAAGCTGTTTAATTTATTCTGCAGTTATTATCGCATGAATATTAGGAACGCAGGGATGTTGTGTCCAGTTTGTTTTAGTAATGCTTTTTCTTGTGCACGCAACAAAGATCTGTATCAGCGTTATGAGTAAGGGATAGCATATGTAGGTTTAACGCTACTTGTGAATCTGTTCTAAAGTGCTTCCTAGATACTTGTACCTGCAGTAAACCCATACGAGTTGTCTAGCTTTACCTGTAATATCAACTTCTTAGTTGACCTTGCCCATCTCCACCTGGTGAGCGGGATTGCTGGCACTTCTAATTTTAATTTTTTTAAAAAATTAATTTAAAATTATTTATCACCGCAGACAGAACCTAAATCGACAGTGATTAACTCGAGACATTAATAATAATATTAATAATAATAATAATAAAATCATATACCTTGGTAGTCTGGTTGGTTTAAGATGCATAACGCGAGTTTGGGAAATGCAAGTTCGAGTCCTAATTCTTAGATTAATTTAAGTTTGTATTAAAAATATAAAGACTAATGAATATTTGAAATAATTAGCTGATGAAATTAAATAATTAAGATGCAAGCGAGAATATTACGCTTCCCACTTTAGCTACTATAATCATGTTTTGTTTTAATTACTGGCCAAAGTACTTTTAAGTTATCACCCATGAGAGTATAAATGAATCAATCTTCGAAAATACAACTGGTTCAGACTTTCTTATTGGGTGGATAGATTGAATCCTTGATAATAAAGTAAAAACATACTTTAAAAGAAGCAAATAATTACAAAACTTTATAATTTGAAACACTTACAAATTCTAATTGTTATTAATAATAAATAATCGTATTAGCATTAAAAAGAATTTACTTTAATGTATATCCATTTTATGCTGTAATAAAGTGGATATAAAATCTGAGTCGTAATTTCCCCTGGACGGGCCACAATATAAAATCCTGGTGCACAATATCACGTATAAAACTGTAGGTGGTTTTATTTTCCATTTTTGTTCGAATTTTGAAGTACTAAATAGGTATTACCTTTTCCAGTTTTAATTCTGTGTTTTTGCTAATGTGCGCCTATGGAAACGGCTGCTTGTTATTTAACTGTTTTTTTAAGTAATAGGACAGAAAATAATCAGTAATGATTTCAACTAAAATATTTATAATTCACAATTAAGTTAGTGATTACGTAGCTCAGAATTATTATTATTACGTAATCATCTAAATTCTCACCATAAATAAATTTATTAAAAGTTCGTACAAGGAATAAATACAATTTATATTACCAAAGTTTTTTTAGTTGTAAATCATTTGCCTTATTGAGTCTAGCTTTTGAAATTGTGAAACAGTGATTAAACTTTGATTTTTAATCTCCTAGATGGATTGCAGTGTCTCTATAAAGATACAAAAAGTATGAACCAGAACTATCACAGGTTGTCTACTATTTGATGTGGAAAATCTGATCGATAAAACAAAACCAGTAAAATATCTAATTGTTAGTTTATAAAAATTATTTAGTAGTTTCGAAATTAAACATAATTACTGTACCACAAACAAAATACTTTCTAAACCATATTTTTGAATATCCGAAATAATTAAATCCGGAAAGCAGCACGTAACCGTTGTATTTCTTTCACAGCGTCTGAAATAACCTCGGATATGCTAACCATGATGCTAACCATGTATTATACGACGTCTTTTGTGTTTGTAGGAAACTCTTTTGTCTTTTCACTTGGTTCCACTCGTTTAAATCGTTAAAGAAAAGAATTATGGAAGAACTGGTCCCAAAGCGATATTGTAGAGATATTTTTAAGAGATTAAAAATAATGACAGCTGTAAACTTTTTTGTATTTTTTTTATCAATAAAATTCCTGAATGTAAACACCAGAATAATTGGAGATTTCTTTCTAGTTAACCCAGTTTAAAGAAATTACAATTTATATTTGAAAAGCAATTCGTTTTAATATCTTTAATCTTCTAAGTGTAAGCATTTAAAAAGGTTTAATCCAAACACATTCCCAATATAAACTTTAATTAAAAATGTTACCTTTTGTTTTAAGCGTTAAAGGAAACCCATTGCTAGCTACAAGTTGAAGCGTCGGAGTTAAAATAATAACGAGAAGTAATGGAGAAGGTCTCTCTAAAAACTTCATAACTACAGCTTTGTGTTCTTCTGTTGCCATCATTCTCGACCATTTCTCAGGCTTTAATTTTAAAGTTTTTTGGACAAACCCTCCCAAAAAGTCGTTGCGGTTGTCTACTGGCGGTGCTTGTTCCATTGTGATCTGAAAATAAATAAAACTTGCAATTAAAGTCTTGTATAAGCAATAGATTACTTTTTCAATTTGTTATTTATTCTACTCTAGTTTCTAAAGAGTTGTAATACAGTATTAGATTTCTTTGCATTTGTTAAACAATGAAGACGTAGCCTAAGTACTCCAAAATATTTATAAAAGTGAATGACATCTGCTTTTCAGTGAAGATCTACTAGGCTAATATATTATTGATTTATATTTATTCATATTCATAAAAAATATGCCTGTTTCATTTCTTAATTTAGCTACGTCTATTAATTGTTTTCATAGAATGTTGGACTATAAAAATTAGTGAGTTGAAACGTTTCTGCGAAATAAGCCAAGATTCTCTGTTCGGTTGCTAAATGAAATATCAACTATAAATGTTGTTTCTAAAGTCTAAGTCAACTTTTTTCAAAGGCGGAATCAGAGACTGGAAACTCATGTTTTATAAACAGTGAAATAAGATTTGTATTCAGATTTACTTACAGTGTAGTACGCCAGCCGTTCCTACAATAGTTCAACGGGAAGGTAAACAAAATTAACAAATTTCTTTGTTGGAATGGCCTAATCTTCGAGCATATGAAAATTAACTAACGATTCTATTGAATGCTTGATAGATTTACGTAGTGTTATCTTTGGGGGCTTATCGTTTTGGCAGGAGTTGAAAGCCTTGTTAGGTCATAGTTATGTGACAGAATAACTTTTGTAAATTTTGTAATTTTGGTAAATTAATATCGTGTATACAACTTTGTACTGTTGTGTGTTTTCAGCCTTTCATTACTTGGAAAAGCATAGCCCATTTTACTATAAATTTCAACAATCATTCATTCTAGGAACTTACAGCTGCAGTCTCCACGCCACTACTGAATAATTATTGGAACCAACGTAATCAGTCTAACGTTTGTTTAAATTTATATTTGTGAAGAATTACATTCTTTGATTTACACTTTGTTTAGTTACTTTTAACTATTATTGATTCTAATGAAATTAATTTCGTAACTCCCCTGTTTTTCTATTGTCAGCAAACATTTTGTCAGCGGAGTTCTTGTTAGACTTTTCTTAATAAAATTAGTTCTTCGTCAAGATAATCTAAGATTCAAGTTCATATATCTAGGTCTTGGTTCAATTAGCTAAACTCTGTTGTTGCAAAAAGTTAATTATCACTTCTAAAGCACTATTTGAATTATTAGTACTTGGTCCTAGTACAAAATTGTTTAACTTCAGGATTAGTTCGTGTAAATCAAGTTGAAAGCTAAGTGTGACGATCTCTCTATAACCTAAATACTGTTCAGCTTATTGCTTCGGCTTAATTGCTCTTTGTGTTTTACTGTTTAAAGAAACGCAAGCCTTGTTTTTCTGCTATTGTTAAAAAGTACTCTGCTACAGTGACAAGTAAATCTTGTGATGGTCAAGGAAAGAAATGTAATTACACACGGGGACGTCAAAACCTCTGTAAGCAAATTAGAGTCAAAATCCAAAAGAAATCTGAAATTTGTAAATTGGTAAGGCTGGATACCCATTGCATTGTAGGACTGCCTTTAGGTTTGACTGTTTTGACTAGTTAACCTGACTTGCATATTCTGCGTAAATTACGAGTGTTATTTCATTTATAAAAACTTGACGTTGACTAAAACCTATTCAATTTTGTTTCTTACAGTATAACTTTTTGTGTCTACTTCATCCTATATCTTTGTCCATAATGGTAGACACCAAAAAGTATGTAAGATTTTAAATAAAACTTTGACATTCTGTATCTCGGAAATGTCAACCAAGGATTGTCTAGTTTATCATTTGTTACTTAATCTGAAAACATCCTGTAGATTATTATTGTAAGAAAATCTCAAGATATCCAAATAACTAAAAAACTCGCGTAGAAAGTTACGGAAAAAATAAAAATGTTCCACTGCGAATTTACGTTATTAAAATAATACCGCAAAATGTTTTTAGGAATGTAAACAGTATCAAATCACAGTTAATGCACAAATTCTTAATTTGGGAAACAAAAATGTGTAAATATTTGCTGTTTACAGAATTTTCGTTTTACATTTTTAGATAATTGAAGAGTACAAAATCTAAATGTTATAAATCTAAAAAATTGGAAATACTGGATTAGATACCTTGAATTTCACAACTACATTATACGTTTTGTAAACTAAAACAGAGGAAAATTATTTGAGTCACGTAGGACGATCATAAAATTCAGTTCAATATTGAGAATTATTTATTATCAAATTAAATTATTGTCAAACTAGCGTTTGTTGTATGTAGTACACAATAAAACAACTAATTATGTATTTCAACCATGCATAAAACAGAAAATATTTGAAAATAAAAGAACCATATTGTACTGAAATCAATTTAAGTAAAATCAAACTACAAATTAAGTAGTCTACTAGTCAATAATTGTCGCAGACCCTCAAAAGCTTTCTGAAAACAAAACCAAGCATAGAAAGCTTTTGCTTTAGTCACCTTGAGATGATTAAGAGAATCGCTACTAATAATATGAGCTACACTATGTTGGTTTTTCTTTGGGAATATTCCAAATTTTTCTATACTTTGCACACTAATAGCTATAAATCGAGTATGGTGAATGAAATCTGATATCTACATTTTCTACCAAAAGGTAAACTTGGCGTAGACTTGATCAAAAATAATTATTTTGAGAACAACGTAGCGATTTTTATTGAAATCAGCTTTATTCCTAGACCAGTTTATTGTTATAATAATAATAATAATAAATTGAATGTACAAGATGTACAAGCTGTTTCATCTAAGATTAAAAAATGATTTAATATCCATAATGCAGGCTGTCTATAGACCCTTTATAGTAATATTGATCTAACCAATTTGGGATTTTTATCTTTTTTAACAACGAAGATACGTGACCGGGACTGCTAACTTGGCACACTTTGTATATACGTCTGCTGTTTTGGTATTTACACAATCTAACCGCATACACATTTTAGAATCTGCTATTTTATTTTATTGTTAATTGCTAAAGATTATGTTAAAGCCTCTTTTTCTAGCTTAAATTGGTCTTTTGCTTTGATTATCTTGGAAAAACAAACATATAATCTACCTTACCATTTTGGTAACTACAAAACAATTATTGGTACTTAAATTGGAATTCTTAAAAATGCGCTAAAGATTTCTTTTCGAGTTCCAGCTCTAATCTGGAGATGGGTGCGTCCAATCTGCTGCTGAAACTTGTAATCCACGGTACAACCAACCAGAACTTAAAAAAAAGTGACCAAGCAAGTTTAATCTAGATCTAGTTTAAAAGCTTATGAAACAACAGCAGACCAAGCTTGTCCAGACGATAAAAATAATTACTGGTAAAATACTCAAAAGCAAAAGACGTTTCAAGAGTTGTTTTCGAAAGATCACCAAGTTAAAGCTGATAGTTTGTCTTTTTACACGTAGGGAATTTAATAATAGTTAACAAGTAGTTTGTTGAGAAAATTCTTGCAATTTTCAATATGTCTTTGTTATTGGATGTATTATTATCAGACGAGCTTCAAAACTCTGAATACTCCGGTTTATTTAAAGAAGGAAAAGTTTTTAGAATGATTAAGTTTTGACTTTCGAATTTCGACATTAGCATCACTGACAATAAACTTTGTCATTCAATTAGTGAGATTCTGAGTGTTTAACTTACGTAATAATTGTTTTCATTCCATTTTACCCTGGTCATTTAGATGTTTCTTTTGTTGTTCAAACTTGAAAAGCAATTTATTAACTAACTTATGGCAAATTCTTACAAAACATCAACTAGCAATTGAACTCTTTTAAAGAGTAAATATTATTCTCTATTTTAGTATACTTTTCCTATGTCAGTATTCTTTTTCTATGTCAGTATTCTTTTTCTATGTCAGTATTATTTTTTAACTTCAGCATTCTTTTCTTTATTTGCTGCGTTTGGCGCGCTGTTTAAAATCTCTTACTACATTATTGTGTGAAATTCTCATATTTAACAAAATTTGATTTTTTAAGTACTTATTATCAAGATTATATATTAAATAATAAATAAACTATGGCGTTCTAATAAATAACTAAATCTTCAGAGGAAGATCTATCACTGTTTCACGTGTTTGTGGGCGAATAATAGGTTTTCACAAGGAAACAGGCATTTAACCTAAAATTTCATTTTGCCGACTGTGGAGCTTAGAAAATTTCTTGCTGCTAGATTATCAATTAGTATTATTATGTAATTTTGTGTTTTTCATATACATACAATAGGTTACGAAATAATGTAAAATTTGCAGTTCTAATAAATGAATAATTACTGACTTCATTTTTTTATACTCTTAGTTGTTCTTCTAAAACTTTCTTTGTTCCATCCGCTATGGCAGTAAAATGCGTTTCCAGTACCTATAAGTGCACGTAATGGAAACGCCTCAAGAACAAACTATTGTCAGATGGTAGGTATTATTGAAAATACAATGTTATGCAAAATGGAAGATTCCTTGCTTACATTACTACTTGACAAAAGACCACGTCAGTCATCCCAAACGGAGAGTAAAATATTGTATTTCTCTCTTAATACAAAGCCCGGGGACAGGATTAAACTATTTCTGATAGATTTCTGTAAAGGAAAAAAATGTTTCAAAAAATTGTCTACAGGAATTATGACAATGAACATTTTTATTATCTTTAAGTTGATGAGCAATCTATACTTCGCATGCGTTACAAATTTCGCTCTGAAATTTTCTGTGCAGCTGAATGTCAAATTGCAGGTGGACTTTGTTAAACTGCTGTTACACTGTCTCTATTGTTAAAAGCTATCGTTCATCTCAAAACGGTATTCTTTGATGGAATTTCATCAAGTTGTCGGACTACAACAGCCTTTTATTGATGACCTATATGATCAAAAACTTACAAATCGATGTGACTCTGATTGCGAAAGTATTTCTAATCATGAATTAAGCATTTCAAGCTATTGCGGCGTTATAAGAATATCGAAGACAAGATCCTCATGGAAGAAAAAAATCAAAATACTACCTCGAGTTGGTTTGTATAACGCATATCTTACGGGTCAAACATTAAAACTAAGTTTTTTTGGCTAGATTTCTGATTGAAAGGTAGTCTTGCCTTTATATGAGCCAATTTGGTCTAATCTGAATCAACTATTGAAAACTACAGTCTTAGTGTGTAGAGTGTAGAGAAAGATTCCAGAGCAACTAATAATCTAGTAACTAATTCCTCAAAATTTTAGGAAACCAGCGAATTGATGTGCTAATCTAGTTGTATTGAAAGTACCGTATTTCAAGAGGGGTGGCATGTTCAAAAACGTAATTGCTGGTCCAGTCAATGTTTAATTTTTCTACTTATACAGAATGTCTTGTCTAGCTAAAAAAATTTCTAAATTTTTTACATTTCGATCTCTAGATTATAAAAATTAGTTAGAACATGATGTGTGATAATTTCCGCATAATAAAAGGTGAGAAAATACAATATTTGATGAAATGTTGTATAAACTGTTCTAATCTAGTTTTGTAATCGAGAAGTTAACTCATGAATGATTCTTGAAGAATAGTCCTAGAATATTAGGATTTAGAACGACAGACAGACCACCTGTATAACAAAGAAAACCAGATGTAAGTAAATGTTAATATTCATTTGTTTTACAAGAAATAGCAAGTTTTCTTTTCACTACAGTAAAAGGCAATTTTTGCAGATTCATTTATAAGTCATAATTAATTTACCTACAAAAACTATTCCATATCTGTGAATTTACAAAACTAAAATAATCCCAACCTTCAATGTCACTTTTTCCAAGTTATTCACAAAATGTAGACTTTACAGCTGAAAATATATCACAATGTAATTGCAAAGCACTTTACATAGGCATAACATGTTCCACTACTTACGATTAGCCACCATCGTAAAACGGGCGATTAAACGTGTCTAAACTTGACATCCATCAGTGTAAATGACATGTTCATTATTTGCTCTATTTTCTTTATTATTAGATTGAATCTGTCTTTATGAATTAGATCAATATTACAGGCTCTGCAGGTTTGCGACACATTTTTCTTGATGAAATGTCACATTGTAATGGAATTTTATATTGATGATGCGATGCTACGTTTTTGTTTGCAGTACTTGATTTATTAGCAGACATTATGTGTTTCGGTTTTGATATAGTTTTGACGAACGTGTTTTATTTTATGCGATCGTAACAGCCATTATTTTATTATTTTAGAATAATTAATTGTTATGGATGGTTTTCAGAACGCTTACATTTTAAAATATTATAAGTTGCAGTTACGTAAGAGGAAAGCGTTGCAATTGTCTATTTCGAGTACAGTTTTCGTAGTAGTGATAACTGATATGTAACCACAGTAATACAATTAGAATATTACTGAAACTATAATTAATGGCTCAAGCACAATTAATGGGATCCTTCATCATGTGGACAAAGTCTATATGGCTTGCAATCAACCAGCAGGAAATTCATCAATGTACTATTGCAGCAAATCAAAAACGTTTCTGGTACATTCTAATCAATAATCAAAAAGATGAATTTAGGTAGTGTATAAAGCCAATCGATAAGGCAGACATCTTAAAAATATTGTTGCTACTTCAATAATGTTTCATTTAATGTTAATTTTTCAAAACATATTTGACAGGTATTTAATCCTTAATTACAAACTGTCAACACTAAACCTTAATTGCTAAAAAGCGCACTCAAGGCAAAAAGCTTCTGCGTAAAAGAAGTTATCATATTTATAAATTATTTTTTGTGGACCCTTAAAGCGAGTTTCATCTTAAAAATATATGTACTTACTTCAAACTTCTTGTTAGTTTTGATAATAATTCAACCGAATTTTCTTTTATAATACTTTGAAATTGTAATTCTGAAAATTAAAATAAACTCTTAAATATAAGTTCTGCTACAAAAAAAAATTGAAAAAGACCACCCTGTATAATAAGTTCTTCTAGTTAGAATTTTCGTAATTACTTTCAAACATTGAAAACTAAGTTTATTCTTGTAAAGCTGAAAGCATTCCAGCTTTGCTTAATTATACCGGGCAGGATCAATTAGTTTGATGTAATTACTTATTAAACAAATGTGTAACGTCAAGTTTATCTTGGTTTTAGCCTGCAAATGCAGAACTACGAGATGTGGATTTTGTTTACTGGTTGGCAGATAGAAATACACGTGAGGCACAAGGGCTGTACCAAGAACAATTTTGTAATTGTACGGTATCAGCGTAGGATACGTTCTATTTGGCTTATTTGCCAACAATATCATTTATTGATAAAGCAGAATTTACTATAGACGGGATCAACAAGTTCTATTTTCAATTAATGCTTAGAGTGGTACAGCCTGTCTCTCCAGATTAATTGGCAAATTCATATATGGATCGCTCAAAAATAACTGAACCGGAGTACCAAACGAAGTTCTTTTTGAAATTCGTCAACAAATGTGGTACATGCATAATGGTGCACCATCGTATTGTTTGATTCAAGTACAATAGTACTTGACGGAAACTTTTTGCTGAAGATATGGATAAGAACGAGGTAAGCCAGTTGTCTTTTATATATTGTCATTTTGGCTTAGTATTGCAATAAGTGACTTTAAAAGTATGGAACAATAAATCTCTAAATAATGTTGATGTAAAAAGCGTTAGAGAGCAACTATAAACATGTTTAATGGTTACAATACAGTTGCTCAAAAGAAGAGAAGATAATGCAACAATAAAAACATTTTTTGGTGAAGTTCTGTTTTTATTAATTAAAAGTAAACCGTAATTATTTACTGACACCTCTGCACAAACATTGCTTTAACAAACAAATCTTTAAAAGCAAGTTTTTTAAAAAATTAAAAAGTATGGATGGAATTCTGTGTTAGCAAACAAACCTCGTATTGATCTTTTTTTTTTATTTGATGTGGTATTTGCTAAATATTAAAAAGTTTTGCGTGACGCTGGTTTTGTATAATTAAACCTTTGAAAGCAATAATTTGTTTTAGTTTAAATAAAAAATAAATGTCCTTGGTCTGAAATATTTTTTACCTAAATACAAAATTAGTAAATCTTCAATTCTAACATTAAATGACGTGATTAAAATAGCAAAATCTGTTTAAGTATACTCTGTTGCTATACTATGTGACATTAACAGGTTTTCATACCTCATGTTAAAGTATTTATGTCATTATGTTTATGACTTTACATGCATCATCATTAGACTTTCTGTAGTACTTGTTACTGCTACTAACATTAGTGCTTTATTAGCTCTTACTTCTTTTATTTGTTAAAATCCAGCAGCGTATAGTAATGATTTCGTATGACATTGTTATAAAATGTGCTTGATTTAGCTCTTCCTCGTGTAATGCTAAATTAGCGTCTTTACGATCTCGTATAAGTCTAATTACATCTACAAGGAGTTAATGGATTTTACTGACAAACTGAGATTGTTAATTTATAGCGAGAAAACGTATATTTTGTCAAGTGGTACTCATGCCTAATTTCGTCTTACTGTGCAATTACTGAGGACTACATTTACGTACATTAGTAGTATGCACTAAATGTATGCCGAATAATAGAGCTTTCTTGCATATTGCTTTTAATATAAAAAAATAAATAGAATTGATCTGTAATTTATAAAAATAATTCTTTATTGTAAGGGGTGATTAAGAAAAATTGTTTCACTTTCTAAAACTGTGACTTACGAAGATGTTCCAAAAATTGTTTAAATAAAACACGGATTATAGTAATACAAGGTGTATTTTCAGATGTGTTCAAATCATCTTTCTTTATTTAAATTTGTTGTTTTCTATTTAATTAAAAAAAAATATAAAAAATAAAAAAAATGTAGTTTAACTGTGAATACACCATACCTAAATCTCTTAATACTAATTCAATTTCACCATATTGCAAAAATCTCAAATTTAGAATAAAAATTAGCTACATCTAAAATTAGAAAATCCCCTAAATTGGCATCAAGGTTTTTAATTCACGTTCAAGCCGGAGTTCACAAAATTCCTATTTAACTTTCTAGAGTTTTCATGAAATTATTTTTTGATATGGAAATTTTTAAATATTTACTTTGTTAACTAAAATTTCCAGATAAAATGTTTAAACCGTTCTTATGTTTGTTTAACAAAAGTAATTTAGGTTGTAATAGTTACATTGTATAGATAATAGGCAAATATTATACATGTTAGGTTAAGCTGCGTATACCCGTTGGATATTATTTAGTAAATATTAGCAGAACAATCAATTACTTATTAAAAAGCAAACCGGACTCTAGAATAAATACAAATATAATTGGAAAACTTCAAGTTTTTCAAACTAAAATTATTTGTTTTGGTAGTTCAATCTAGCTTTAGGTAAATTCATTTTCACCTCAGAGAAAAAAGTCTGTTTTTGTAATTAGAAGTTCATTGTTAGATACAAGCAAAACCAGACTTTAACAAATTATTTGATGAATCTTTCTATTGAAACTACTCTTACAAATGAGAGAAAAATATGCGGTATAAAAATTAATTTAATATAAAATTAAAATTCTTTTCTCGTCATTCTAAATAACTTATGTTAATACAAAAATGTTATTTCGATTTATCGCGTTTATTTTTAATAGTAGTAGGCCGGTAGTGTAAGATAAGTCTTTTTTAACAATGTGAAAATATTTCCTTTCTATAGTTATTTAACTGATAAAAAATTAAAATTTATCCAATAATAAACAAAAAAGTTACAAGGTATATATGAAAAATGAGACACTGTATATCTGTATAAACAGGGTGCTTTAAAAATGAGTGCAAATATTTAGCAAACGCATTTCTTTACAAAAAGTAAACTTTTTGTCTATAGAACTTTCTTTCCTAAAGTATACTGTTTCTAAGATACGGAATGTTAAAGTTCAAATTAAAACTTCTTCTTTTCTCAATATTTCAAGAACAAAAGAAGATATCTAAATGAGATTTCCTACACGCTTACTACTTTAAAGTATCTACTGTTTAGGTAGTTTCAAATTTGATATTCCTACCAGAAGCCGAGAATTGTGGTTAAGCTAGCTCTCTACGCTAAAACAATTGTTACGCTACTGAAGAATTAAAAGATGTTTTTATTTTAGGAACCAGCAATCGATTTAAAACAAAAAGTTACTTCTACGCTTTTTCTTAGTAAAATCGGATTTTTAAAACCTATTGTCTCCAAGGTTATACGTCATCTCAAACACAGGATGCAATTATTCGCATCGTATTCCTTGACAAAAATCAAGTGTTTTTGTCGTTTAACACTTAAAGTGCTTTGTATTCGAGATACATGAAGTCAAAGTTTACTTAAAAACAAGAAATCTTGAAAATGGTGCACTTTAGAAAATAAGATTATCTGGTAGAAAAAACTTAATCTTTTTTTTGCTATGACTTATGACCTTATCACAGGTCATTGAACTTGAGAGGTTTTGAAAAATTCGATTCTATTAAAAAAACAGCCTATTTTACGTAAGAGTAACTTTTTGTCCCAAATCGATCCCAGACGCACGCCTATAGACCTAAACTCAACTTTGGCGAGATTAAAATACTTGCCGGGTTTAAATATCCAAATACAACGCCTATACTCGAACTGTTTTGATTTTTGGCATTAAGGTTCCCATAGTTTTGTCAACCTGTGTCTGAACAATATCTTTGAAAACAATAACATCAGATTAGTTTGCTAAAACTTTCAAATTTTACTTTTGGTGTGTCACATCAGCTTTAATTATTTTCTGATTCACAAAGTACAAACATTCTTTAAGTTCGCCAATGTGCTTTTTGTTTGAGGTCAATATCCCTTAACTGGGCCCAATTCTGGGGTATTTGCTGTATTTATGCGATGCAATTGTCTGCCATGAACTACAAGGGATCTTTCAGACAGTGAAATATGGCTAAATTTGGCCAAAACACCGTAGTTATAGTGTGTTTGCGAATCAGTGGCACGAAACGTTTTTTGGATACTTTTGTTGATTGATCCTTGGTTGAAGAATAGCTTACTTTTCCAGTCGCATATTGATTTTTTTCAAAAATCCAATTGTGCACGGCTAGATAAGTCGGTGGTTCCCTGAGTGGCAATAACATTAATGCCGACTTCTGTAGGTGTATGGGTGCGTGTACACTCATATGCAATATATTGGTGGGTGCAATGCACTCATACGAAGTAAAACTCTCCTAAAGTCAATTTAATGAATTTGTTAATTTTCTTGTTTTTCAGTTACATACTTGTAAGTTGTTTACATATTTTTTGTTTCAAATATTTGTCTACTTCTTTATGTTTATATCTTTTGTAAATAAAGGGTCTTTAGATTAGTATGCAGTTCTAGATCTTATTTTAAAAAAGTCATGTACCTATGTTAAGCACAAACATGAAATCGCTCATTGGGTGAAAAAACCTCCCAGAACGCGTTCTGGGCTGTGTAAAACACCCAAAAAGCGAAATTCCGTGTCGTGGTCCTTTCACGACCACAATGTGTTTGGACGATTAAAAACTACCAAAACGTTCCTAACGCGTTGTGGGTTGTATTTATCTAAATATCCAAACACTGCTGTTAACAGGTTTGAACGTATGATCAGTGTACTTGTCACTAGTATGTGAGTGACTACAAGCGGAATTTGAAGCCATGTGTGTATCGAATGGTGACAAAATAACTTTTGAAGAGAAATCAAAACTTTTAATAGGTTATGATATAAGACCTTTAAATTTTGGTATAGACTATTGCAAATTTATTATTTTTTTTACTTTCCTTCAACCTAATTTCTAAGATAAGCTTGTTTGTGGTAAATAATGAACCGCCAGAACGCTTTATGGGAGCTTTTGAATAACCATGACCCAAATTTCATTTCTTGTTAACTTTTAATCATTCAGAACGCGTTGTGTTTACTCTGAAACAATCATCTATCAAAAATTCGCTTTCTGGATGTTTTAAATAGCTCAGAACGCATTCTGGACGTTTTTTGCTCAATAACCGATTTTGATGTTTTCATACTTGTTCTTATTTGAAAGTTTATGCACTCATATGCATGTTTATGTTAATTAATGCAGAGAATTCAAGATGATGTAACTACTTATTACGAGTGCAAGAAAGTTTGGTTCGTCCTTGCGAGTTATGTATTTAGGTGAAAAGTCATTCTGTTGAACATTTATTGTAATCTTATGATTTGCCTTCTGCATTTCTTAAATAAATTGTTTATTATCAGATTATGGTTATTACAGATCTTAAAACCTCTATGACTTGTGAATAAAAGAAAATCGACCCGTCGTCTTTTTCTTGGAATTATATGTACTTACCCTTGATAAAGTTTGTAAAGAAGCTAGTAAATTCACTCCCAATCGAATACCTGTAGTATAGCCAATCGGTTTATCTTTGGTACTTTCCGTTTCTTGTCCACTTTACCTACTGATATGGATCTGTTGGTTTTCACTATTTCCCTAATATTAGTCTCAAAAGCTTGGTTGGCCAAATTCTTCGGACGTTTTGGTCTCGGTTTAGTTTAATGGTCACGGTTATAACATGGTATAATTTTGTAAACAGTCGACTTGCCCGTTTTATACAGTTTTGTAACCATAGAAAAAGACATACCAGATTTTAATGCGCATCTTTCTTTTCTTTGTTCTCCATCTCTGTCAAATTATAAGTATTGGCGTGCTTGTTCTCCAAACATATGATGTCCAAAGTGACACAGTACACTAAATTAAAATTTTTAAGTGAGTTATTATATATATATATTCACAGGGATAGAAATTTTGAAAGAATCTGGGGCATTCTTTTTAAAGAAAATTGAAATTTCTTGTCATCGATACAGATTTATGGAGAAAATGGAACAAAAATTGACAATGATAATAAAAATAAGTAAAACTCAAAATATTGGTTTACCTGTTTCAACGTATTTGCGAAATATTATTGGTATTAAAATTATTGAATTTATTCCACAAGTTCTTTCTACGCTGTATAATAAACAGTTTATGAATAACACGCTTGTTTTAGTTTGACCCATCTCAAAACGAATCCAATTTTTTTTAAAGAAAAAGAAAACGAAAAATTCTTGAATGAAGTGTAAAGATATAAATTTGTTACATTGTTTTCATGAACATAAATTTATATTAGCAGGTTAATGAAATTTCGTGTGATTGACGACAACAAAATTTATTAGTGGACTCCGTGTTGTGATTGACTTCCTTCATCATTCACTTTATTCGTTTTCATTAAAATTCGAGTGTGTTAGACAATATTTTACAATAATTGCCTTAGTTAAAAAGTTTGTGATTAATAATCCTCTTCAAACATTTTTAACTTTCTAGAAGTTTTGATTACGAGATTTAAATGTTTTTATTTGGTAACGCCAAAATTTTGATTTTCTAACAATTTAAAAATTGAATATAATTCAGGTTCATTTATCATAGTATTTTGCAGAATGACCCTTTTCAAAGTATACATAGGCTTATGAGACACGTTTACAAATATAAACCTGATAGCATCATTTTACTTAAGGGATATAGGACGTCTAAATAAATACACATATGACAGATAGGCACATGAAAGTTTAAAGTGAAACAGTGATACAATACGTGTGTCTTTCGGCTGCTCCTTCAATCATTTTTGACGGGATTTTAAATAAATAAATGCTTGGCTTACATCAGAATGCGAGAAAACGCGTTGTGTTTTAACAATAAAATAAAACTAGCTCTAGACATGTCTTGTTATAAATAAGGATAAAACTACGTCTTCCTAAACTAGGATAAAAAAAGAATGAAAAAGAATTTGCCAGCAGAACCTCTCGAAATGAACGTTCCAGATTAAATGTTAAAATGGAAAGGCTAAAACGAGGCTCTGTCGTATTTAGTAATTCTGGTCAGTATTTTAATGATCTGATGCTTAAACTTATTTAGGTTTAATTAATGTAATGTAAGTTAAAACTGGAATATAATCTTAAAATAGAATTTTAGTGAATTTGTTATTAATGTATTAGACTGCAAAATTAAAAAAAAGAAATAATCACAGACTTTATTATACAAAGAGTTTTCAAATGAAATAGCATAAAAGCTACCAGAGAATCTAGACGTGTACATCATGAAATTGGTCAGTTATTAAACGTGATAATGTAACCAGTTTTATTATCCATTGTTGTAATATTTTATGTCCAAGCATTTATTGCCATATAAGTATCTCAGAATGTGTTTGACGTTTACATTTTTAAAAGTTTTCTATTTAAGTCTAAAAGTCCAGTCTTTATTTCCTATTAAAATCGTCTTTTAGAACCGTCAGACGCTAGACAAATTATTACTTTCAGTGGGGTGAGGTTATTTCTTTTTAACAAACTATTTACCGCGTTTCTAGCTTGCAATCCCCCCTTTCAATTACCTAATCAGAATTTGTGTGACTCTCACTGGAAAACATTTTCGTTTCTTGACGCCAGTGACGGTTGCATTTGTATATAAGCTCCCTAGTCCCTTGAATTTAAGAAGATCCTGATCGATTACCGAGCGTGACCCGTGTCGTTCGCGCATCTCAAACTTAAATAAAATTTTCTCCTAAAAACATCGTCGCAAAGTTCTGTTTCTTTGCAAAAGTGTATGTTTTGTTTCGTTTTCAATTTCTTTTTGTGGTTTTTGATTGTAGTCCGCTGCAAATAAACCGCTAGAAAATTACTCCGTTTTCTGATTATTAGGAAGATTTCAAGTTATTTGTATGTCTCAGCTCATTTCAAGGAGTCCGTAGCAAGGGCAAATTCACGCTAACGAATTCCGCCCACAATAAGTACTGGACCGAAGCGTTGAATGAACAAGTAAATTCTGTATATTTATTCAATTAAATCTTGCACCAGGAGTATTCTTGTATGTCCCAGGTTGGATCGTCGAGCAAGCAAACTCGGCAGGATTCTTCAAGATTTGTTAACATTTTAACAGATAAGAATTTAAACCATTTGTGCGCGTACCGTATTAAATCCCTTAGTGGATGCTTGAACTGTGCAAATAGCCAACGTTCTTGCGGATTAGTTAATGCAGTTAACTATGTAAGTTCAAACTTTGTATATACATTTCCGTTTGTTTTCTTTGGAAACCACACTTTTCCGTATTAACAGAAAGTTCGTATGTAAGTAGTTTTATGTAACGTACAACTAGACTAATCTGTAGGGGGATCTCGTTCGATACAAAATAAATAGGGATCCGTTTTGCGAATTGACAACAACAATATAAATTCTAGATACAACTAAATTATTTGTCACTAGAGCTATTGATACGATTGGAAAATTTCATTGGTTATTTTATCTTTATTTATCATTCAAAATAAATATTTAAAATTAAAAATTCTTCTTTGTTTAATAACAACTTACATATAAAGACGATTCATACTTTGCTTTTCACGAGTGAACTGATCCCTAGCTTTATCACCGAATCCACCCGTCTCCGACTCTCCGAGCTGGCCAAGTGGCACATTAATTGTATGTCGACGATGGGTGTCCTATCTAAGATAAAAAATTATTATTCTTTCCGTAACACAGTTGATATTTCCAGATAAGAATCAGTTTAAATTCTTTGTTTAACTTAACAAAGTCACTATTATTAAGCCATCAGCTGTCAGACTGAAATGCTTCTAAACTAATTGTTTTAACAAGTGTAACAAATCTAGCATGCCACTTTAATAATACTTGTTTTAGTCCATAAAGGGCTCGCCTTAATTTGCATATTTTATCATTTTGTTGAAGAGAAGGCAGATTCTTGCTGTCACACTCTCATATGGAGATATGCCATCTGTTTAAGATTCTAAAAATCTTTGATTTGATAATTGAAAGACTTGATTTGAATAATTGATTGTCTTCACTATTGCAATTTACTTTAACTATAACCGTTAAAGCTATTGGCTTAAAATTTGATATTTTGATGTAATTCTAGCTGTAGATTGCAAGAATTAAATTAGAGCTTTCTTTAGAACAACCTGTCAAACCGGAAACAATTTTGATTTTCATTTGTTAAATGGAACTACTACCTTTTTATTTACAGATCGACATCTCGTAAGATCCCCAACAAACAAGTATTAAGGTACTATGGGTCTAAAATCGGTAATAACCAGTGTTAGGCGGTCTTAGGCAACGAATTCAAAAATAACTCCCACCAAAGTAAACTACGTGAGGCATTAAAATGTTTTGCATAAGCATTACTCTGTATTGTTTACTATTGTGTCAATCTTGTAATGGATGCTATGTCATGGAGGAAGATGTAGAATGACGTGGATACACCGCTGCGCCTTTTTAGAAAATTTATGTTCTGTTACTGAAAATAAAAACAATTACCTTGTCTTGAAAATTTACAGACGATTGAGGAATAGAATATAGTATAGTTTATATGTGTATCAATCTCTTTATAAAATGCTAATGAGTTTTATTCCTTCTTGTTATTTTTGTTATAGTCTCATTAAGTTAATGGAAATTACATTGTACTTTATGCATATTGCACTACTAAAAAGCTAAACTGTAACAAAATATAGATATTAAGTAAATAATTCTCTTTACAGTTATTTGTTAGTGTCCAGATTCTCGTCAGTGTTTATAAATACCCTATTCAAACCACCTAAACCGACATCACAAAACAGTTGCCTCACTATAGTTTACACGGTCCGCAATTTGTCTAATTGAAAGACCTACTTCCTTTATGCTAATATGCTGTGTTCAGTCATTCACATGCTGAAAGTTTAGGTGTTTATGTCTTTTCAGAGCTTTATAATAATTTAAATTTAACAACTACTATTGAACGAACAAAATTCAAATTTTATTTACTTTTGACGTTGAAATCTGTCCACAAAAATAAACAACTTTTGACGTTTAATAACTTTTGTGTTTTACAAGTTTTAACTTTGTTAAAATGTAATCGATGCATATTTGAAAGAAAAATCGATGTTTCAAATTTGTTTTGATGAAGTTATTAAAGTGTACATCTAAATATCCGAACTATAAAAACCCAACCAAAACACTTCGGCGACCGTAAAAAATTTTTCCAGTCAATTTATATTACCCTTTGATTACCTAAACTCGCGTATTATAGGTTATGGAAACCTTGAACGATGGCATATTGATTTGGTGACTGCTCCAATTTTAGTTGATAACTTATTTTAACAATACATGTTATATAATTAGTAACAGTTTTTTTTTATTAACGTTTAAGGTTAACTTTGCAGGTTATGTTAAAATGTTAAAGGTTATATAAAACGTTGATTTGAATTTTCAATCATCTGGCGAGTCAATTTTGTATTTTTTAGTTGTTAATTGAAATTTGTTTTAATTCGTAAAAAATATTAAAATGATTTACAAAATTCTTTTTACAAGTAGCGTATCAAAAGCATAAATTGGAGGTCCATGAGCAGCGTGTCAGGGTAACACAGACCTATCTTGAACTGACATAATCATTGCTTTAAAAAATCTGTACTACTATCACAGTTATCATTGTTGACGAGTACAACTCAGTCATTACAAAGACACTGTTTTACATTCAGGGAAAAAGGTAAATAAACCTGAAATTGAAATAGCATGTGTCACTGCAGTTGAAGAAGAGCGAAAACAATCAATTTTTTAATCTGAAAGTAGTATAGTTGCAGAAAGTTACCCAATATACAAGGTATGCTCTTAGGTGCACTAAAAGGAAGTGGACAAGCTGTCGTTGTAGGAATTTCACACATAGCTGGAATGGGTATTCTTGGATAGAACACTGTCAAGTCACGTACATTCCTAGACAAATTTGCATGCAACGATTGCTTTGGCTTGACGGAACTTGAAATTTAAGAGCTTTGTAGATGATATATGGATAACAAAATGTCATCAGAAGATTTGAATAGAAATTATAATGAATACACTGATAGAAGTGAAAATGTCGTGTTCTGAGTTCTGTAGATGTCCACATCATAAAAAGGTATCTTGAGGAGAGTGTCATAATGGAGTTCTTTAGACTTGCGACTTTACAAAGAGAAATTCTGGAGCTAGAGATGATTCAAAAGTATTAATTCAACAACTTCCTAGCTTATTGTTAGAGGAAGTATATCTAACACAGCAAGTAGGATTGATTTTTATAAGCTGCAAGTACTAATTGAGACAACCAAGGAAATAATAAGATTTCTTATGATGAATGAAAATTTACAAAGCCCAAAAACTCTGTTACAAAGAGCTGTTCCAGTCTGCTCATTATTTTTCCATTCAGTCTACAAATATTGCACTGAATTCTATACAGATTCTATCTCCCAATTAAATTTAGCAGCTGAGAGAAATTATTGTGGCGTAATATTCAAATTTATATATAACAGAGGTCAATGTAAGAAGTTTACGTCAGATGATACCTTGCAGCAAATCAAAGTCAAATGCAATAGTACACTGTTTGAGAAGAAAACGCTGTTCCAAAATTCCCCAAACAAGATTTATATGTCTTTAAATCTTTTCTTGTGCAGAACCAGCTTTCATTGTCTTTCTCTATTTTAGTATTACTTTAACATTCTGATTAAATAAACATTAGTTTTCCAAAGAACCTCTTTCAGTTTCTACTAGGATTGCTTTGGGTCAAAAAATTTTGAAATCAGCTAATAATTTTGTGAAGAGGTTGGTTGAGTGATCTATCTATACTTTTTTTTACCGTCCTGTAATTAATTTCTCTAGCTGCTAAATCGAGTTTGCCAATAAAGTGTTATTGTGTTTAAAACTCCCATTTTGTTGAGATTGAAGATGGAGTTTTTCTGGATTTTTAAGTGTTTGAGATGCATTTTTGATGGTTTGTTTGTTGATTTTATATCTCCTAGTAGATTAATATACAGTGAAATGAAAATATGCTGTCTTACTCTCAATACCATTTACAGTTAGCCCAAATATAAGCTCCAAGTCAAATCCGCAGCAGATTTTGTTTTGATGTTTTTTATTAAGCTTTTGCCAAATGAAAATCTTTTACTAAATATACCTGGTGTTGAGTCTTTAAGTTTTAGGCAGCGCTCGGGAGATGTTTCTTTGAGGCATATTTTTAGGCGACAGTCTGTTTGATCTTTGGTCCAATTACAAATTAAATTCGCGAAAACCTAAATTATCTAATATACACAAGGTTGTTTAATTAACAATTTATTAATTATTAATTAATAATTTTCGTTTTATACAGCGATGAGAACATCAATAAGTAGAAATGTTTTTGAATAAAACCTGTAATTCTCGAATCCACTGTTTTCAAAGAGATTAAAACCTACGATTAGCTTGCTACATTTATCCAAAGAGCGTAAATTAATTTATTTAAATCTCATTGTTATTACTTATTACCAAATTAATTATAAACACAGAAAGTAATTGCTTTCCGCCTGTCATAAACACAACACTAATTTTAATAAATTCTGAATTAGGCTCTAATAACTCACCATTTCAGATTCTTGATTCCTTTTTGTTATTTTTAGTAATTTTAAAATAATATTATCAATGTTACTTTAATCTATAACTTTCAAATGTAAGACTAGCAGTAAATAAGTGAGAAATAAAATGATTAATTAAAAGTTTTATTTGATTACGTCTAGTGCGAATTTGAAATTAATTTATTTGTTAGGGAAAAAAATTGAAGTCGTTAAAGAAATTTATTAATTTGGAAACGTTGCCTGTAAATTACAAAAGTTTCTTTATAACAACTTCTGGGATTATTATTCTACATTAAAGAATGTTTTGCTTCTTGCTAACGAGTTATATACGTTCTGCAAACGAATTAATACCGAGTAACAAATTGATTTCGATACAAATAAATAGCAGATAATTGGAAAATTAGAAAAGTAGGTTTTTAATAAAAAATCTTGATGAATTGGATCAATTATTCGTTTGCACAAGGCAGATGAAAAGAAGTTAGTTAATTTTGATATTAGTTTCTCTCAAGATTTCTTTTCAATTTCATTCCCGTAAGGGTTGTTTATGAAATTGAAAATCTGGAAATAGTGTAGATTTTTCTATATTTTTTAGGTTGCATTATTGCATTCATAAATTCTGCTGTCACAAGTGCAATGTAGCGGTAACATATTAGACCTGTGCAACTATTCCAATGTTGTTAAAAGACTAAACTCGCATATATCATGCCACAATCATGTTATTATATTTGCGTGGTCGCATCGTCCTGAGTTCGTACCAAGACACGCTTTTCCTTAACTTCACTAATGACGACATAAATAAAATTGTAAGGAATGTATGTGCTTTGCATTGATTTTCAGTTTATTTTGACTTAAATTTAACGAGCACTCGTTAGAATATGACTAAAAACATTCGTGCCTCCTTCAAGACTATTAATATTTGGAAGAGCGTCTTGATTAAGTAGACGAGATAATTATATTTGGGTTGCAAGCGAATTAAATAAATCTGTGAACTATAACTATTTTATTGCAATAATCGTAATTATGTGCAAAGCTACTCGTTTTAAATCTACATCAACTCAGTTTCATTAGTTCTTTAAAAAATAGTTCGTGCTTTAAATTATTGCGCAGAGTGGAAATAATCGAATTTAATGAAAACTACTCACCTATTTGTCACTCGGCAGCTGTTAAATTAACAATTTTAAATTTTCCATGGTTTGTTCTTACAGTAAAGATGTTAAACGTCTTTCGTTTCCGGCGCTGAAATGAACAGGAGTTACTTCCGGTACGCGTGCGCGTCGCGTGCCAGCTTGTCTTCAGTTTCTGCGGATGTCACAAAACTGAACACATTTTTCCTCATTTTCCAGTAAAATGATGCATGTCTATTGATTCTGAATAAAACCGTAGAAGTTTATACATTACTTTGTTTTCTCATTTTAAGATTGAATTTAAAACCACTTTGCCAATCATCTACTGGAAATATCAACAAAGTTTATCTCGAAAGAAGTTAGCTTTATGTGAGAATGAATGCTTATTTGAACAGTTCTTGAAGAACCATTTATTTTATCACTTGAATAAGAACAGTTGATTTTGACATTTGTGGGATGTTTTGGACGCTTTGTAATAATGATATCTCAAATCAGATTTCCTCACCTGATTAAAATAGAATGTTTTATACATGGATTTCTGTTGCGGTTATTTCAAGTTAAATTCACAACCTAGTCCTTTTGCTAATTTTAATTTTGATTTTTAAGCGTAATAATTAATTGATCACTAGGGGAAGCGTAATAAATCAAAAAGAATTTCTAAAAATCTTTCTGAATAATTTTCTGAAAAAAAAACCTAATAGTTAGTGTTAACGGAATATTAAATTCCTCACTCACTGATACAACTATGAATAATAAAAAGTCGGTCAAAAACAAACAACAGAAATTCAATAAACTAATCAACAAACTGACAGGAAACTATGCAAGGCTAACGCAAAGCCACTATATTAAAGTGTAACTAAATATTTTGATTCGTTTTATAATTATAAAGTACACCCTGTATAACCATTAATCAATCATTAAATTTAAAGAAATCGTTAATTTTATTACAAATAAAATTTTCTAACCGTTTTGTAATTAAATAATTGAAACAAAGAATAATCCGATTTTTAGAATACAGGGTGTAGAATTAATTCATGCACTACAGGAGTTTTAATAGTAAACTTTCAATGTCAAATTCTTTGCTTTCCCTAATAATGTAATTAACTTTGGTAGAGAAACCGCTCCTTAGTAAACTGAGATGAAATCACATACAGAAGAATAAGGTAAGGTGAAGTAAATATGACTTTGGTCATCCACCTTAAACGTCCGTATGTATGAGAAATAAATAAACTCTTCAGTTCTCTCTTTTTAAATTAAAGGAAATGAAGAACCACGGACGATAAAACTTTCTCGATGGACAACCAAACAAAAAAAAATTAAGACGGGCCAACTATTTTGTTATTAAAGTACTTATTACATATGCAAAAGAACTTGGCTTGCGAGCTGTGCTGAGTATGCGTCATATTTTCCTCATCAGATGGGTTACGTGCTTGTAAAATTTTCTGACTTTTTTGCCGATTGTGAACTTTGCTTATGGCGAGAATTGTTTTTTGTGACGTCTTCAGGACATAATTTATTAAATTTCTTCTTTTTTTTTAAATTTGTCAAGGTTTTTCAACATCTACAACTATCATCCAAAGCAAGGATTTGAACGGAAGAGGAAAGAAGCAAAGACGGAAAGAAACGGCAAAGTTGATGTTTGCCTAAAACAGAGAGAATCAACGCGAATGCCACCGTAGGTGGCTGCCATGCCTAAAACAATAGAAAACGCTATAAATAAAGAAAGAGACAAAGTGAAATCTGCTTTCTAAATAGAAGTAGATATTTCCTTAATATAAAATAAGGTAGGGCCAAGTTTCTACAACTTACACATGCAGTTTCTGACTACTCTACTAACCCTATAGAAACTGTTATTGCTTTATGATCTATTTCGTCTTAATAATCAAAACTAAACCAAAGGAAGAAACTGATTATGTCGTACGTAATAAATAGAAGATACCTGATTGTAATGCTAATGTTAATGTACTGTTTGTACAAGTTTAAACGAATGCTGCTGTGACAATTAAATTGAAAGTTTTACGATTTCAGCACAAAGGCAGTTTAATCATTCAGTAACGTGTTTTCTCATTCATATTGCTAATTAAACTTCCTACATTGAAAATAAAGTGCCTGAAATATAGCTTTACATGATCTACAAGTTAAAGATATTTGAGCTCCGAGTAATAGAATCTGATTTTTACAATGCATGCAACATTATGTAAGTAGTAAAAAAGCTGGTAGTAACTATATTAGCTAATGAGAAATCTGTACAATTCAAACAAAAGAATAACTGTGCTGTGTCAAGAAATTGCAAAAAAGCACATGAACTTTCACAATGAAGAAACGAAATAAAATGGAAGTGCCACACCTAGTAATTCGGTGGCAAATGCTTTGTTGTATCTAAGGGATATTATTGTTTGTCTTCCTCTACATAAGAAAGTTCATCTTACAGTAATACATGTATAAAGGTTGACAAGATAGTTTGATATATTAAATAGTGTACATTCTTTGACAAAACGAAGTAAATTATTTAATAAAAAAGTAAGAGGATTAAATATAAAACAAAAGTCTAAAAATTGGTATTTCTCAGTACTTAATAAAGAGTAGGGTTATATACCAATAATAAAACATTTTCAAACTCAAGCCTTATAAAAAGTCCAAATTAAACACAAATAAGAGAGCAAAGCAGAAATGAAAAAATCAAGTTTGTCTGTAATTAAAAAAAATATAATAAACAAAAATTTGGAAGAATGCAATAAATGCTGTATACAGTTAATAAAGTGTTCAAATTCTTACCCGTAAAAAAAGTTTTTCAAAACAAAATGTAATGCCTTGCGATGGAAAACTCACATATTTGACATGTTGTAATAGAAAAAAGTGAAATTCTAATCAAAAGATCATCATTTAGCAAGAAAGCTTTTCAAGCAGTGTTTTAGCTCTACAAAGTGATATTCATGTTAATTTGGATTTGTGAGATCTCTGGGTGTTTTCAAAGTAAGTGGAAGCATAATCGATTCCATAGTGTTTTCCATTTCGTTGGTGTCTTAGTTGAACATTAAAGGTGATTAAGATTGCGTGTGATTGAGAAGAAATAATCTGTGGAATGGTACAAAGTCTACTTAAAGCTGTAAACTTCCTCATCTACTGCATCTATAATCCCTTACCAAGATTAGTTTGCCTAATAGTAATTTTTTGGTGGACGATAGCTTTTACGGTAAGACCAACTGATTTCCATGTATCTGCAACAAAAATGGCAGAAGAGAAATTAAAAAAATTTTTGAGAGTAAGATTGAGGATTACTATTTTATCAAGGCAATCATTTTCTTTGTCAAAACAAATAATGTCAAACTGATTACTAGGTATCAGTGCTTATAATTTCCCTATTTATGACATTTTTCCATTATTTTCATTTTTTCCCTTTTATTTGAGACAATTCAGAACAAAAAGGCTTTACAAGATTTCATAATTTTTACCATGATATTCACACTATTTCTCAAAAACAAGAGGTTAGGCAACCCATATTCCATGCTTGTCTAACGTAAATAACTGAAAGCAAATATCTAAACCTTCTAATAATAAATTGGTGTGTTTTTCTCTGAAACACTTCTTCGTTTTGGCTCAATTTCCTCCTTTCAGACACCATTTTTAAAATAAAACAAAGAAATACATTTTCATTCTTATTATAAGAAAATAAATTAAAATCCACATTAAGATTTCTCCATCACAAAACTTATAAAATGAAGCAGTAAATTCTAATTTGCTATTGTGAAAGAAGTATTCAAAATGACTGTATAACTATGTATGATGAATCTTCGGGCATTATTTGTTTTTGAGCTTTTTCACAATGGCTGAGCTGAAGATACCATTTCCAGTTTCCTGATTTATGGATTTCTCTGCAAAAATCGTAATATTTGTATTTCTTAAATGATTTTTCTGACAATTAAGATGATAGGGCTATTTATTCTTGCGAATAATTCTAGAATTGAAAAAACGTACAAGAATATTAGTATAACGCTAAAAAATGGCACTGTATCTGGTTTACTAAACATAATACGGTACATCTGTTGATAAACCATGACTCAAGAACTAACAATGGAATTTCAAGTATCTTGCGAAATTTAGATCTGATATATGCAAATTAATTCATTTTTAGTACAATTTAAATTTTAGAAGATAGGATGTAAATAAAAAAATTAAAAATCTCACCTGATTCCAATGAGCATCCCCTTGTTTGAATAAAGAAGGTGATGATGGCTGCTGCTTTGAACTGTTGGTAGATTTTCTGGGATGTAATCCATTATTGTATTCTGATCCGGTTTTCTTTTTCAAATCCATGATGTTGTTCACTGTTGGACGGCTTGCAAGAATGAGATGGGATTGTATAGTGTGACTAATCTAACATGTTGCGTAAAAAATGCTGGCAACTGAGTTTAATAAGAAGACCCTAAATTATTTAAATAGAATGTTTCTTTTCTTGACAAATTTTACCTTTCGAGTTTTCTTACAAAAATTATTTATTTTATAATGAAAATAAAATAAAAGTAACTTGAGTAGACTCCAGGTACCATTTCTTGATTTAAAATTTATACATAGGTAGACATTTTAAAAGTATCAAAATCGGTCAAGACAAATTTAAAATTGAAACAGAAAGAATGACCTACTCTACCTGCTTCACTTGTTCCTGATCGTATCGTTACGTCCAGAGTGATTTATATTATCAACGGTTGATACCTTCAGATCTCGACAAAATATCTTCTTCTGTGACATGACTGGTTTAGAATTTGTTCCTGGGAACCCTTTCTAGTTGATCTCACCCATCTCCGACGTTTAAGCTAGCCTGTTGGCACTTTACTTTCTGTTAATTCAGATAAAGAAGACCAATTTTTGAGACAAATGGGATTAGGCAATGCTTATAAATTTTATAAATAGCTGTCTTTTAGAATCTGTTTGAAATGTTCACTGCTAATTTTCAGAATGTGCACATGTCCGCGATTCTACAATATTGCAATCGTTTAAAAATATTATGCTTAACCAGTAATATTACAACGAATGCTATTATTTCATGGGTTTGAAAAAAATATACAAAAATATACAGGATGTTCTGTTTAGGATTTTTAAGTTGACGTATACAGAGCGGCTGAAATAAATGAACACAGGAGATTATCGCTTTTCATATTTGTTTTACAGAAAAATTCTACTTAGAAAAATCTTTCATCCCAATTAGGTAAATATGACCGTACATGTAATTTTTAGTTTTTTGTACAGGGTATTTCTTAGCAAGTGAAAAGAAGAGTTATCAGAAATTTAGTTGAACATGTACAGTTAAAATTAAAGTAGAAATATCCATGATATATAGAAATACTTAAAACAGCGAAGTATTAACGTTACTTTCAGACTTCACTACCAACGAATTGTAGGGTAGTCTATTTTCTACTACTTTTATAAAAGCAAAGAAACTAGAATAATTTTTAACAAACCTAGATTTTTAAAAATTGTTTTTATCTTTCAATTTAATGAAAGAACTTTGTCATGTTATATAGAGACTGTGAATTGTTTTCAAGAAGGCTCCTATCCGTTTTATTTATCATCTGGCTAAACAACAGAAGCAGTGTTCTTTCTATTTCGATATCTCTATCTAGAATAGTATACTCACCAATCTTTCTTAAAGGGTTTTTAAGACTATACACAGGAAGAGATAAGAAAAACTCGTTTTACTATCACTACCGATGGAGAATATTTCATGGCTGCAATTAAACTTGAAAAAAAGATGAAGTCAGCTACGAATCATTTATTATTTTTTTTAACTATTACATGCTACTACAATTTTAAGTGCTATAGATTGATTTTTATTTTATCTGGTGGCATACTTTTTGGCAAAATCCATTATGCTTTTAATTATCTCGCGACTTCTTTTGTGGAGGTGAATTAAAAGAAGTTTTTCTATCCTTGTTTTTATTCTCAGAAGATTTTGGAAGATCTACAACAATGTTTTAATTATAATAAAAAGAATACAACGAGATAAAAAACGAATTTTTCAATTTAACACAATGGCACTTTATCAATGATTTAATGTGTTAATAAAATAATTTCCGACATAATTAAGAACGTGATAAAAGCTTTATTACCTTTACAGTAGGAAGAAGCTGCGCGTGCCACTTCAACATTGTTGTTGGCGTAGTCTTGTAATCTCCTAGTAGGACTATTACCACCGCCTTGAGATTGAGAGTACATTTTTTGTTTGCTGGGTGCGCTTCTTACCAGTATGATAATTGCAAGATGACTGCAGAAAAGTTATAGAGAGTTACAAGTTGCAAAAGTGGCTTTCAAGGTTAATGAATGTGGCGCATGCGTCGAACTTTAAGAGGGTATACATAAGTATGGTCATAACAGTTTGAGTTACATAAAAAAATATAATTGAAAAAAAACTTGATCTTGCAATATGTTCATGGTGGAACCAATATAAGAGAAAGAAAGTTACCAAAAGCAGTGTTGGGGAACCAACATAAAGACATTATTCTGTAGTAAAAAATAAAAAGAAAGCTTGGATAATCTTTTTTCAAAAAAATTCAAAAAGCCTTAAAGTTTTGCTAAAAAAATCAATTTTTTAAATTAACTCTGTAACAGCTTGTGTTGCAATTGCAAAATTTGGTATGCATGCACTACTTATCAAGGCCTTTATTTGTACTTATTTGCAGTAACTAATTTTGTTGCAGGGGTGGTTTTGGAGATAGGGAGCCGCTTTAATCTCCAGCACTTTTTTGTGCACCCAAGTGTCTGAAATCTAATGCTGCCATTCCATAG
Source organism: Ignelater luminosus (assembly GCA_011009095.1). Lineage (NCBI taxonomy): Eukaryota > Metazoa > Arthropoda > Insecta > Coleoptera > Elateridae > Ignelater > Ignelater luminosus. The sequence continues at coordinate 300,810 of VTPC01090611.1, forward strand.
CCCTGTTTTATTTGGAAAGACTCTTGCTTCTTCAGTTACTTTTGAAAACATACATATTTTCTGAAGAAACTCCAAAAACCATTAGAGCTTCAAGTGTATTATTGTACACACACTTTTTGGACAAAGGTAGTTTTGACAAATTAGTTGTATATGTACCAAATCTTGTTGCTGTACTACAAACTGTTGCAGAGTTATTAAAAAATAAATCTCCTCCTTTAGCAGAACTTTAAGGTGGTGTACCTCCACAGAAAAACGATTTTGAAAATTTCTTTTTTTTTTAATTTTTCACTATAGAATAATGTCCGTATGTTTGTTCTATGCAATTTAGAAACCCCCTGTATTTTAGTAGTGTAATACTTAATAAAAATCATCACATTTATAAATTTTGTTTTTAGGATGAAATCGTTTGATTTTTTTTGCTTTAAAATTTTTTATTTTTGAATTGTTAACCTTGCCTGTTTTTATGTCGGAAATTGATTATTAAAAAGGAAATTTTTCAAAGTTAATTATATAATTACTTCGATTGATCTAGGATGGATTTTGGATCTAAAGGCTTAAGATCCATTCAATTGATATCTAGATCAGATCAAAACATTACCTAGATTGGTCTTGTTAATCGCTTCGTGCAAACCTTGAAGATGTTACCTTCTGCAATTGACAGTTGGACGCTGAACTACAAAAACGTTTTTTACAGGATGGAAAAATGCCACACAGCACTACACATGCTTTTCCATCTATTTTAATGTTTGGCAGGAAAAAGATCTTGAATTAATTTGATAGTAACTATTTTGGACGTGTTGTTTTAGTTGTAGCATATCTGCTGTTCCAATGCCCTATGTGTAAACCCTAAGCTTAGGCACACAATAGTTTAGCAAATGAGACTTTTGCTTTCCATTAGTAACAAAGCTATAGAAATATTGTTTGCCTTTCTGTCTTGTTTACTGAAGGAATGTAAGTATCTGAACACTGCAGATATGAGTAATAACAAGTTTCTTAGGTTTAAGAGGTGTACTGCCTCAGTATCTTCTAGTATTAGCCACCACCAATATTATCAACAAAAGAAATCTTAAGCGGTATAAATGCTACCGTGTGTTCTGGACTTTCCTGAGACTATTCAAAAATAATTTTTTGTTGGTTATATTTTACAGGGTGTAACGATAATCATATTACATTTTGTATTTTGTAAGAAATAAGAAAGTTAACAAGAACCAGTTTTATTAGATTTTTCGTTTTTTTCCTTCTGCAGTTTTAAGATAAAAATGCCCTGATTGCATTAAACAAAGTTTTTAATTTCTTAGGTTAGTGAAAACAGTAAGAATATTATTTCTTTACTTAAAATTAGGTAAAAATCCATTTTCCTATGTGTTCATAACTGCTAACAGAAATATAAATAAAAAAATTACAGAGAAATTGAGTATTTACGTATAACAATAAACCTTAATTCTGTTTGTTTTACCACGTAGACTATAATTGAAAATATTTATATTCTACAGAAATTTAAAACGGTGAAATGTTGAACATGTCCACCGGCGAATAGTAGAGGGCACCACAAATACAAATGAAGTAGCACTTGAAGGTCAAACGTATAATATTCTATTCAAAAACGAAAGAAAATTCTAACAAACTCATAAAACCCCTTTGTGATAACCAAACAAAGATTTTTCTTTTCTTGTTTAAAGAAACTTTATCCACCCACACATCCAGAGCGTCAACATGTTTTATTGCGTAATACTCGAGTCAATCTCCTTAGCTTTAGTTTAAACAAGATTGTTGAAGAGAAATGCAAACAGTTTCATTTCTATTCGATAAACCTTATTTAGAGTTAGAAGTAACACTTGCAATTTCAAGAAAACAAAAACTAAAACAGTTTGTTTTGTATATCTGTTATCTAGAATAATACCTACCATATGAAAATTTGCTATTGCAGTTAAAAGAAAAGCAAAAGATCTTAGGCAACTAAGCTTGTATTCAGTTAGTTATTCATTTACTGGAGCTACAACTTCTACATTATATTTATTGCATCTAGTATCAATTACAATTGCGTAAAAAGTTGACATTAAAAATTTTTTAATAAGTTTAGTTTAGCTGTATGGTAATTTACAGGGAATGCAATGTTTCGAAAAAAACGTCATTTTCGGCAATAACCGAAAGATGATTTATTTCTAATGGAAACTATTCAAAATTTATTTCTTGGTGGAAAATTTTGATACCATTCCATTCAGTGTATACTAAGACTCAATCGTTGAACTATAACTACGTAATATTGAAAATGTAGAAAAACTTAGAATACGTATAGCTCATATGGTGGGTGGGACCCTCTTAATTTGATTCTTAGTCAAAATAAAATCTGATGGTTTAATATTTGTCAGTTTGGATTACAATAGCTTTAAACGCTAGCTGTCAAGCATTGTTGAGAGTTGTCGCCAATGTCCAAATGTCAAAAATCGAATACAAAATCGGAGTGTAAGTCAAATCATTTATCAAAAGCTATAACTCAAACTGAAAATCGAGAAAACCCAATATTATAATTTGATCAAATCAAATGCAAAATCTGATAAGGTAAACTCAGTCCGTCTCTGTTCGCTGTTTTAATTCAGTTTAATTCCCTTGTTTAAAACTATGATCTCTTTGGAAAAACCGTGGATGTCATTATAAATTGGTTCACTACTTACTTTATCAAGACCAGTTACCTTTATAGGTTCAAGCTTCGTGAATGTCGCAGTCTTCCCTCATCATTTTGCAGGACATCTCCATCATCAGCTTTTACTCAGAGAGGTCGACTGGTATCTCGAAGGTTCCGTTAGTGACACTCTCACTCTCGTGTCACTCACCCTTTCGGCATGGAACGTCTAACACCTTGAAGTTTGGGGAGATTTCCAGTCCAGATTCATTGAGTTCTGTTTAAACAGCGCCACTGTATGAGGAATGCAATCAAAGATCGCACTTTGTTAGCAGTAACTGACAATACCCAGTAGTCTTAAGAACCTTGCAAAGCTGGAGTACAAGTCTGGCTACGGGTCTACTGCAGTCTATATCATGTGCATTAATAAAAACATCTTTGAAATCGGTTTTATGATTCTGATATAACCTCACCAACAAAGAAAAGTCACTGGCCTATAACCTTTCCGGACATCCGAGCAACCAAATCGAAATCGATCTAGGGGTTTTAAAGATAATCAGAAACATACAAACCTTCATATGTACTTTGGAACTGATAACATCCTTTTTTCTCGGCTAAAAAGGAATTTGAGCTAACTCTTTTGGTTCTTGGTTTATAGTCAAGAAAACCAAAATGACTACTGATGTTTCTTTCAAAAATCTTAAAAATAAATGAAAAGTTCTTTAGGCAGTTTTATTGCAAATAACCTTAGATTATCCTAATTCTTTTCTCAAAGTCGAGTCGGTTAAAAACCCTCGCTATGTCTCACATTTTAAACTTTCCATCTGGTATAAAAATTTTGCTCTTTACACAGTTGTTGCATACATAACTATTATAGGTATGTTTTATTTTATTTTTAATTCCCGAATATGCTATTAAATTCTTCGTCACTGTTTGCGGGATATTCTATATAGTTTTTCAATAAAACACCCTATACATTCTGGTATCTTCAACTCTTCACCTGGTCCATTAAAGAGTAACATTGCATAGGATTGGACAAAGCAGAATATCAAGAAGTAAGAGACAAGTATTTTCTTTTGCTGCGAAAAAATGTTTCTAGGGAATAGAATCATTTCTCAAAGTTAGGCATTTCAAGAGGTGGTTTCGCAGTTTCATTAAGAAGCATCCACGGAGACCCGCTGAAATGCAAGTCATCAAACTAGAGAACTACAAGATCATCTGCATAGCCCAGTGTAAACAAGTTGTCCTCAACGAGTCTTTGCAGAAGTACATCAAGCCTAAGGTACTACAGGAATGAAGAGAAAAAAAGACTTTCCAAAAAAAAACAAGAAAACAGCATACGAGACGACTTCGATTGTTGAGCCATTAAGGTTCTGTTAGCGAATATGGATTGTATTCACCTGAGATTCTTCCAAACAGAAGCATAAATAGAGTCGAGCGTCATGTTAACGAACGCTCCTTATATGTTCAAGAATGATCGAACAGCAAACTTTTATTGCAGTGCCTTCTTGATCCTGATTGCTGATGCTCATTCTTATGGAGTCGGAGCAATATTAGCACATATTATGCCCAATGGCGAAGAAGCTCTTGTGTATTTCCGTTGAGCAAAACTATTTGCAATTTGAACGTGAAATCTTGGCCATTACATTTGGAATTGCAAAATTTTACAATTTTCTTGCAGGAAGAGGTTTTACGATTTATATTGATTGCAAGCCTATTTATTATTGGGTTATTAAATCCTTCAAAACCTATTTGATATTTAGCATTTTCCAAAATGATAAGATGGTGTTTACAATTACTTGCGTATAACTGTGTCTGCACAATGCAGACGCTATGTCTTGTCTTTCCAGACTAGAAACAAATCCTGATATTCCCGATCTTATCTCAGGACAATCTGAATTCCTTATTACGGCTCGTGAAATTGCAAATGCAACACAAAATGCGATTGTTCTTAGATGGTTAACTGTGTCACCCAAGAATTTAGCTCTTTATGTAAGAAGAAAACTGAAGTTTTCAGTTTTAAAAGAATGTATTGTTTGAGATCATCGTATCATAAATCCAAAGTCTCTATGACCAGAACAAAAATGATGGCACGTTTTTATTCTTGGTAGCCAGAATTAGAGGAGGACATGTAAAAAATGATTGGAAATAGCAATGAATATTTAAAGTTTACTACTAAAAGTCGTACTTGTAGTCGACGAATTTTCATGTTGAGTCAAGGTAAAGAAGGTTAAAACGGTAAACTCACAGGAAACAGTCAGAGAACTTAGGAACATACTTTGTTATCATCATCAATTGCAGACAAGCATAAAGCTTGCAGTTCTGAAATTATGAAGCAATTTACAAAGCAAATTCTCTTACATCTTCGTTCCACTCTTCTTCAAATGGTCAAGTAGAGAGGTAGGTTCAAACCAAGAAGCTATACGATTAGAAACATGGGACTTAAAACTGTTATTGAGCAAGGAAGTTATCGCCAGAAAAAAAGGATGTCATATATATGAAGTAACTTTTAAAGACGGCATTCAGAGAATTCGGAATGAAGATCATATTTTAACAAGAGACGATTCCAAAAGTAACACAGATTCAAGTAAGAGAGGAGGAACTGTTGTAAAGTGACTGATGATGACCGAATTTGTAATTTAAAATTAAGTAGTAGACTGATAAAAAGAATAGATAAGCTTTCCTGTCAGACTTCTATTTGTTCTTGAATTGATCGTATCATTCCAACCAGTATTTGGTTTGGACCAGGTGATTTTTTGTTTATGTAACACTTCTTCCCTTTAGGTTATGTTTAGCGGAGAAATTTAAATTCTTCTGTTAATTTAGCTGTGCTTAACGTTTTAGATTCTTTGTAATTAGCAACATGTAATAGTGACATTTTCCAAAGATTTACAATGTAGGAATTAGTGTGATATTAGTATATTTGTAGGTGATTTATCTATTGTTTTCGTTCATTTGTTTTGTTAAAGTTAAAATCACTGAAAAACAAGTTAAACTTGATTTCGGTTTTTTCTTTTTGTTTCAACTAACGTAATTCAAAATTTGATCTATCTTGATATCTTTTATTTAGATTTAGTACTTACCACTTGAAAATAGTAAACGAAGTTATACACATTGTGTTATCCATATCACAGCTGACAAACTAAATTTTATGGAGACAACTAAATTTATAAGAAATGAAGACAGTTATTATTCGTTTATTAAAGCTACAACTTTTATATTATATCTTAACATATTGTGTACCATATATGAAAAACGGAAAATCCAAATGGAAAGCGAAATATGCAAAAAGACCTAGGTGCCCTCTTTTCTGAAATAAACATTTTTACAGTTTTAGAATATAAATGCCATGAGGAACTTGCCAGAGCAATTATTTAGGGATAGCATTTTGGCCTTTTTATATATTTCACTCTTCAAATGATTATTATATTAAAGTACTTAACTTTAATAAAACTAAAATAACTAAAATTATTGAGTCCAGTACTAATCTAAGAAACAATGTTAATCTGTAATTGTTTACATTTTTAAAACTGAAACTAACTTAATAATTTATGCTCAAAATTTACTTCTTGGTAGAAAATGCTGATACTAGATTTTATTAAACTCAATTGTTGAACCATAAATACTTAGTAATAAAAATGTGGAAAAAATGTGTAGCTCATTATTGTGGGAGGAACTCTTCTAATTTGTTCGTGGCTTCTTCTGTGGCGGTGCACTAGATCCCCTTCTGTCAGAGGTGTTGTTTCCAGACCTCTGAGAATCTGTAACAATTCTTTATTTACACTTACTGTAACTGCTAACCAAACAACAAACAAGTAAAACAACTATCTCTCTAAATTTATTTTAATATCGTTTATGGTTTGGCGCGACCTTTTTGCTTCCCCAATAATTCTTGTTCTAGTATGGCTGATTAAAATACAAAATTTCATTTCAAAAATGTAAAAAAATAATTTTCGGCACAGAATTAAAATTCTATAATTATTCTATGTAATCTTTTGTATTTTAAATATACAAAATAAAATCAGGTATGAAATTTAAACGAAGGCAGTTTCATATCTAATCTAGTAATTCAATAGGACGCGCGCTTTTTGTTATTGTTAGCATTCCATCAGGTGACTAATAATCACAGGAAGTTTTAAATTAAGCAAATAAAAATATTGGTATTTTTTAAAAGTGCAGGGTATTGTTTTGTAAAAGCGACCACAACGCAACTTTATAGCAAAACATTTTGTACTTTTCCAAAACTTTGTATCATACGACTCGCAATTTTTCGAATCCTCTTATAATAATAATAATTTACACACACAAACAATTAATCTTACCACTGACAAAACAATTCTTCTTGCTGATATACTGTTTAGATATTTAGTGATAGCAATTTTAAAAAGAAAGACGAAGGGGATAGCAAAAACCAGTAGATAACAATAAAATTAAAGCTAATAAAATATTAAAACCAACATTTTACAGTTCAGACAAAAAATAGCTTTGGTATTCTGAAATTATTCATACAGTTGCGTCTATTTTAATGTACGTGGTGAAAATGTATAAATTGCTTACCTTTGTTGGAGGAAGACCCAGAGGAAAACGAAGTAGAAGACGAAGAGGAAGAAGCAGACCCATTCTGAATGTTTTCGTTTTTTCTTGGGCTGCCTGGTTCACTTTTAGCAGGTTTGGACAACATGGTGATGCTGCGATGTCTTGTTAAACGTAACCAACGCGATGACAAATGCGAAATGGTAGTTTGAATGATTCAGACGCAACAATACGTTCAACGTCAGTGTCTTGAACTAAACTTAACAACAAAAAAAGTTACTAGAAAGCAATGGAAACTTGTAGATTAACCAGCTGACTGTTACCTATTGTAAATATTTAGAAGGATAAGTGTATTTTTAATTTCAATTTTGAATTCTTGATAGCTTTATTCTGTATACTTCATTAAATTTAGTCAGTGCTGATTTTAAGTAGTACAGGGTGCGTCAAATCTGAACGTCAGTATTGCGATGAATTTTATTATACAAGATGAAGTTAATCTACACAGATACGAAAGTAATGGAAACGTTTAGAAAGTTTAGCGCAAGTTGATTTTTCTTGAAAACATTAATTTTTACAATGCAAAAGATTACGTCACTGTAAACTGTAGAAAAATGTATGTCTCTATCTATTAGATACTTAAAATCTGATAATTTTGAGTTGTTTCTAGGATATTAAAAAAATTAAAAATATTTTTTAAACTGTAATATTCTGCATCTCGGAAACTTCTAAAAAAATTAGCTAGTAAAGCAATTAGTACGAAAAGCAACAGCTTTTAAATTTTTATCCTAACTCTATAAATAACGCAGTTATGAAAAAATTCGGTTTAAGTAAGACACCTTGTATATCATTAGGATTAAATTAATCTTCAAATTAGTTTTCTATTTATTTGTGCGATATTATTTAGAAAGTCGTAGGAAAGGTATGACAAACACTCTTTTAAGCGTTTGTGACCAATATGTTCACGAAAGTGTTTGATACAATTTTTATAGAATATAGTATGTCTCGTTTTTAATGTATTCATAGTGTATTTGGGTTATTAGTAGAGCTAGAACGATGGGATTTGCACTGTATCTCTTAATCTTTCAAGTCAAATCTACTGGTAAAAACAAAATCTGGCCGTTTTCTTTTGCTTTTCGATACTTTTTATTGCCTTACTGCACTCTTTCTGAGAAATCTTGAATTTCTGCTTATGACAACAAAATAATGGTCACCAAATCTGTTTGGTTTTTATTACTAAGAAGTTGGGATAGTTTGGTGCAAACTTCATTGCTCCATATCGGAAATGGAACGCACACACAGAGAAGTTCAAGCGTACTAGGCTAAGTGGTAGCCTTTTCTAAAAAGTTAGATTTGCTCATGGTTTCTTCTTTAAATCTTAGGTTAGTGTATTCATTTTCTATTAGTAACACAACTTAAAAAGCCTGTTTGTGATGCTAGTTGTCTTGAAAGGAAATGTCCAAATTAACGTAATATCTTGATGAATTCCAAAGAAAAGATTAAACTGGATCTAGCAGTTCTACCCTTTTACTAAATTAAGTGAATTATGACAGCAAAACAATACAGCAAATACATGCCCAAAAAAGTCTAAGAAACAATATTTATTTCGCAGGTAAGCGATAATACATCTATGTGTAAACTGATTTCATTATTTTCACATTAAGCAACAATATCAATTTAACACTTACCTTTCCGTCTGGATTTTTGCAATTATAAAAATAAGTAGTGCTAGTTTTCAAGTCAGTCTTATTCAGACAGAAAAATTTCATTTAAAAATGGAACGTAGACGTTTGGCAACAAAAGAGATCCTATGATCCGTAGACATGCTGGAAACAGGTATGTTGCAAAGAGATATTGTAGAACGTAACTTGGAGATTATAAAGGCGTTATCAGAAAACAAACAAGGTAGATGAAGGGCACATAGACTGTGGAAGGTTAACTACATCGTTTCGTGGCCCTACAAGCTAGGTACAACAGTGCAGATATCCACAAACTTCACGCAGTGGTCATTTCAGATTAGACAGTTTGAAAAGGACTCTCTGAAGTTGATCTTCACTCCCGTCGGCCAATGAAGGATTTTAGCATTACTAAGGAAAAATCAAGCAAATAGCTGAACTTCAATGGGCCAATGTTCTTTTTATAGATGAATCCAGGTTTGGATATTATACAAATTTAAGACTCGTACAAATATGGCGTAAGAATAGCGCTTTGGAACGGACCAGGCACTCCCAGGAGGCTTCCTAATGGTATGGAGTGTGTTATTACTGCACCATAGAACAAAGCTCGTTTGTATCCAATTAAGTTCTTGAACCTTGAACTTGTGTGTATGCAGGATAATGTTCGTCCAAACTATTTTACCATGACCACCAAAATCTGCAAATCTTAATCCTATTGAGCATCAATTATGAACAATATCCACTTCTATCCTGCATTTGAAAACGCTATCAGAGAGTATATGGTCCATATTTCATAAGATCCCATTAAGAGGACCATTTTAATCACTCCCAAGCGGTGTAGTGCTGGTATTAATGCTCTAAATGGCAGTTCACAATATTAGCCCAAAAAGTAACTAGTTTTTTTTATTCCTTTATTTAACTGTTCATGCTGTAGGTATTTCGCTTAGAAAGCTTTCTTTAGGAGTTGTAAATTCGTAAGAATGCCTCTTTGTAACTATAGATAAAGCAAGGAAATAAATAAAATTAGTCTTTGAGCAGATTTAAGATCAAAGACAATGTAATTTTAGTTCTTACAGAAGGAGATTAATCAATACACAATAATTACGTCAAAGATGACAGGATAGCTGATATTTTAAACCATCAACAAACTAGAACTATTTGAGCGCTTGTTTAGTAGACTAGTAGATTCTAGCACTGCAGCTCAGTAATTATCAAACTGTGCTTTGGAGAGGTGGGTTCTGTTAATCTTTGGACTAAAGTACAATCACGTAGTATAGGAATTGTCGAAAAATAAATTTGTTTGAAACGAATTCCAAGGCTCTTAAGCTACATAAATAGGCCCAAAGATACAGACATTTAGAAATATGGTTTTGCCTTTCAAAATCTAACTCTAAGATCATGGGCGTTATCAATACTTTTGCTGTTAAATTATTAAATTGTTTCAGGTTTCAGGTTATTCTTGTCTATGTTGGACTTTGCAAGTTAGACTAACCGAGTTGTCAAACTAACTGAAGTTTCCAAGAAGATCCGGGTTTTCAGTCCTTTTGGACTGCTAGAAATGGATCAGTCAACTGGGCTTTTTCGGTTAATCAAACACATACAAACACAGTAGGGTTTCCAGTGAGGATCTGCTTAATTTATTGTTTTCAGATATGTCTTATGCAATGTCTGAAAAGTCTGAAACGTTTTGTATTAGTTTACCCAACTTTAAATTGTTGTTATATTGATATAAATAAGATAAATATTGAAATCGGATATTCAATTTGACATGGAATGATCTATATGCTTGTAAAAAGATCTTCTTTTAGAAAAGCCCAAACCTCAAATTCACATGAAGGTACTTTTGATCAGTTTGGCTTGACGCCAAACAGACCAATATTTGTTTGTTTTTGCTTATTTTCCATTCGGTACAAAAGAATACATTTCTACTTCTCTCCGGGTATCCATGCCTGAAACCATACCTGTTGTAGATATGTAATATGTAAAATATACCGATGAATTCTTAGTTTTACCATCTTATTCTTTTGTGGTCGGGTTGAATGATGAATTGATGATATATGCAAAATGTTGAATGGGTATCGCGTGACCGCCCTCTGAATTACTTTTTACTGATTTTTGTGCCTCCATATCTCAACGTCCTAAAGCAATTACCTCACTGAGAAAAATAATTAATTTGTTTTTTCGCTTACAATCAAATGATTATGAATATCCCTGTATATTTTTCAACGTGATATTTTATCGCAGCCACTGAAATTGCTTGTAATCTTTAATACTCGATAGCAGGGAGTAATATTTAGTAAAAGCTAAACAAATTATTAAATATCATATCTTTCAGATTAATACATTTATATTGAAATTCGTAATACAAAAGGGAATTTACTTCGTCGTCGAATTTAACATGCATATTGTCAAGCAACAATAGATCGATTTGACAAATTAATTAAGCACCGACCGAATAACGGTACGTTTAATGTCGGCAACACCCTGCTGTTAATGATGTAAACCCCTTTCTATCAAAAAACAAATCTGCTCCTCATTGGCTTTCAATGCGTTTTGGAAACAATCTATACCCGCGCTGCTTTTACGGTTTAATTTACTACCTAAATTTAATCCTCCCCTTGTTTTTTGGAGTTTTTCGCGTTTCAAGGCGAGGGAATTGACGCGGTCAAAGAACTTGCTTGTATCTAGATTTTAGTAATAAAAGAAAACTCATTTTTAAATTATTTTTATCTTAATAAAGTAATTACAAATTTTACTAAACTATTTTGTACAATTAAAATGTTAGTTTTGAATTGTTAATTTGAAAATATCACAATTTTTTTCATTTCTCACTGTAGTAATACATCATGTAAGAGGCTGGTGATATATGTGCAATGTGGTTGGTAACTACGCAAATGCCAACCATTTTAACATAATCACTAATCCTCTCTTACTAATGTGATTTAATTTCTAAGTACTTTACATACACAGGGAACTCAACAAAATTATTCCCTAAGTGTTAATATTTCAACAAAATTGTTATTTAAAGCTATTCTTGAAACAAAGAAGAAATTGTACTACAAACAATTAAATAAATTTAAGATCACCACAGTACACATTTGTTTGGAGGATTCATAGGACTCCCTACAGGGCACTGCCAAGATTTAGCGAACTCCTTAGAGTTTCTCAGTGTGCCAAGGACTCGTATTCTGTTAGGGCTGTGTACTCCTTCAACTAGTTTACCCTTTAAAGCTCCTAAAGTTGAATTGCCGCACCAAATCTGTTTAAAAGATTCCAAGTTAATTTATTTTCTCGAATTTATAAGCGAATTAAAACCTGTGCAAATCCTAGGAAGAATAGTTGGTCTGTGGTAACATCCGGCAGTCCTGGTAACCTTAGGGATTCAGAATTCGTACGAGCTTGATATCTCTTGTATCCTTCAAAAGCAGCGCGAAGACCACCATTATCCGCAACATTCTCACCCTGCGTGTTATAACCGTGTACCTGTAAAATCAAAAGTAAACATTAAAGCGACATTTAGTATGAGGTATAAAACTCGATGCTTTGCTCTTACTGGGGCAAAATTGTTTTTCACTCCAAAAAACATTGCAATTATTATTCAGGCAACGAAAGGAGCTTATGTATTTCAGTGTACCTGGATAATTAACTTTAAAAATTGGGCTGGGAGATAAAGTTCCTAATTATACGAAAAAAATGTTTTCTTTCGTTTGCATTAAAAATATTATTGTATTAAAAAACAAAACGTAATTTTACTAACGAATAGTATTGCTTTTTGTAAAAGATATGAATTAAAATAGACATTCGAGATGGGCTTTGAAAATTTAATTCCATACCTAAATTAATTTTGTTCCGTTTTCTGCTTGAAATGCTGAAGGTACGAATGTTTTTAATCTTTTAATCAGTGGTGGCTCGTGGATTATAGAGCAAAATGTTGTTAACTAGTGCCTTTTAAAATTTAATCTGCCAAAGCTGTTCTTTGATTTTCAAATTAAACAATGAAATGAAACGTAATGATATTTAAATAAATTCTTCTTCGGTTTCAGGTGTTATTTTAACGACTGAATTTAAGTATTCTGCAGTAAAACTTGATCAGTTAAAAAAGGAAACTAAATTGTAAATAACAATTTAGAAAAAGCTTACAATGTTGCATCAGAATACAAAGGCATTTTGATAATTTATAAAGTAAAACCTTTGTGGTCTAAAATCTATGTCTTCATCTGCTTTAAAGTCTTAATTAGGTAAACGGAAGAGAATACAAAGTTGAATAAGAAAACACTTTAGGTAATCAACTATCTAGGAAGTCACAAAAGCTAGAAAAACCTGGAAACACGTTACTAATTCACTTCTTTCTGCTCAGTTGGTCATTATTTTGATACATGCTTGAACTTTTAGGTGATACACAAAAACTTTTTCTTTTAGAATATCTTTAAGAAGTTTACTAGTATATCATACAAAATAATTTCGCTATATACTAGTCCAGAAATTTTAGACCAAGAAGCACCAGAATCCAAAATTAATTTTTGTAAATCTAAGATCTTGCAGAGTAGTCTTTAACAACAAACTAAAAATCTTTAACTCTCCTAAGTTGGTTTCTTAAAATTCCAGGTGCATTCAAGCTTTGAAATTACTCACATAGTCCTCAAATGAAAGAAAAGACTGTGCTATAGCTAGGAGTACTTTGGACTACACAATATGGTAGGAAGCGTAAAAAAATATTAAAAATAAGTTGACATTTTGTTTTTGGCACCTTGAACGCTTTTGGTACTAGAACTTCAAGAGAAAAGATTTTTAACATGCAGAAAATCCAAAGCAGTTTGAACAACTGAATTTCCTTCTTCCTTTTTCCTCTGTACTGACTGGAAAAGCAAAAGGCATGGAAACTCCTCAAGAAGAGGCACGACCTACAAAGTGTTTCCGAAGTCTTCGTCAACCCAACATCTGCGAAGAGCGATATTGTTGCAGTTTATGAAGGTAGTAAGACGGGCTATGACTTGTCCAACAAGTGTGACTATGTGCAACATTTCATTCGGTCATATTCTAGGTAAGGATATTAAGACTAACAATGCGTCACTTTTGTCACTCAAAGCGTTTATGGTATTTGACTTAAATTTAAATCTGTCCCAATACAGGTCCAGCAGTAACTGGATAACCTTGATCCAGAAAACTGGAGCTAAAAGTTTCTAAATCTGATCTACTAAGCCTACTAAGTCTTAATCTCTTGCGCCAAGTTGGAGTGTAGGCATTATGATCTAAACCGCAACACAATGCATCGAGCTTGCAGAGATTTAAACCTTCCTAATTGCCGGACTGTTGACGACGAAGACGACTTAAATGATCCTCTTACGTAACTCTGTCTACTTCTATATAAAGTTGCGTTTTATCTATGACACTTACCCATTTCCAAGATTCTAGCTGTTTAAATGTCTGGAATTACAAAAAGCCGATATGGGAGGGTTGGGGACTTCTAGTATATCAAATAAGACCACCGTGCAAATCTCTGTTCTACAATAATAAATTCCAAGGTTTTGTGTACTTGATTTCGATACAATCTCATTACTCACTAGAGAATGTCCAAAACGCCTCCTAACTACCAAAAGATGATTATAAGAAAATTAAAAAGCAAAAAGCCATTGGCAAGGTTGGACTCTCAATATTCCTGTGCCTTTATCTTGCCAGATGTCATTTCTTTGGTATGATTTCTTTCTTTTGCGACTATTGTCTGTTATTGTGACTAAAATCCTCTGCTATTCATCATAGGTCTGAAAAAATTACCTTCTTCAGTTCCACCTTCTAAGACAAGCTGGCGTAATTTACTTTCACTTATTTGGAATTTTCCTCTATACCTACAGATTCTCCGTTTTGGTGTTCACTATTCTTTTTAGTTTTTATATTTTTAGTTTGACATAGTTATAACTTTGCTGCCTCTCTAAATTTCTTTTCTAGAAAGAAGCTCTTGTGACAATGGTTCTAAAAGAAATCTTTATCAGAATGCAACTAGATTATTTGTACTTAGTTAATACATAAATGTTAGTAGCTGCAGAAATCTATGTGTGACTATTGGTGACAGAGTTGTAAGATGATCTACTTCCCATCAGATTTGTTTCGCAGACAGATCATCGCGTTGATCAATATTTCTTGGTTTTTTTTCTGTCCCAGAATCTTCTTTTAATAGTTTTGATGTCATTTTCTAAGTAGTGTTTTGATCTCCAGACTGATTCATAAACTCTCAAGACTACTTTAATTTTAACATAATCCTACTACACTGTTTTATAAGCAGAAGAAGGTCATACTTTTATTTTCATGACCTCTGCTCTTAAATAATAATAATAATTAAAGTATAACGTCAAGATTGCATGCGTGGCCTTTAGAGCAAAGGACTCGTTTCTTGTAAATGGAATAGCAATTTTAGCCATAGTCAGACCGGTGTTAGTTGTCTTGTAAAAAAGAACTCGAAGTGAATACTTCTCTTGTTTTATGACTTAGATTCTATATTCAAGCTACCATTATGCGTTTCAAGCCCCGTAGTAGCATTTATGACAAATCAGAATTCTATAATACATATAATACTGTCTATATTTGAAAATCCTGCAATACTTTGATTAATCTACTAATTTATGGTTCTAGCAATATTTGCTGCTTCTGGTGAATTGATTTTCTTGAAAACTTTCTAGTGAATCGTAATCAATTTTTTATAGTTAGTCTTAGGTTGATTGGGCGATTTTTCTGTATTGGTAAACTAGATGCTCTAGAGCCTCTTTTTACTGGTTGTTGCTCGTTTATACTTGTCTTATTTAATATTCCCCAAAAATAACGTCTTTGTGCTACTAAGCTAAGGCTTTCAGTTCTTGCCATTTCTAGTAATTTTTAGGTAGTCAAGTTATCGATCTTAAGTGCTTGGTCAAGTAACCTTTTTTCAAGGTACCTGTTTTGTCATTCAAATTGCAAATGTGTCTTAGAAGGTTTTTTGATATTTAGTAGGCTTCCTTAGGGTTTTTTTCTTTTTCTCTTAACTGTTTTACAACCAGAGTCAGTGGATATTTTAACTTTAATATGATGACAACATTACGCGCAAAGTATAGTTCTTCTATGGATTTTGACTTTCCGCACTACTTAGTCTTAAAACCAATTTGATCTCAGAGTTTCTTGACTCGTAGTCTCCTGAATCAATTCTACTTTGATCAAGTTCAGGGCTTTCAAGTTTGGACCATGCAAGAATTAAGTAAAGACTAAAAGCTTCTTCAACTATCATAAAGGTCTTTTTCAGAAGCACCTGCAACCTTACGTTGTTGTAAAGACTATATTAAAGGCAAACCAAGAAATAAACAAAAAAACGCAGTAACTCAATATGTAAATCACACTGGAGGCAATATTATTAATTCGTTAAGATCCTGAAGCATATTTAGGATACAGAGCGTCATTAATAGTCATGATTCATAAGTTTCCTATAAAATGTTTTTGATTTTGTCTGTATTCAATTGATCGCTGTATAGTTTATATGTTGATAACTTTGATGGTATTTTTGTTAGATATCTGAATTCCAACTGTTTATGTTATTTTTCTTCAAATGAATCCAACTCAAACGCTATAGTATTCAAGGTTTAGCGCCTAAATAAATCCCAAAAATACTCAACGTAAGAACAGCCATCTTTAACTGCTATTTTTGCAAATTACACCTTATCTAAGAGATATCTTGATTCTCTTTCCATCTGTATGAAAAACATTTCCATTTGTCAGCTAAGAGCTGATAGAAATGGACTCGAAGGTTCGATCTGGTGTTTTGTGTAAAATGAAAAAAAATCTATTGTTTCACAGATGTTGAAGGAAATGATCAATCTATTTCTTTAATTCCATACTAGAAAATCATCTTTCAGCAATAATGAAAGTAATTTAGCAAAACTTGATGGATTGATCTATCTTGAGGAAGAACATTTAAGAATCATGCTGTAAATATAGAAATCATTTTCTTTACGTGGCAATACTTTCAGACTTTCGAGTTTATTTTTATTCGACTTCTATTATCAAATATAGATATTTTAAGAAATAAGTGCAAATGAAAAGAGAATGAAAACCTCCATCAAACTGAAACAAACAAGGATGAGGTGCAATTTCGAAAATAACAGTTGAAGACTAATATTTTTGAGTAGGTAGAGATTTATGAAATTTACTGTTTTTCACCTACGGTAGGACACACTGTATAATCATGTCAGGTTTGGGAACATTTTGTTTACATCTTAATAGTTCTATTCAAAAGTTTTTTTTAACTTACTATGATTTTCTCATCTTGACAGTCAGTTGAGTGTTTCACGTGCCCACTGCTTTTTGAGCCTTTTAAAATAAAATCACACGATGCAATGAATTAAACGCTTTCTTATATCCAATTCAAGCGACACTTGCAGTATGTCTTCTTTACTTGTAGTATGTATATATTGATGTTAATAAATATTTCTTAGGGTTTGCCTAATCAAAGGTACCATGTTTGGTAATACTGGTAGAGGGGAGAAGTTACATTACACTAATAAATAATTTTTAATGTAACATGCAAGAATGAATGGAAGTATGCGAGGCTGGATTTTTATATAGGAAATAAAGGAAAAAGAGCAAATTGGTGATGACTAACTATTATGAATGTTGATAATCCTTTCAGAAGACAAAGTAACAGCTTCTTTCAGAATAGACAATAATTATAACTATTTTAAATCTCTACTTACCGTGAAAGAGCTACCAAGTTCAGGCATCGTGTAATTATTGTACTGTTCAATAATGCACTTGATTTTAGTATGATAGTGATCCAAGGTAGCGAACGACCACCACTGCTTCAAATTCCCGTGCTCGTCATAACGTCGACCTATAGAATTAGGAAAGTATTAATAAAGAAGGTTTAAAATGAAAGAGGATATAAAATTTACCCTGGTCATCAAATCCGTGTGTTATTTCATGACCCATTATGGCTCCAATGGAACCGTAGTCGATAGCTCTGCAGTGTAATTTTAAAAAATCAATGACTGTAATTCATTAATATGCCTTTCCGCTAGAGTTCCCGAAAAAATTACAAAATTAAGTACCGTGCACCAAATGTAAAATTCCGCTACTTGAATACGAATAAATCAAAAGAAAATTAAAAAAATATATATATGAGGACAAAACTCCAGTAAAAAAATGGCTAGCAGTTATTAATACATCAAAGCGTAGGCTTTCTTTACACAAGTATTTCCTTGTGACTCATAAAAATCTTTTGGTAGCGAATATTTTTTAATCTTTTGAATTCGCAGTCGTGAATAGCTTAATATTTAAAAAGGTTACTCGAGAATAATTGCGAATCTTTTATTGAACTGAATTCGCCATTTGTTAATCTCGAAATATAAATATTAACTACAGTAATGTACAGTAGGTACGCAAACTTTTATTTATGAAAACAATTTTTAGTGCTTTACTATAGTATAATGCTTGCTTGTCAGGTTTATTAGTTTAAAGAAGATCACACACGTGGAAACTTGCATGACCATATGCGTATATTGCAACTCGCCAGATGAGGTTATATAGCAGCTATAGCAAGTTTGGTCCCTGGGGCTGAATTGCAATAAAAACAAACTAGGTTTTAAAAAATCTAATCAAACAACTTAGCTATGACTTTTGAGCCAATTTGGTCATAATGACCAAGCTTGCCCACCCCTGATTGGGGTGTATCTCAATATCCATTGATATGGACAACAAAAATCGAGTCAATCTGTTTACAGCAATGAAAGTATTAAGATGAGTTTTCAGAACTTGTTTTGCTTGTAAGACTAGTACAACATCCACTCCCAACCTATTGTTTATGTCAAAATTAAAAAAATTGAAATTCGGTTTCTTATGACTTGAAGGAAGCTTTAAGGTTCCTTTGGGCTCTTATTTTTTTATAAACTTCAGTTCGCTTTTAAATAGTTTTATAAACAGCATTTCTTGATTTTTAATTGCTATTACTGTTGGTTCATTAAATTAGTTCAGTCCTTGATGTTTACTAGTGTTTATCAAAATTCTTCTAGTGTATTCATCAGAGAAAGTCTAAAAAGTTTGCTATGCTTTATTTCTGTGCATAAACCTAAGTTCTGCTTGGTTCTCTTTTCTTTTCACCTTGCTAAAGGTTCTAGGTTTTATTTTTATTTTTCTACCATAATCAAGATAACAAGATGAAAATCAATCGTATAATCACGACACAAGAACTACTGATCTCTCTAGTTTGCAGTAGTAGTGATGGTGATAATTTATGGTTAAGTCTGCCATAGTAAACTTTTTGTACTTCTTGTTCTTAACAGTTGCAGTTGTTTGCAATCCCACAAAGAGACAGAAAGTAGATGAAAGAATACACAGTGCCTTGAGCACCATCAGGGGTGAAGTGATGTTTATAAAACACTAAATGTTTACAATGAGTTTGTTCTGTTGCTCAAGGCCATAACATTTAGTACCAGAAAATCTATTTTAAAAAACTTTGAGTAAATTAACTTTAAGTTACTAAAGGTTTAAGGTCTCATTGTATAGTCAAAATAGATTTTTTTTCGAGCGAGATTATGTAATTAATTATTTTTCCCTGCACAGTTAAACTGTTTTTCCAAATAGTTTTCATTAGATGGAAGATAGGGGGAATAAGTCTCTAATCCAGGAAGTGGTGCATCTTCAGATATTTTCAACAAATTCTCGCTTGGACTGTATCCAATTTGGAACCATTTCATATTGTTTCAGTATCTCCTTTGTAGGTTTCTCAAAAATGTTTCCTGAGACTCATTCCGCATTACCTCTGCTAAGCAGCAGTTCTAAGAGTTCAGTTAAGGTATGGACAAAAACAAAGATATTGTCAATAGATCCAATCCAATTTCTGCTTCAACAAAAATCTGATTCGACGAGATTCCTTACTCAGTATACCATGACTTGAATAATTTTGAAACGCATAATGCGAATGCCATAATAGTTTGACAGCTTGTAAACTAGTTCGTATATTCTTTCCTATGTTGCTAACCGTCAGGGCATAAAGGCTGTTGGAATACAATTCTTACATTGATAATGTCAAAATGCGCATAGGAACAAACCTATTAGCATTTTGA
Organism: Ignelater luminosus; assembly: GCA_011009095.1. Taxonomy (NCBI): domain Eukaryota; kingdom Metazoa; phylum Arthropoda; class Insecta; order Coleoptera; family Elateridae; genus Ignelater; species Ignelater luminosus. The sequence continues at coordinate 320,711 of VTPC01090611.1, forward strand.
AATATTGTTTTCTGTTTTAATTGTTGTTCTTTCTCTTAAGGATGACGTTCCCTCCTCAAAAAGATGACAAAATGATTTTGCTGTTTTGGATGTTTTTATCTCGTAAACGCATTCATATAGGAAGGAAGGAACATTTAATTTTTCTTGTATTCCTTACAAATTGAATTACTTTCCATATCTAATAAAAATTGGTTTTGTAACTTTCATTCAATAGTTAAACATTCTAGGACTTTTTTACATTATGGTTGCAGCTTTTGTAGTTTTGTATATGTGCAATTAAATATGTCTAGGTAAACTTAAAACTGCCAACTGTAGAACTTATTTCTGAACTAAGGCAGGATCTGGTTTTAGGTGAGCAGGGTTGCCCGATTATCATTGAACCAACATCATCAGGGAAGACTACCATCGTATTGTATTTTCTGATATGTTTGTATAAGTATAAGACATACATAGTAGTTGCGATTGGTTTCAATCAGTCTTTAAATTAAATTTATATACAGCCTGCGTAACACAAGGTGTGTTTGCAACAGAGGTGAAGCCGTCTATCATGACACAACCAACTTTCTTCTCTTTCAGATTTTCCCATTCTTATAGATACAATATAATGTTAAAGGTTACTCTTGGCAGGTTTATTTGCTTAAATATCGAGGTATAACGTTGAAATATTGTTCATGGAAATAAATGCGAATTATACGCTGTGGTCCATTCCTAACTCTCTAATTCAATACCCTATACATTTAGCTAACTTTAATAGTGATCTAAATCTACCAATTTACTTTTATGTGAGATTACATCAAACTTTTTGATCTCCAGTTTTACAAAATTATAAAAGTTTTAATTTTCTTATTTTGTTATACAGGGTGTTTAAGAGATGAGAACTACAAATTTTCTCAATTTCCAAAACACCCTGTATCTGTTATTTTGATTTAAAAGATCATAAGGTCAGCTGCTGATACCTGTCTTAGATCTGTGTTAAAAAATCTTTAAAAAAAAGAAAAAATCTACTGCTATTTCAGAAATACCCAATATAGATAGCTTTTTCCTTTTTACTGTTTTGAAACTAAAAACATCCTGTATGTAGCTCGATCCATAAAAAATTGTGACCAGCAATAACAATCGAGTTTTGTAATCCAGACAAATAACAAGCATCAAGCTTACCTTTTTTATTTACGTTTAATACAAAATTTTACGATACTTACGGGATTCCGTTGCCATAAAATGGTGGTTTAAGTATTCCAGCAGGAAAAGCTGTGAATTATTTTATATACATATTAAATTATCGATCTTGAATTCAATTAAATAAAGAGAAAATTAGGGGATGAACTTACTAACGGAGTTGAGAGTCGCCGAATAAAAGGCATTAACGGTTGTCGCAGTTGCAACCCATCTGTAAAACATAACTTTCACAACTTGTAGCGTTAAATTTAAATAATCGGGACTTACCTGTTGCGATCTGGTTTCTTCCTCATATTTTGTAGATTTCTTTTTATGGAAGCGTTTGTAAGATTTAGATGAGTTTTGAAGAGGTTGCCCTCAATTACGTGTGCCTGAAAAATGCATAAAAAAAGGTGATGTTTGTTTGAATTCTAAAGGAGAATCCTATTTGGTATTTTGTTGAGGTAAACTGTAAAGGGTGAAGTAATCCGCACCTGTCTGTAGTGAATATCAAGTCGGGTGGCGTTCATAATCCAGCCTGGATAACCTACAAAAGCCCTGATTGCGTGTAGTTTTGTCAGCGTTTTTTCACGAGTAACTGCGTCCATCCAATCCAGATTATGGACGGCCTCTTCAAACGCATGCCTTATGTCTTCTAACATTTCTAACGCCTGAATAAACAATAGGGAAATTGACATCAGAAAACTTCCACTAGGTTTAAGTTGTCATTTCTACGTGTTTGAAGATTTCATCATTCGCTTTTACAGATTTGAGTAGGTGTCAAAATGTATTTTCACTCAAATATTATATTTACTACGTTGCAAAAATTTATGAAAATATTCTTTTTGAATGAGGAAAATTTTTATAAAAGAACAAAAATTAAATATCAATAATAAGCTTGCGACATAATGCGATTAAACACTAAGCGTTTCGAATATAAGAAAATTCAAGAGAGACTTGATTTTTTGTAGAAAGGACTTGGGAGAAATTTTTGTTATTCTCCAGAATGGTCATTGGGGAGTTTTTATCTCTAACACCGCGGGGAATTTCTTTTATCTATTAATATTTCTCAAGTTTATACTAAACAAAAAATTTATTTTACGTTAAGATTGAAATATTTAAAAATTCTAAATAAGATTTTACTTTTACAGCAAATGTAGGAAACAGCAAACCACGTAAAAAAATATATAAACGTTACCTTCTCTCGATAAACTTTATCGAAATGCGAACGAACGTAGAGGTAACTCAGAGCAAGTCCGAAGTTGGAGTTGACATTGTTCGCACAACCCTTCCACCTGGGAGTCTTTGTTTTCAACCCAAGTAACTGTTGGGAAAACTCAAACCCCAGCAAACGGAACTTCGCTAAAGTGAGCGGTGCCACCGTGGAGAATACGCTCCACCATAGATATCTCTCTAGAATATCAATTGTCCGGGATCTGGGTAGCTTCAAAATTCAAAATGTAGCTTACCTAGCATGATATGGTTAGTGTTTTTTAGTAGCCATGCGATCCTTTGTAAATAGGGTAGATCGAGGAGGATTGCGGTATCATTTCGCTGGTTGAGCACTACGTTGGTGTCGTTGAACACGATATTCATGTATCTTGTCCAGTTGACCTGCAATAAGAGATTTAAAAACGGATTAAGGTCAGCACGGGATGACCCCGATAGTAATAATTTATTCTCGGATATCGGTTTTTATTTTGAAATACCCGTGTTATAGGGGGCTCTTACTGTCCTCCAGGTATCGTTGTCGAGGCCTGGTCCGTTAGCGAGTTCGATGAGTGTGACCTCGTGAAACAGGTGCCCAGGACTTCGTCGTATCTCTGCAGGGGTCATGACCTGTACATAATCCTGATTTACTATGTGCTCATCCGCCCAGTTTTACATACATGTTGCCATGTGATTTATAGACTGCGTGTTTTGCATGCTGCGTTATAGTGTAGTTTCTACAGAGTACCCCAAAAAAAACTAATGCAAATGTAATAGTGATGAATTTGTTTGGGTTAGTTTTGGCTTTGTTAGTGATCCACATTTAATATATTCATGAATTTTGTTGAATCCAAAAAGCTTTGTTAGATACATAATGTTACAAAAACCTTTCAAATGTTACATCGATTTAGTAAATTCTAGCTTTTGTGAAATGTTGAAACATCTATCTTATGAAAGAAAAACAATTAAAGCTCGGACTTCTATGCAATAAATAAGAACTAAATATATAGGTGTTTATATGAATAACGATTGTTTAATTACGGCCTTACACTTTCAAAAGCAGTATATTTACCTAGAAATTGTTGCTTCGGGCAATTCACATTTCATATAGTCAAATCAGCTTAGTTAGTATTACATAACATCGTTTTTGAATTCTTATATTATAATTTCTGAATAATTAATTGACTAATGTTAGAAGCTTACTAATTTATAATCACTCAATCAATTTTGTTGTTATTTTATTTACATGTGGCAGTAGAAATTATTTTATTAAAAAGTGTAAGTAGTGATACAAAATTGTAAACAATTTCAAAGCAAAGTTTCACATTCTAACCCTATTAATCTAAAATTAGTACTTTACGCAGCTTATTAGTATTTAATAGTTTAATGTTTTATATAATTAGGAAATTAATCTTGTACAGGGTGTCTCTAAAATGTAGGAAAAATCTGATACAGCTAAAATTAGGATTAGGCCCTAAAGTGAACCGTTTTCGATATAAAGTGTCAAAGTTTCATTTAAAATTCTCCATTTTCGTGACAACGTAAAAAATTAAAATGAAATTTTTCTTTTTTTGGTGTTTACTATTGTGTGAATCTCGTGGTGGATACCGCCATCACATGGGTACAACCTTAAAAAAGAAAAAAAACAACAATTAACTCGTTTTATCTATGAATACTTTAGGGACAAAACCGTTGCGGTTTTTCCGTAAGGTGCACCATTTTCGAGCAAAATGGTTTCTCGTTTTTCTAATATTTTTAAAACCGCGTGCAATATTAAAATGAAATAATGATGCATTGTACTTAACTGTCAAACAAGTCCAAAAAAAGATTGATGATGCCGGATCACCTAAAAGTCGTTCTTCCAGTACTCCCGACAATCCAAGAAATACAGAAAATTTGTCGAAAAAACACAGAAAAACTATCGGCGGGGAGGTTCTGGTTGGAAGACGTTTCCTGTAAACAGTCTTCAACAACAACACTCTCATATCTATGACACGTCGTCCTAGAGCAATCTCTGAAGTGTCTGAAGGAAGAGAAGAAACGTACCAACGCGTTAGAACAAACAGTCTTTGCAGCTAAAACCGTGGAAACTGTCGTCGTGTCACTTTCTGGCTAAAAATGGGCGTAATATCCCCGAAAGTTATATTTGGAGATAGGCCTTCATCAGACCCATAATCGACTACCGATTCACAATTTGCACCTTTTCAAGGAAGTGTGTTATAAGATGGGGACTTCTATAGATACACGCCTCAAATTCATATAAGATCGATACGTGAGCAGGGCAGTAGAACAAGACAAACAGCACGTTCTCAAGATTCCCAAAATTCCACCCAGATAGAAACTCAAGCACCCCTCATGGGACGCGCCAAAAATCTGACCCTCAAGGTGGTGGACATCCTACTGGACACCACTCTCATATATGTACAGATAAAAGTCTCACTTACTGCCTTCCGCAAGATGCGCTACAATTGCGTTCTGGAGGTCCAGGGATTAATTCCCAAGTCAACTGGTTTCATTAAAGTTTTTCCGTGTTTTGCCTTACCTAAAGACAAATTTCTAAACAGAACTCTTCCACTGATATACCAATACAACACAACCAGCTCATTTCCATACCAATAACAAGGAACTGTCGTCTGCTTTGTGCTGGTGACGTCTAGAATGCCTTAACCGGCACCACAATTAACCAGCACCACAATACCGCACTGCTGCTCTGCTTCCGGACTTCCACAAAACATCGTAATTGCGCTTCATTACCGTACCACCCAGAGTGAGCGCAAACTGCATCAAACTTGTACGTCACACTCCCTCCCCTACACAAAAACTAGCTTACTTCGCCATTACTACCAAAGAAAAACCAGATCTTTGGAACGGCCTTAGAAAATTTTATATTACTCGAGAACAGTGCGGCCTATGAAAAAAAAGCACAACATTTCTTGTCCCTACATTCTCAGTACATTTAAAAAATCATCTACGTCTGTAATCATTATTAAATATGAGAAAATAATTTTGGTATGACGTACAGGCAGCTAGAAGTGCAAAATCCAAATAAACCAATAAAAATGAATATCTTTTCTGTTTGACTATAGATTTTCATACTAGAAGCACTTCGAAATCCAAAACCTTGTAAATGTGAAAGGACATGAAGAAAGAATAAAAATTAGAAAAAAGCCATAAACCCAGCAGTCGATGATAATGTAAAATTACTTTGGAAATTGTGTGTAGTAAAAGATGATGATAATGTATACGGAAAGTAGAAACGGTTATGTGAAAAGTTAAAGACTCAGAAAGATATAGAAAATGACGCCATTACATTTCACAGAAAGCCACCAAACAGAAAAGAAAAAATAAATGCCAAAAAGTTTGTACTAAAGTAGTGAAAAATCAGAACGAGTCTTATAAGTTAATTTTGGTGGCTTGAAAAGACTCCATTTTCTGCCAAACTAAAAATCGCTTGGTAGATCGAAGTACCTTCTTGTATATTTGGGTTTCAGACGTCCTTTCCCATTTGATACATTGTTTGACGGTCATACTATAGTAATGATTTCCAAGTGAAAAGAATGCGGAAACTTATTGGCATGATATGAAAGACTGAAATGATGCCTAAAAAATGGACATAACCAATTTGAAAATTACAAACCAATCTTACTGCGTCTTATAGAACTAAACCAAAACTGACCTAATGGAAAAACTAGAAAACTTGGCTAAAACAAAAAAAAAACGACCAAGATGTCTAGAGATACAGTGTCAAAATGTGTAACGAAACTCGAACAAGTGAACAGTATAGTGTATTTAGATTTGGAAATAACACGATCTTAAACAGGATGTCTCATGATATACGTTCGATGTTTTGCCAATGTGATCTCATTACAAATCTAGTTTTGGCTATTTCCAATTCTAAACTGAAGTACAGAAAACGCAATTTTACTTATCTAATTTCTTTTCCTAAGAATGTGTTCCTGGGCACTCTAAGCATGCATGCAAAATTTCGTCCTAGCTTTTTT
>VTPC01090611.1:327175-417272 GCA_011009095.1 Ignelater luminosus
CTATGGAATCGAACTCGACTTTGATTGGCTCAGATTCCGGGTAATAAGGTTCAGACGGATTTTTCGATCTGTATCTCACCTTTTTCAGGAAAGAGGGTGACGGCCTATAATCCCTACTGAGCCCAAGGGAGATCACTATTATTATTAGTTAGTGCAATTAAGAATTTTGGTAAGTAAATGACTTGTAATGGGCTAAAATATACATTAGTGAGATATGTCATGGGATAGCAAGACGATTAATAGACAAATGTTGGTAAATGAGATATAAGTAGTTACCAAAGTTTTTTCCAAGACTTATTAATTGAGTATCTGTTTTTACAGAAAGAGCAACCATTTCATATACAAAAGCAACTTTATTCAATTTCACTAGAAGTTTTATAGTTATATCTGTGTTGGCCTTCTGCAATAAAAGTTACGAACAGCTACTGGATAACACTATTCGCATTAGTAAATACTTAGAGTTACGATAGTTTTTCAAACTAACTCGAGCAGAATTTGTGGCTTTTGAAGTTTCGTCTTAGATCCGGCCCTGTTGCTTGACATTGCATATAAAGAACTAATTATAAAGAAAACCGTTAAGAATGTTGCATTTAGCTATTTTACATGTGTATTATACTAAAAAAAAGTGTACAACTAAAGGATGTCTTGCGTACAATCCGAGCTTTATTATTATTGCTATTTCTTTTTTACTTGAATATAAAACGCTACTTACTACATATAAAAGTGCAATCTTTTATGCAACTTTCAATACCTTTTCATTTTCAATCATTGACACGTTCTTACTATACCTTAGCTATCTGAGAGCTGAATTTAATGACGTCGTTCGCAAAATCTTCTATCGTTTGATTTGTATATGCTTTGATCATGGACTCAATATACTTCCTGTAGTGCTGTATCTCGGACGAGAACTTTTGAGGTTGTAGTAAATATCGCTCACTAAATCCAGGCGGTACCTGTTCAATCTGAAAAAAAACCGAATACCTCGGATATAAACACGTTTAAACTGTAATTGCCAAAATCTCGAGATACTAACCACAATTTTGTTTTTCGACGAATTTCTCACGTCCTCCGCTACGTTAAATCCGTAGAAGATGTTAGTTCCTAGAAGTCTTCGGGTACGAGCGATAGTGAAAAGCCAGTCGAAGTCGGCACTGCTGGCTACCGTTGGAGGAACTGCAGGTAATCCCACAACTTTCAGAGTTTTTTCAAGAGGGGCTAATCCTGCTGCTTCCAGTTTATCTACAAGAAAACAAAGTGCAGTATTTGTATTTACATTGAAAACTTGAAAATGCACACGCGAATGGGGTCGTGTTTTACAGCTGGATAGCGTGCATGTGTGAAAATGTGTTAGCATTTTTAAGGTTCAAGGCGAAAAGGATTCGGGACTGAAATGCTTCAATGGGTTTCCGGGTCTTTGTATCTTTTACTTAAATGTTTTTAAATCTGGGAGTACGAAAATATCGATTCAAATTGAAGATGGGTTTTTCGTGTTCTGTCTTAGAGGATATTACTAAGTTTAGCAATAACGCGCTTATATCTCAAATACGACTAGGTAAAACTTAAAAATGGCCAATCGAACTGCTATAGGTTTCAACGTGAAAGTAAAGTTTTATATTAGATCTTCGGAGTCAGATGTACAAACGTACAGGATTAACAGTAAGATATTTGCGGAAGGCGCATTCGCGACAGACGAGATCCCTTGACAAATGACGGGATCTGCGATGATGATTGATGTCGATGGTGTCGCACGGTCGGATGTAGAATATTTCGATGGCCCACGTGATTCGACTGGCGAATTACTCCATTCTGGGCCGTTGCTGGCTTAACCTACCCATTGCCATGCCGCCTCGGTCGGCCTTTAATGGAATTTGCTCGATTTGTCTAATAGATCTGTCATAAAACCGACCAGAAATAAATATCAAAACTTGGATAATTTCTATGTGGCTTTTTCAGCAATCTCGAATGAAATATAAATCGGTTAGTTATCGACGATTGTTTAATGATTTTTTGGTAGATAAAATAATATCATTAATCATGTCAATCTCGCAGTTAGTAACTATACAAAGAAAACCATTAGTTTCAGAGGTGATCCATCTGCTCTGTTGTAAATTATGAACTATAGCGAGGTAAATGCGCTATGTTAGAAGTTGAAAATTGATGACAACATTCACATTAAATGGGTTGTTTCATCCCCGAATAGGAAACGGCGACATTTAAAATTGCTGCGGCAAGAGTCAACGTTGACATTAATTCCATCAAATTATTAAAGTTACAAACTGCACAAAAACTTGCCATGTTTTAAGCTCTAGTCTCATAATTAATTAGTCGGTCTCGCTTCACCGTTCTGCAAGAGGAAAATTTAAAAGAAACGAGACAACGAGTCCCAGTAGTTAAGTTTTTTGTACTTGCGTGGGCTTCCGCAAGAAAGAGTTCCCATAGGAATTAACCTGACATTTGAAGATTAAATTTTTCTTATCCTTTCATAAATTAATTTTATTTTACTTCAATAGAATTTGTTGTAATTAACAGTTTGATTAAAGGAAATGTTGGTTATTAAATAAAAACATTGGTAAATGCATCGATTAAACTATTTTATGTCGTACACTGTGAAAAATATTATCTAATACGAGGAGCATTCAAAAATTTGAAATCATCTTCATCCAGGAATTGCATTATCTGTTAGTGCATTTAGAATACCAAAATAATATTAAGAAAAACATGCTTTATTACATAATCGTACAGGATGTCCTAATGATGATAGTCATTTATAGAAATATCAAAATATGTTGCTAGGAAAAGTTGTGCAGGATGATTACCTCTATGTTCGAAAACTATTTCTAGGTATACAGGGTGTTCCATACAAGCATATTATACTTACTTTTGTGACAGCAAACATGTTTTAAAAGGGTGCATTGAGTTTTCGTAAAACATACAAAAATTAAGATTACAGGTGGAAATTGATGTTTGGGAATTTAGCATGTTCAGTAGTCTCAGAATAGGTTGTTCTAAAAAATGTTCTAATTTCCGTTTCGCAATCTAGAAGTAGAATTATACTAGAATATTAAGTTTCCGATTGATAGCTTTAATGGTTCCTGAATAATCTATTTTAGATCGTTAAACAGGCAGAGTTTGTTAGTTTGTTTTTAAATCTAATTGTGTTATTATAGATTTCAGATCTATGGCACCATAATACTCTTTGATTGGGAATGTTACGAAATATTGATTGGAGCAATGAAAAAGTAAGGTGCGATTTAACAAATGCTAAACGGGAGGAATTTCTTTTTTTGTCCTAATCAATATCGATTGAAGTTTTCAGTTTGGCAGGTTGTTCTAAAAACGTTCTAATTTCAGTTTTGCAATTCATAAACCAACTGTATCGAAGTGTTAAATCATAGCCTGATGCCTTTAATACTTCTCGAATAATTGTTGTAAACTTTAAACGAGACACCTTGTATAGGAAAAGTGAAAAACAATTCTGAAAGATAACTGTTAAAAGAGATGCTATCTGAAGTCGCAAGTATACCAGTTGCAGATAAATGATAGCAACCCACTAATACAAGAAGCTATTTGGACGTACTTGTGTTTGCGTCTATCTGATTGAAACATGAACGTTACTATTACTATTAAATTTGTCGAAAAACTTCTTTTGACTAAACTAATATAACTCAACATTTGTTTTGTATTTTTCTGATATAAAACATGCCGGCCAACCAAGTTATTTAAGAGTTCGTTGGTTAAAGTTTCCAAAAGCAAAGCGTTGTGATTTGTCACTATACAGGAGTGTGGGTTCTTGTAGAGGCAAGGCAAGTAGTAGAAACACAAAATTGGTCTTACACATCGGATGAAATCAGTTTATTAAAGTTTGATCTGTTTTTGGGCAGAAGCTTGTAGCATGCGAAAGCTACCTTTTAAAATTGACCTGAATGAACTTATTACGATAGTTAGGCTGTTTGATTGTATTTGGTACTATCTTCCAGTTGCAGCTCAGTTCCAGACCTTTTAGTTTCTGCCCATGCTTGAAGTTTTATTTAGATGGTAATCCAAGAGTGTCCAGGTTCAGGTCTAAAACATCCAGTCGTGAGATGTTAATATGAGTTTCCACTTAAATAATCAACTGACCTTACAATTTTCTGTGGGTAATATTTAGGATCAAAATAATTTTGGGCTTTAACTCAACAGAAGTGTAAAATCAAAATGATGCCTCTTTTGGTTACCATTGAGGCACAGTTTTCTACTAATTCTAAAGTTTTGTAAACCAACAGATTCACTGCTTGTACTGATAGTAGTCACTACCAAGAAACTTCAAGAGGTAGTAGTTAGTGAGCAGTGCGGCTGATGGCATAAATACCACTCCAGTTACAAAGACTAGAGAAAAATTTTCGGGACGCTGTTTGATCATATTTGAGATGATCCATCATTGGGAATTCAATATTAAGTCAGAGCTCCATTTGTATATTTGAAAAATTATTGGCGCGATTTAAATTTAATGATAGTAAACAAGCTCTGGCCGTGTTGTATCAGTTGTTTCTCAATGTGGATACAAAGTGTTAATGGAAATGTGCGTATTTACTTCTTATACAGTCCTTGTAATTTAAAATAACGAAACGTAACATAAGTTATACTATATTAAGCTAGAGCATCAAGAGGACAAGGACAAGGATAACTGAAAAAAATAAATAGTTTTAATCATGACCTTTCTAGCTCGAGACAAAAGTAAACTGGCATTGGTAAGCCTTTTATAAAAGAATTAAGAGAAAGATAAAGTAGGTGCTTATATACCACCATTCAAGTTAATCCACTGGAAAGTAGGAATTTCGAATTTTATTTAAGGCTTTTAAAAAACTACTGCGGAATTTCTTGATTTAATGAGTAAAAAGTTTGGGAAAATTGCCAATTTGTCATTCCCTCGAGGGATTTTCAATATAATTAAGAAAATTATTATTTTTTAGCCCTTATTAAAAATCACTTACTCGTGTCCACGCACGTGCGATACATCGCTCTTGCTTTACGAACTCCACCAGGTTCCACAGAAGTTTTATTTTTAGAGTCCTCGCCTGATTCTAGCAGTTGTCGCATTTCTTGCATCAAAGACTCTCTTAGAAAAGCCAATCTGTCCCAGGTGGCGGTCCAGTCGGGTACCGGATTTGACCTTATCCAACCCCCACAGGCGTATTGATAGAAATCCGTGCAGGGATCTACACTTCGATCCATTGCTTGTAACACTCGAGACGCTGAAATAAAATTTAGTATAGGTTAGACTTTATTCAAACATTTAAATTGACTTTGATGATGAAAGTAATTGTGTCTTGTTGAGAAGATGGATGTTAGGGCTCGAAAACGAATTTCGAATTATCCATTGAAATGTGTAAACTTCTGAGATTTATTTTAAATATTAGAAAGGAAATTTCTAACCGAATTAAGTTGGTGGTAAATAAATATATTCAAACAGTTAAATCTAGTTTGAAAGTTTACTAATAAATGCAAGAATTAATTGTGTTAACAATGTTAGTCATGTTAACTTGCTAGTATAACTTTTAGTGAAGTTGAATGCAACAGGCAATATACGGGCGAATCTAACTTGTATTTACAAAAGTTTCCGCTGTAAATAGATTCAGAATTAATTTCGCGATAAACTATGAACGATAGTTGATGTCGCATTGAGTTTATGAATTTTACAGTTTTATAAAATGGAAGCGAATACAATTAAATTCGTTCGATTTTCCGCACGATGGACCTTTTATCCATTTTTTTCTCCTTTTAACATAATTTATAATTAATATTTAATTTTAATTTAAATAGTAAATGTTGTTAAATAGTAAGTTGTTAACGAGAATTTTACTGGAAAAGTAATTGAAAGTAGCTTTGTGTATCAAGATTACTTGCTTTTTAAGAAGTCGATCCTCTCCTTGGATAGCTTTCGACGTAGTTTTCAATCAAACACACAAAGGATCCATCGCAAAGATCTTTGCTTTGTTTGTTCCATTATTTACTAACGTCTGATTCGGATTCTTTCAACCATTTTGGTTGAATTTTACTACAAATCTTACGCATGCTTTCATGGTAGTTATAAACCTTCTGTATTGCTTAAGGATTAAATCCAATACTTTTTGAGTTGTTTATTAATTTGAATTGATGTAAGATACAGATCTTCAAAAGCAAGACTCTTTATAAATTGTAAGGGTTATTTTGATAATATCTAGAGTACACAATCTAGACATGAGGTTTTCTGCCGGAATAGAATTGCTAGAAAAAAAATGAAATTTCTTGTCTTGAATCTCAAGGAAAACAATTTGAAATTTCAGATCTTACTTGGTAAATCTGTTTTTAAAAATATAAATGAAAGCAAGGTGCTTCCTAAATTGCACTGATCAGGAGCGGTTGGTAACATTTTATTATGGAAGGAAAACATAAAAATAACTGATAGTAAAAGATATTGTAATATTCATAAAGTTTGAAAACGTCAAAAGGAATAAAACAAGAAGAACAGCAGAATTCAAAAACGTTTAATTGCTATAGCATTTGTGAAAATTAAAAAATCTAAACTCTCTATACAGGGAGCCCCAACGAACTATGAACGGAAGATAGCGTTGTTGTTTTTAAAAATATTACAAAATGTTACTAAGGCATTTGTACAAAATGATAATTTCCATGTTTCAAAATTTGTAAGCCAAGAGTAAGAAAATATCAATCTATTTAGGGTAAAATAGTCTAGAATGAATGTGCTGTGAAACCTTTCTCATTATCAGAATTGACTCACTATTCATACAGAAACGATCACCGTTCAGATGCCCACGACATAGTAATACAAAAAGATTTTCCAAGACTATCAAATGGTAAAGGAGATTGGGACAAATTTTATTCTACACTAGCAACCAATCTGAAATGTCCAACGTCATCTACAACCATAGAAGACATCGATTTTTCTATCAATAATTTTACATTTGTAGTGAAAGATTCAGTTGTCGAGGCTACCGTTAAAGATAGAAAAGACCAAAAACAATTCACTGATACACCTGAATATATCTTGAAAATGATTAAGAAAAAGCATCAATTGCACAGATTGCGGCAAAGAAGCAGAAGTGCCGACGACGTTAAAAGCAAAATGAAACAATGTGGAGAGTCACCAAAAGCATTCTAAAAGAAACACCAACTATTCCATCTTTAAAGCACAATTCCTTGAATTATGTTACTGCTAACGACAAGTGTAGCTTTTTGCCTCCTACTTGTAAGATGTCTCTAAGATTCTAATTTCATCAAAGCTATCAATGAAGTTGCCAATTCTACTATAAATATTATGTCTGTAGATATAATCCTGAAATCACACCACATGAGATCCAAAAATACAAAAACAAGCTCCCAAATAAAAACATGTCTTGGTTACGATGTAATAACAAACAAACTTCCAACTAAAGCACTTGTGTTTCTAGCATCTACATTTAATCTTTGATGGAAACTGGCTCGTATCATACTTTTCAACTAACCTGGTAAGCCAAGCTGTTCGAAAAGCCAACAAAGCATCATCTAGATTTCTTCAACTTTTGTACCTTTACGTGTGAAATTTTACAAATTTGAAACTAAACAATATAAAAAAACTGTCATTACTTATAAAGTTGAATAACACTGATATAGGTCAAGTAATAGAAATAATTTTAAATTTGAATTTCGACCTAGCAACTTCTAAGGCTAACTTAAACAACAGAAAAAGAATTTGAAGACAACCGCTTTACATCTATAGCTTTCTTAGATATTAGCTAAGGGTTTTATAAATTGTAGTTGAATGGATTGATATATAAACTACAAAGTACTTAACTACCCCATTAAAGTGGTAAACTCATATTTTATATTAGACTAAATGGAGAACCATCGAACAAAAAACCTTCAAGAGCTGGAGTCCTTCAAGGATCCGTCTTATGTTCAGTGTTATCCAATATCTACATGCATGATATACCAGAAACCAGTAACTCATCTCTCATACTAATGTTTATCGCCGACACTGCAATTATTACACAAAGCGACAAAATAAATAACGCAGCAAAAACCTCGTAAAACTCCGTAAATGTAGTGACCTAATGGATATTCAAATGAGGATTTACAGCAAACTACAGTAAGAGTGTAAACAAGATTTTTACATTACGTCGGTCTCCAGCTCCACCACCACCTATATTATAATAAGCATCCCATAATACGGAATCCTAATAACGCGTAGTTAGATACCTAGATTTCTACTTACAATTAGACATGGAGAATTATATCCTGTATTGAACAGGAAATCATCTTTAAGAGTCGAGTGTGGAACACTCATTATAGATCAGTTTTGCAACCAGAATTCTTACTTATGATTGTCAAATATAGGAAGCAGCAACATGTGAATACATCAAACTAAAGTTTGATAACTAGGTAATGAGAAGTTTTTCTTAAACAGCGCGCGCAACAATATTCTTTGGGTGCATTAAACATTCATAAACGTTTAAAAAATGCTATACCTGCTATTAATTTAGACAGTAACGAAAAATAATAATAACGAAATTCTAACACATAGTGTATATTTAGTTTATATATAACTTCGTTATAACTTTAGTACTAGTTATGTGTCTTATATATCACAACCATATAACGACATTTCTTTGTTATAAAAAGGCTACATTAGGTCATCAAGATTTCCAGAATCAAATAATACTAAATCGTTAGCCAGGTTTCTGTAAAAGAGACTAGATCATAATCTACAACAACTATGTTGATGTAGATATTACGGGTTCACATGCCCTACTTAACCTTAAATATTAATCCATTACTATCTTCTACTGTTCAATTAGGTAATCCTAGTGTATTGTTTCTTTATGGTGCCCATTAGGAATATTCGCTAATAACACGCAGTTACGTCAAACATTATCTCTCGTTATTAAGTTTCTAATTTACTTCTGTTATAAGTTGTGTTCTACATACTTTTAAAACATTCCATCTATAACAATAATGATTACTTTATATAATAAAAAATGCTAAACACAGATCAAATCTCATACAATTAAGTTAAATAGAGAGCACTACACTTTGTTGTTAGACAATTAAAACCTGAAACAATTCATTTTGTTTACCATTACAATTATCATTCGTGTGTATATTTTTGTAATTAAGCGCCGGTTTCATTGTATCCAAAATATAATTTGATGATTGGTTATTTGCTCGTGAAAGTTTCAATTTTCTAAATTTATGGAACTCATTCATTTAGATAAAAGGTTTATTTATTTATTTTAAAGCATTTAATGCAAATTTTGCTTATGTAACTATGTTGATGTTTATTGGAGTTTACTGTTGTAAGTATCTAATTTCATTTACCCTACACAAACTTACACAAATTTTAATTGTTAACAATTTCATGCAAGTGTAATTTAGCACAAGGATTGAAAATGGAAAACATGTTTTCTCACAATAAGAATTAAATGAAACCTTGTTTACAGAACGTTTAATCAAGTGAAAGCCTAAAAAGTGTATTACTTATTAATAAGTAGAACAGTTTTGCTTAAATTTGAACCAATATATTTTGAGACAATCAAATTTAGGTTTCTTGGTCGGTCGTGTCAATCAAAAGGAAACATTCAAAGTTCGACAGCAAAATTAATCAAGAAAAATCTAGAAATAATTAAAGTTAAAAAGATTTTAAGCAATAAACTATAGGGTCAATATAGAGAACTTAGATGGGTATACTCTATTCTCTCTAAATTGAGTTTCATTCGTTTCTGTAATTGATGACTCCCTTTTTGCTTTCGTGCTGCACGGGTCCAGTAGGTATGAGTATAGAAGCATATTATAGTTTAAGTTGTAGGTATTCAAAGCTGCGGGCAAACTATGCGCCAACAAAATTGTTAGATGAAATTTAATAAAACCACTTGTTTTGAATAGAAGCTTTAGAATCGTCGCGTCGTTTCTAAGACAGTCAGGAGAAACGATATGATATGAAGTTTAAGGACGGGGTGCGTAATAATGGAAAACTGGGAACAGTCTGATAGCTCCAGGGTGTTTGTGTGAAATCTAGCCGGTAACCACAGAGATTTCTTGAGCAAGCGTTTTTTCTCGTGTATAGGTTAGAACATTGAGAGTTAGAACAAAGAGTAGTTTAGGTAGGTTCCAAACCTTCCCAATTTTATTGTAACCAACGAGAAAAAGGCGTCTGCTCACCTGGAAACGCGTTCGATCCCGTTTGTGATTTTTTAAGAATTTATTTACTTTTATATTTTTATGTACTTCTAGTTTTTATACGGTCGAAATAAATGTGGATTTGGATAGGCTTTTCACTTTTCATCCTTTGATGGTATTTATTTCTTGGGTGTTACTCATTTCCTGATTTCTACAAGCCAATGAAGACAGGCTTGTTAGGATCAGGTTATTTGTAGGGATTCTCGCTGATAAAGTAAATTCAACCATGGGATCTCTTTGGATATACTCTGTTATGATTTTCTTTTCTTGTGTATGTTATAAAACCGATCGATCATAGAAACTACTACATTTTAATAAAAATATTTGTAAAAGAATGCAAGTCTCTTGATACTCTTATCTTCCTTCGCATTTACAGCTGGTTGTACTAGTTATTGATACTGATTTTGATATCACAATATCTTGTTTAATGCTTATTCAAGAAACAAAGCGTTACTTTCAGTTTTTCTTTTGTTTTTTGTTAAGACTGGAATTGTATGTTTTAGATAATTGATAAGAAAGTAAAAGAGTCGCATCAGATAGGTTCCAAATCCCCCAGACTTTATTGTAATTTCTAGTTTTCATTTTTCTTCAAATATTTTCACTATTTATTATTATTATTGCTTTTTACTTTTCATGCATTTAATGGTATTAATTTTCTGGGTGTTAATCACTTTCTGATTTCTACAAGTCAAAGAAGATAGGCTTGTTAGCATCAGAGTATTGGATATTTTTTGTTACAATGTTTCTCTTATGTGCGTTGGAAAACTGATCTGTTGTGTTGATCATAGAAACCACCCCGTGAATAGCTAGTTGTACTGACTATTGGTACTGATTTTGATATAATTATATCTTGTTGAATGCTTATTCAATAAACGGAGGTTACTTTCATTTTTATTTCGATTTTGGTTAAGACTAGAATTGTATGTTTTAGGTAGCGAATAAGAAAGTTTAATGAGTTGTATCAGGTAGGTCCCAAATCTCCACTTTATTGTAACCAACGCGGAAACGTCGTTTACTTTTACCAAAACTGTCATACAAATCAAGAGATATTAAGTTAAGATAATAATAAGAAATCTATCTTCTACATATTATTCGTTTGTCACAAAAGACATTAGAAAACGACAAAATCTCTAAAAATGTTTGTTTTCTTTGATTCACATAATAAAGATCGGATAACAATTTATTAATTACATCAAAAGATTTAATAGAATCTTGAAGACGCCTCGTATATCAATGTTTTAATTTAATAAATATATATTAAGACCACCTTTAATAAACGTTAATTACATAGTTATTTGTAGGATAATTCAAAGAGCAATTATTTAATATTTAAACTTCCAATAAAACTTTAATAGTATTCTGTAACGTCTGGTTGATGCAACATAAAAAGAAACAAAGGAAGACACGGAACAAAGTTAAAAAAATGGAATGCGCTTTAGTACATCAAAATCAATTGCCAACCTACGTATTTTCTTCTATCTACTAATTAAAAACGTGTCTTTTTAAGTACTAAAACCCTAATAAATAATTCTGATCTTTCCATTTCAGTTTCGAATAAATCTAAACGTTTCACTAAACGAGATACATTTTGTAATTCACCGTAGTTCTTTATTTTTTCTTCGCAATTTTTTGAAGAGGCTTAGTCGATTCACATTCTTAGAATACTTTTAAATCTCTTGTTCGGGATGTCAACGCTTTGAAATAGACGTTTATATTCGCCTTTTTTCCGAGGCGAAATTTCCAACATTCTCCTTCGAGAATATCTACAATATGTAACGCGTCAGTAGCATTGCATAAATAGATAACAGAAATTAACTATTCAAATACCCTGTTATCGCTTTAATAATAATGAGGGGTTAGCAAATGGGACCACGTTAACGAGGAGGCAGATTAATCAACATCTATCCATTAAAGTATGTCAGCAAGGAGTTGAGCTCTACTGATTTTATTTTAAAAATGTTACAGTATATTACGTGCTCTACTGCAAAGTATAAAAATTCCATATAGGAAAGCAGTCACTTATCTTCCGGTAAGATATTTCACTCACGAGCGACCACTTGCTCTTTAAATATATCCAACTGTTGCCCGTTCTGATATTAATCAAAATTTGCTTGTCACATTGATTGTTGATCAATCATAAACGTTCAGACATGTATGGTTTGATATTAAATTGATTTAATGTTAATCTCTTCTCAATGACAGTTATTGCAGACAACATCCTGTTGTTAGCAAGCCGAGCCAAAATACAAACAATACAATAACGTGAAAATAGAACATTAATTCCAGAAATTAGTTACCTCTAGATTATCTCAATTTTCGGAGGTAAAATTAAGCAATCTTTCCGAATCATCTGGCAAAAAGAGCTTAATTTGAGGGAATGCTTGTGCAAATTAGTTAAAAGTCGGGTCTAATCGAAACGCATTCCAGTGTTTTCCGCTTAAAAGATAAGCTAATTATATTCGTAGATAGGGCCTTAACAAAGGCTTACATGTTTTCGTTGATGTCTCTTTTTTAAATCCTAAATTGTGTCTTAATTATTCAAATTGTACAGAACGCTACTTTAACACAAAAAACGTCTACATAAATGGGTTGTAGTTGTTAAAGTTCTATATTTATAGTTTTAACAGGAAAATGCTTTAATCTAGGGGAGTTATGTATAATGGTCGCAATAAAATAATGTTATCTTGCTTTCCAAGCACAGCTTTTTATGTTACTCGTCGATTGTTATGTTTTCTAAACGAAAAGTTAGTATTTCGGAAGGTTTTTATTACAAATAAATTTGAATAGTTGTAATGGGTTTCAAAGAAAAATGTTCGTTGTTACCGTAAGGCCGGATGTAGGCGCAAGCTTTATAGAGCTGTAACTTCGGACTCCGAGCACCTTATTTATTTTATTTCAATACTAATTCAATTTATTAAATTTAAATTAAGTAATCATTAGAAAGTTTCAATTTTTAAATTATAAGTTACCGTCGATGCTAAAACTTGATTTTTTTAAAATGATCAAGCAATTTCTTCTTTATAACTATACGTACAGCATGTTCATTGTCGAAAAATCAGAGTAACACCTAAAAATGAATGTTCTTTGTGTGTTTCCATAAAAATATTTCTAACGTTCTCTTTGGGATTATTACGCCATGCCGGCCACTTAGAATACCCAGGTGCAAAATCCCCAATCTAATATGTTATACGTACAGGGTGGTGTATTTGATTCTGCACTGTAGGAAAATAACATGAGTTTATTGAAATTCCTGCTTTCCACAGTATCTTCATTTTAAGGAGAATTTTGTTAATATGTCGGTTAGATCGGTAATAAACTCTCATCTTAACAAAAAAAGTCATTACTATTAGTATAAATAACGAATTAACATAAATAAAAATTGTTTTAAAATACTGTTAAATGTCAAAATTTATATTCTAGATATTATAAATCGAGTTTATATCGATATCTCGATCTACTAAAGACAACACCATATCATAACATATGTACAATTGAAAATTCCACAACTTGCTATTTGGTTCAATATATAAATGCAACTGTATATATATATATATATATATACTTTAGCCTTAATATCATGTAATGTTATTTTAAAATTCGCACTAAATCCGCCCCTGTTTTTCAATTTCGTTCGGATATTTGTTTTCTTGACGCGCAATATTTAAATTGTTTTAATTAAACGAATGTTTGTTATAATGTTATTTTAAAGAATTAATATTTTTGTGGTCTCGACACCTAGACTCAAGTAGACGTGTGTTGATTTCCAATATCAAATCCCAGAATCATTAGTTGCTATACTGCAGTCACACAGTCTCGGGGAAGTCAAATTTAAACTAGCGAATCTACAAGTAAAATTTTCCATTGTCGCATAAAGAGTATTATGTGCTAATCTGTTAGGGTGTATATCCGACTTTTTAACCCCACTTCCGTAAGTACGAACTGCGTAACAAAAAACGCAGAGGTTAGGCATTACGTGGATAGCTGTTGACTTGAACCAACGTGTGGTAATTTTCGACGTTTACCTCTACATCCCCTAATTGGATTCAAACCAAATTAAGTGAAGCGACCCTCTTAGAAAAAAAAAAAAATCGGACTGGAAAAATCGTAATTTCTTCGTGTCACAGACGCGCAATAGTCGCGGAAGAAAGTGATTTATTTACCAACAGCAAAAATTATAAATTTCGTTATCGTGGGGAATGTATAACCCAAATATAATTACGCTGGTGTCCTCCAGGAAGCAGAAATTGTAGAGGGTAGGAACGCAACCATTTTGGCCCCGTTGGTGTAGCATCTGTGTGTATACTACATTTTGGAAGCTCCGCAAAATTTTAATAGTGCTTGAGACTCAGTGATTTTCGTTTATAAAATTGTGTGTAAACGCCTGGATTTTGTTCTTATGTTTTTTTTGCGATTAACGTAAAATAAGTGGTTGTTCTTCGAAATTAAAGTTTTCTCAATTATTGGATCTAGCTGCCTTTCGTCGGAAAACAGAGGTCTGCACATACCTTCTGGAAGAAAGAATTCCTGTATGAGTAAGAAAGAAAACCTGCTGTTTTATTATATGAATTTTAATGTTTAAAGACTAGGAGAACGTCGAACTTGGTGAAATATTTTATACGAAAACTTTGCTTAGACAGGATCAGTTTCGTATTGTTTTATTGAATCATAATTTTTACAAGTAACTTTTTAACTAATTTGTAACAGGAACGTTCCTAGGTAATTTTAGCTGGTGTTTGATAAATTGTTGCAACAAAATTACTAACTTGGCAATCATTTCTTTGTTCTTAAATGTAATGTTCAGTTGTCAATATTTAACAATTTATGGTCAAGTTTACCTTAGTCGGGTTAATTAATATTTGAATTTTGATCTTTTGTGTTCTATTTTAAAATTTTAACGTAACAGAATCATTTCGCTTTGTTTATTGTAATAATTTGTTTTTCTTATAGTTTGTTTCTGTTTTTTTATTATTTTATCGACTCTGTTCTCCAAACAGAAATTAATTTATGCCTCTTATTGATATTCTTTTGTAGTGTTATTTTGTTATTGTTTTTGTATTTTTGTTTGTGTGTGTTTGACTCATTTTTTTTTATTATTATCATTATTGTTTTAATAAATGTAAGTAAGGTCGACTTCTTGTATTTTTGTTTTTGTAAGTGGATCTCTGGTCCAGGCGAAGCAGCTTAATTTCATTATTTTGTTCTTTTGGCTATCAAAAAGCACGTAGTGTATATTCCAAATTTCAATTATAGACTAGATATCTTTGCTCAAGACAGAAGTAAATATTGAATTGGCATTTATCTCTTGTATCGTTTTAAAAGAAGGAAGTCTTCAGAGGACTTCCTTAGCAAAATTAAGTAAGACAAATCAAGTGCTTATACAGTGTTTATTTTGTGTATTGAGTCTCATTGGTGAAACGTCAGAGCGAGTTTTAATAGAGCTTCCACGAGGTAAGTTACACACAGGGTGAGGTTTCGTAAGAGGCCTATATACAGGGTGTCGAATTCACGAGTAGTCGCGTGACCGACCATCAGAACCCTTCGATCTACGACTGCTGGCGCCTTCTTTTACGACCATCTATTAGTTTGATAAGAGTTTTGGAAAACGGTGAGCTTCTCTTTGTGAGAGATTAGCCAAGTTTATTTGAGAATCCACCCCATCTGCGGCATGAGCTACGGGATTTAACATCTACCATTGGTCTGGACGGGACTTGTGCATACCTTTGAGCACTGACCCGTTACAATCAATCAATGCATTTTGTGATATATCGAAGAAACTTGCAAATATTTATGGTTCTTGCTTGATATACAAAAATCAACCAAAAGCAAAGAAAAGAAATTGTTTCTAGAAGAAAACTTTTTTTGGGTAGACTCTATTTTTTGAAATTAGAGGTTATTAGGTATAGAATTCTTATTGTAACACAAAATGTAAGCAAGGGGTGCAGTGACGAGAGACTAACAACAGGATGTTTGCGTAGGTTCTAGCTGATAAATCAAATTCAACCGTCGGATTGAGTAATTGAGTAACCCGGAACATAGAAACTACCCGGCGAGTTAACAGATTGCTTGCAATTAATCAATTAAGCAAAAGCTTGTGAGTCTTTTGACACTCTCATCTTCCTTTGTTGTTTGTTTGATGTTTATTTAATAAGCAAAGCGCTACTTGTAATTGGTTAAGACTAGAATTGTATCTTTTAGGTAGCTGATAAGAAAATAAAAGAGTGATATTAGGTAGGTTCCAACTTTATTGTAACCAACGAGGAAGTGGCGTTTGATTACCTTTTGATCATATTTGGAATTGTTTTACGAATTTGCTTACTTTTAGAAGTTGTAGATATTTAAACCTTAACCAAAACTGTCCCATTGAGACAGTCTTGTTTGTCAAAAATTCTTGTTTTTTCACAAAAGATTCCTTTTAGATGAGCTCGCTATATAAAGTCTGATACTCAATTTAAACAAAACACGAAAAGATACTAAGAAGTTTGAAATAATATATAATATGAGTTTTCCAGAAAAGTAGTGAATTCTATTGTTTTTCTTCTTGGTCTGAGAAAGTGAGCAAAAGAGATTTGGGAAAAAAATAAAAACCATTGCGAAAGATAAAGCTCTCTATCGAATCGATAAAGAAAACGCAAATTTCCATTACAAAAAGCAAAAGAGGTATTTTGCACTAATTTATAAATTTCACAAGTATCTGTTTATTTTATTTATACTCTTCACTTCTGTAAGAGATAAAAAATAATCAGTGCAGACATTTGTTTGAATAGTAGACACGTTTTTGTAATTTATTCTTGAGATATCAAAAAACAAACAATTCTGAGTGACTTTAGAACATAAGTTTATATAAGGCACTAAGGTTAACTTTAACTAAGAATCTTATATATGAAGAGGCAGGAGGACGAGCGGTGAATATCACAAAATCTTCAGGGTTTTGAAAGTTGGACATTTATCGTTCTTTCACATGTTCAAAGTCACTTATCTGAGGACACCTACCGCCTTTCCCTAGTATTATTAGTTCATTCAGGGCTGCCCCCTGACAGCTTTTCATATAGAATTGAACGTCCAAACTTAATTCTGCCATTATACGAACAAATATTTTTATTATTGTTACTAAACTAAATCGATTTAGTAAAATCCTAAATCTCTCATGCTTATAAAGCGCGGCTGTGGATTCTGCATAAATAGAATTACCTTATTGTTGATTCTATAGAAAAAGGAATTGACTTAGGCCAAAAGTATACACATAAATATTTCAAAAATAGTTATCTCTGTTTGATTTTAGAATGATGTAAACCTCTTTATAATTTAGTCATCATTGGAGTTTTCGAAAGTGTCAACCCTTGTTTGAAAAGCTGCCTGTCACTTCCAAAAATAATTTCAGCCGTTACACGATATAAACGAATACCGGTATAAACAATATATCACCCCCGTTACGTATGAGCGGTAACAGTTGAAATTTACGGGGCAAACAATTGAAACGATAATTTCAATTTCTCGCATTTTGTACTGAAAATGAAGTAATTATTTTTGAAACAAGTTCTGCGTCTTATATTAAAATTTCTTGAAAGCGCTTTTGTTGACGGAGAGATTGTTGAGGTATCGATTTTCGGTCAGCAGTAACTTTTCCTGTTCTGTTTCGGGTTAACAAAGCAATTGACAAGTGCGGACCAATATCTGTCCCAGAAACATGGATGTAATCAATCATTTCAGCTCAAATCTATCGCGGGTCCGTGATTTGTAACCTTATAGACATGATTTGCAAAACCGCTTTTCAAAACCGATTAGTATTTACATAAAACTCCCCTTTTTTGTAGGAGATTTTTCACGGTTTTATATCATAACTTTGAAGTCGATTTGTGGGTTTTCGAGTTTGTTTTATTTATGCCTCAAGGATTTGCAACCCGATATTATACTTGATATCCATTGTTAATGTAATGAAAGGGTTGTCTAAGCTAGAATATAAAAATACTAATAAAGGAACGTACCTGTGTTTACGCATTGTTCTGTAAGACAAAGGTTGCCATTCTTAGATAGCATAGGCGCTCCCAAAAGGACAATAGCAGCAACCAAGACGAGGAGTAGATTGACAGAGAGAAAAATAAGTAGTGGAAATCTTAAAGAACTATCTTTTGTCCTGGAACAAAGGCAGCGGATTAAAAATATAATTTGAGTAGAATGTTTTCACTGTAGTGCACCAACTTCTCCGTTAAGCGCTTTTCAAGTGCATGATAAGTTCTAACTTTGTTTTCATGCTTGAGTCATCAATTAAAAAATAAAAGAAATTCAAGGACTTGCGATAAAACAGATTACTAATATTTTCTTAAAGTTTCTCGCATTACTAATAATGATAAATTCATGCTTAAGCGAATTGTTACAAAGTCTCTAAAAGTTTGATTTTTTAGCACATTTTAGTTTTATTGTGATTTTCATTGATTAGGATTAATAAGAAAATTATGTGACGTAAGGAAATATTTGTTTAGATTTGCCTTTTCACAGAATAATTAACTTATAAAAACAAATCTCTATTTGCTTATTACATGCAAATTAAAAATCCTATAAGGAGTCTCACATTTTTAAAATCAGGTCTTAGAAATTTTCTAAACGTTCAAAAAATTGTAATGTTCATTTAATCTGTTTATTAATTTTATTTTATCTTTCAACTTAATTTGTATTAATTAATATAAAACTCAAACAGTTGTTGAGATCGAGTAATTGGTTTACTGAATTGATTTAATAACTTAATACAAGAATTATTAAATTACGACTATTATTAAAATTAAGTTTATAAACAAATTTTAGAAATAAACATAACTTAAGTTTTTTTAAACTTCAGTTTTACTTTGAACATGCAATGTTTTCATTTATTCTTGTTCTCTTAATCTTATTCTTATTCTTAATCTTAATCCTAATCTTAATCTTAACCTTATTCTAATTCTAATTCTTATTCTTTTTCTTTTTTTTCACTCTTTTTCTTTAATTTAACTTTTAAAAATTTAGAAGTTTCAATTCGAACTTGGAATAATTTAACTAAAACTTCATGTAGTGCCATTTTTCTTCACAATTTAGAGTATTTTCATTAATAAATTTCATACCACGCTCTTGGCGTGTCTTTTTTACGCGTCTGCAAACTTAGATAATAAAACGTTTTTCATCGTATTGTTCTTGTAGCAAGAATAAATTTTTTTAAATCATTAAACACTTTTTTAGTAGACGAGAAATTCTATCAACATATTCTCAGTAGTTAAAGACAGAAGACTGCGAATAAATTTCTTGAAAAGCCGTATCATCTCCAAACCTAAAATTTTCCTCGGGTAGGCTCCATTTTATCAAATTAGTTGTTGTTAATTATAGAATTCTTATTGAAACATTGTCTTATTCTTTGACGTAATTTTGAGTTCACGTCTTAGTCGAAAGAAATAGGGCGGGTGGGAAAAGCAACGTGACGTCTAGCTTAAAAGACAGGTGCGTAGTAGGAATCTTGATTGAGCTTGTTTGGTGTTTATCCAATAAACGAAATGTCTAGACTAGAATTGTATGTTTCAAGTATTTGATAAGAAAGTAAAAGAATGGTATTAGGTAGGTCCAAAACATCCCGAACTTTACTGTAACCAACGAGGGAACGACAAGATTTAGACTTTGGGCGAAATTGTGGATTTGAACAAGTATCTGATTTAATTTGTGTTTTTTATTTTCTATTTTTCTTAATATTATTTTCATTGTTTATTATTTCCGAGGTCTATAAGCCACGCTCAGCAATGTTATACCAGACATTGGAAAGTTACTCTAAAAAAGTAATTAGTTACAGTTACAGTTACCTTATCAAAAAATGTAACTAGTTACAATTACAGTTACTTGATTTTAAAAAGTAACTAGTTACCATTACAGTTCCTGCAAATATGTAACTAAGTTACACTACCATTACTGTCAGTTACTTTGATTCTATAAAGAAAATAAAGAAAAACTTTTTAGAACCCATCAGAATTCAAGGTGATTCTAATTAATTTTTCTTTGTATAAGCTTACTGTACAACTCTTAGAATTACACAAAATGAAAACATGTATTTTCTGAACATCATCAAAACTAAATTTGAAAATCGATTATTCAAGTAACGCAAAAGTAACGACCTGAAGTCGTTACCGTTGCACGCTTTTTGTAATTAGTTACAATTACTTTACTGCATCTTTATAAAGTAACGCGTTACCTTTAGCGTTACTGAAAAATGTAATTAATTACAAGTAACGCGTTACATGTAACGCGTTACTTCCAATGTCTGTGTTATACTGAGTCTTAACGTCACCTACAGTGAAACCGTAAGCTTACTCAACAATTTTATTCCGTTTAATCAGAAATCTGACACCTGTTTTTTACACGTATGCATAACTTAAAACTTTCTAGAATATCCGTATGATGATTTAACAAAAAAAAACAGCTAGCATTTATTTTTTAAATAATCTTATATACCGAAACAGATAAAATTTGATTGTTCCAGCTGAAAAAGTGACAAATGTGAACCTTTCTTTGCTCTGATAAAGCGTAACATTTGACGTCACTATTTCATGTCTGTTACTATCCTGTTGGCATTTTGAGCATCAAGAGGCAGTTAAATTTTTTTTGTTTTTAGTTTAGGCGTATTTCTGAGATTGTTTAAGTATTCTTTAAGATTTTCTTCTAGCTGGTACAAATTTGAATCAAAGGAATCACCATAAGACTAGAAATGATAATTACCAAAAAGTCAAAGTACTCTAATTTTATTTGACCGTTTTAAAAAGAATATCGCAAAAATTCAATTTTAAATGTCACTTGTGTTACGTTTGAAATGTTTTGCTCCATTTCAGTGTAAATCATTTTTTCATTCGCAATATAAAATACTGTGCTGATGTTTCGGTTTGAATAAAACATTTAATTCAAAGGTGTTTTCAAACAGGATTTAAATCATCTGTCAATTAACAGTTGAAGGTTATGTGACAAAAATAATTTTGTGACGAAAGGCACAAAAATAAATCCGTTACTAAATAGAGATAAATTTAAACAAAGCAAAAATTTGTTTTATTTTTTGCGAAATCATGGGAATGACAAGAGAAACAAGTGGTAATCAACAAAAGTCCCGTGTTAGAATTTGAGAAAATAGTAAGCCCTTAATAAGAAGCGGAACTCGAACACTGCCCAATTAATTGAAGTGGTGGCGATTACAGTGATGATTGTTACATATAACGAACAACCCAAAGCTCTTGAGCTTTCTGTACCCGGTCCATATACCCCAGAGGCGTAGTTAAAAAATTGATTGGCTAATGATGGAAAATATTTTAATTATTTTGTTCCGGGAAATATTTTTTGGTGTAATAATTGTTGAAAAATGTGAAGCTTGCAAAATGGGGACTTTCGTGAAAGTTAAATTGGATTGTGAACCCTGTCGAGCTTATTTTTTTAACAACCGAAAAAGACATAAAATGCCTGTATTGGAAATTTAGGATTTCAAATTTTATTACGTTCTTCCTTATTTGAAATGGGAATAACGACTCCAGTGATTTAAATGAAGTAGAAATATTTATTATTTCGTTTTAGTAAACAATCTTATCAATCGTCTGATTTGATTGAATGAGATAGCAAATATGTTGTATTGGACTTGAGTGTATTCCTATATATATTATCCAACTAATAGATTGTGGAAAATCAAGCTCAATCACATAAAGTAAATATAGCATGTTAATAAAACAAACAAGCATCTCCACACGATCGAACTGACATGAGATGTTCTACGACTTTCAGAAGCTAGATATAATTTTGATAGCCTACTTATAAGTATTGATCTTCACTGATACCCTTTTATTCAGTCTACTGGAAAAAAATTTTCGGTTTGAAAAATTTTTTTCCAACGAGTTGATTAAATATGAAAAAACTATATTGTGCCGCTCATGGTTTGGACAAATTTAATCCCTGACATCTGCACGGTATTACTGGACAAACCGTGCGTCATTGTATCTGTAAAGTCTGTCAGATGCATGCACATCAATTATTACTTCTCTAATTTGGCGTATTATTATTATTTTTGTATCAGGAAATGTTTTGTTTGTATATAATTTTGCGGCATTTAAGCATTTAAACAATCAATCCGTACTTTCTACAATTTCAATTCAAAATTACCAATTTTTATAATTAATATTATAGAATAAAAAATATTTATCATTTTATCAGAAAAACAGTTTTTGTTACTATGAAAAAGAGCTCTAATCATGAAACAAAATGATTTAATGTAGAACGATTAATCAAATTCTCGACTTGGTACAATTTTCGATGCTTAATTTACGAACAACAGAAGAAAAATAGAAAAAAAGGCATCAAATAAAATGTATACATGTGTATCCCAGATTGTCTTACATAAAAACAAAACACTATGACAGAATTTTTTATTATTTCTTGTTTCTGGTTATTTACATCAACATCACACACTATAAGTAAACAGTTTACTTTTCGTTTTTTGTTGGCTTTTCCGTTGTTTTTAGTATAACAACACTTAGCTGCTCAATTTGTAAGGTTGCTTATTAAAGCGCAAAATCATCATGATGATGATAAATACGCAAGAATAGAATTTTAGTGAAAGAAATTTATATATTGAATTTCTTTTTCGCTACTTATTTCAGATATCTATTGTTCTTTCAAAAACATTGTACTCCTACAAATTCTAGATAATCTTTATAAATTCCTCTTTACCAGGTAGTCAAACAGAATGAATGCCCAACTTTTTTCTTTTAAATAACGAGTTTTCCGTTGCTAAGAAATTCTTTTACTTAAATAAACGTAGTTAACATTTTATTCATTGTTATGTGACATTAAACGTGTTGGCATATTTAAAGTCTTATAATTCGTTTGGTAAAATTTGTAATAGCAGGGTATGTTCAACTAGTTACTAGATGGGGCTGCAGATACTGTATGACTCCATTTGTAACCAAATAGTAGACATCGCGCTAATTGTTCCGTACTTGATTATGTAAGTAACGCGTAAGGTGATGATGAATTGTAGTGTTTAAATAGGAGTCGCTGGGAAGTACACTAACGTAAAAGGTAAAAACTGAGTAGTGTCATCACGAGATGTATTGCATGCAATAGTTATGTGCAAGAAGTACTCATCCTAATCTGTTTGTTAATTGTTACTAAAAATTACCATTCCGCATGCGAGAGCCTTATTATACTGCCCTGCAGTTATGTAAATAAGTTTTCCCTGTCCCTGAGGAATTCTTCAAGAGATCCGTGTCGGGAAATTATATGTTCGCAGATATCCTATCTGGTAGGGATTTGATCTCTACCCAACGCGTAGCATAGTTGATGGTCCCAACAACTAAAGTTTTCACAGATCTGCGTTTTTGGAAAAGACATACAAAATCAATTTCTTTTCAAATGAGAGTTCTACTTTAATAGGCTGGAAAATTCTGGGATTCTTAATTTTATGTAATTCTGAAATGAGCAGATAGAGATTCGCCATGATGCTGATATATAAGACTTCCTCTCCTAGGTGTTTTGGAATTACCAACAAATGGTCATTTTTTTCTATTCTAGAATTTTCCTTATGCAGTATGTTATCTAAAACGATATCCTGACGACCCTTCTTCGCGCTGATACCTAGATGTTCGTATTGTCTAGATTTTCATCGGCGTCAATAATTGTGTGAGTTAACACTCACTTCTTTATAGTCTAGACGTCTCATTTATTTTAAGGTTGTAAGTCGGCATTTCTACTACTGCTTCAGCATTTTGTTGTACTTCTAAAACGGGATATCTAGAAAGACAATCTGCATCTTTGGGTTTAACTTTGCTTTTAGAAACTAGTATGTACTAATATTAATACTGTACTGTATAAAACTTTGTATGTGTTTAACATAAAAAGTCTTTGATGGTCAAAAGTTTGCTATCATCTGGTCTTGTGCAAAATGACACTTACTTGACTTCAAAGTACTTGACCTGAACCACAAATGCCGTGTACTCTTTGTGTTCTTCTTTTAATCCAACCTGCCAATATCTTAAAAACGTACTATCTAAAGTAGAAAAATATAATTCCCTCTCGGGTACGATAACATATAGTCAATGTTAGAAAGAGGATAACATGAATTTTTGGTTACAGCATCCAATTTTTGGTAATCCATCAAAATCGTATGGACTCTCATTCCTTTTTCTTAACTAAAACAATCGGGCTTGCCCAAGCAGAATGGATTGGACAGATAATAATCATGATCTAACATCTCGTTTTTTTTCTGGGGATAGTTTTTATGGTTTGTCCTTGGATTTGTATTGAAAATTAGTTCGTCCCAAGTATAACTTCGGATTGCGTAAGTTTATTGCTAAGGTTATCGTCAGACATACTGACGTTATCTTGCTCTTTATTTGCAGTATTATGTACCTTTAAAAATTCGTACGGGGTACCCTGAAAAGTACAGTCTTTAAAGTATGTAAGAGATGAAGTCAAGCAAATTAAATATCTGCGAGTAAGAAAATCTGGGTTGGAGGATCTAAATGGTACTGACGTAAAAAGAGTCTAAATTCAATTTTTATCATAAAACACTCAGAATCCTAATCTTGAAAGAGACAATGTATTCTCATATCTGTGATTACGCAGCCAGCACGAGGAACTATTGATGCACAAAGACTGATCCGTAGCTTTCCTTACAAAGCACTTCGATCCAAGACGAATAAGAGGTGAACCGATCAACGAACAAGGCAGTGATCCTGGGGCATTCGACCAAGCAGCTGCAGAAAAAGCACATAGAAGCACAGTCAGCAGCAGATTCTGGCTTCTCCAGCATCAGCATTTAAAAAATTGTCGGAAAACCATAGATTTTCTCTTTCAACCTGAATATTTATTCATTTCAACCAATTCTTTTGTTTTATTTGTTTATAAATAAATAAAACCAAATCCATACTACAAATAGAACCACAAAGGCCAAATAATACAAAAAAAGAAAAATAATAACAACAAATAGAAAAAGAATAGTAACAAATAAAAATAAAATAGAAAGGCAAGAAAACAAATAAAAAAATTTAAAGGTGTTATCCAGTTTAGAATAACGAAATTCCGTTCAGAGAAAAATCGATCCACAACCGTACAGAAAATGATCACTGTGACCTCTCAATTTTACTCATAAAGATAAATAGTCTAAGAATAACTAATAAATAGCAAACAGCTAACTCAATATTTATTGAATTAAATAACCTACTAGCAATCCAAATGGCCAATTTAGTGTTACCTTAAATTATGAATACACGATATTACGTATCAGTCTGTCACTAATTGATGACCTGTTAATATAAAGGGATTGTAAATCATTCTTTATTTAAGAAACATTATGAATAATAAAAATTTACTATATGCAGAACTGCAGACCTAAATCGATAATGAAGGGTTTCCTGCTGAAGAACAAAAAATATTCCAAATAACTCAAACTCGAATATCTAACTACCAATCTCAAATGCTGCTAATTTCACACGTTTAGGTATTCAGAATTATACAAGATATTTCAACGATTTGTGGATGGAGATTATTACAAAACATCAAATAATGTTACTACGAAATGTTGTTCGGGATAATTAGGGCATGTTTTAAAATTATTTCCAATTACGCAGAACGTAGTAAAAGTATCAAGCTTAGTTTTCTTGTCTATTTTGGATTTGTTTTTCTATCCATTACTGATTACAGATATTTAGTGTGATATGGGTCTAGGCTTATTTAATTATTTGCTTGAAATTTTCTTATAGTTTTTTTAGTATAATTAACAAAAATTATTTTCACAATTTTGGAAAAATAGATTTTAAACTTGAAATCAGAGTCTGTAAGTTAGTTACACAGAGAACCCAGTCATAAAAAAGCGGCTTCGAGGAAACCGATACAACTTTCTTCGATAAATTCAACGTACGTGGGATTGCTCTATCATAAGCTTTTATTATTGTAGCTTAATCGCTTTCTTTTTAGTTGTTACAATTTCTTGATCAATAAACAAGCTTCTCTTAATTGCATAATAGTTTACATAAAACTGTAGTTTAACATAGCAGTCCAAAAAATCAGTACGTTTTATTGAGTACAACCACACACGTTTCTATCATGAAAATACTTTTGCTTATTGCGACATCAAGACCAGCTGAGATCGTGATAAACACTTATTTGCATGCTTCCTCCGATTTCCGGCCAAATTTACCACCAATCTTGTACTATAACTAGATGTACTCCAAAAACAGAAATCTATTGGTAAATCTTTGGAAACTAAACCAAAAACAGTGTGCCTAATAGAAGTATGTTGTTATAAAGTTATTGAAGCAGTAAAAAAAACACAACAACAATTACAATGCGATTCTTCATTAACATAAGAAAAAAGTCTATTTCAAGCTACATTCTTTAAGTAGTGCAGAGTTAATGGAACCTCTGTTGAGAAAGATTACTTCTTAAATATTTATTAAAATAAAAAATCAAATTTCTTCAAATACTTGATTTTGATACTATTGAATAGTTTGGTTCAAATGGTCTTTAGTAATATAAAGCTATACATAGATACAATGGCAGAAAAAAGTATCACCCAAGACAAATACACGGATCTATGACTAAACTAAAATGAACTAACATTGGCATCAATTTCGATTTTACTTTTAATCTTAAGATTGCTCATTAGATTAATCTTGTTTTTTGTGTAGTTAACCATACCGTGTTTCACAGATTTAAAAAAAACTTGTTGCAAAAACGACATAACTTAAATATATACAATTTCTCTTAAAATTCTTAAGTGAGAAAATAAACACTTATCAAACCTCTCACAGCATTTTCATACAATTATCACATAAAAAATTAAATTTTAATATTGCAACTACGAGGGTGGTCTGAAAAGTTTCCGACCTCAACGTGAAGATGGCAGCACTCGTAAATAAAAGCTACTGAATTTCGTTGTTCATCTGTTGACAGTTACTCACCAATTACGCAGAACGTAGTAAAAGTATCAAGCTTAGTTTTCTCGTCTATTTTGGATTTGTTTCAGCCATTTTGGACGCACAGTTTTTATGTAACAGTCGTTTGAGTGAGTTGATGTAAGTTTTTTTGTGAAAATGGACAAAATCGAGTATCGAGCTGTCCTTAAATATTTGTTTTTGAAAGGCAATACGCCTTTGCAAATAAAAGATGAGTTGGATTCTGTGTATGGGGACTCTGCACCATCATTTACCACAGTGAAATTTTAGGCTGCTGAATTTAAACGTGGCCGTAAGAGCTTGGGAGACGATGAACGTTCGGGACGTCCAAAAACTGCAACTACCGACGAAAACATCGCCAAAGTTCACCAAATGGTGCTAGACGACCGCCGAATTAAAGTGAGAGAGATAGCAGAGGTTATGAACATGTCAAAAGAACGTGTTTGTCACATATTAAATCAACATTTAGGCATGAGAAAGCTGTCCGCGCGTTGGGTGCCGCGTTTGCTCACGTTAGACCAAAAACGTGTTCGAATGAATATTTCAAACGCTCTTTTGGCGCAGTTTAGGCGAAATAAATCCGAGTTTTGGCGCCGATTAATTACTGTGGCTGAAGAAGCTCCACGAGGAGCTTAAAACGGCCTCCCGCCTTCGGCGGGAATTTAACGATTGACTTGACTTAACTTGACTTGACTTGACTTACTGTAGATGAAACTTGGATACACCATTATACGCCCGAAACAGTGGACTGCAAAGGGGGAACCGGCTCTAAAAAAAGCAAAAACTGTTTTTTCGGCTGGGAAAGTGATGGCGACTGTTTTTTGGGATAGTCATGGAGTTATTTTAATCGATTATCTTCAAAAAGGAAAAACCATTACAGGAGCATACTATGCATCATTACTTGACAAGCTGAAGGCAGAACTTGCGAAAAAACGGCCACATTTGTAGAAAAAGAAAATCCTGTTTCACCAAGACAACGCACCGTCTCACACCTCAGCGGTTGCCATGGCAAAAATCCACAAATTACGGTTTGAACTGCTTGACCATCCGCCTTACTCACCAGATCTAGCCCCAAGCGACTTCTTTTTGTTCCCTCATCTAAAGATTTTCGTCAAATAAAGAGGCAATCACCTTCGTGAACAATTATTTTGCAGAGAAAAATGCCGAGTACTATTTGGACGGGTTACAAAGATGGGAGCATCGCTGGGAGAAGTGTGTAGAGTTACAAGGAGACTATGTTGAAAAATAAAAAAAAATTTTCGGAAAAAATGTCTTGTATCTTTGTTAGGTCGGAAACTTTTCAGACCACCCTCGTATTATGGTGCACGTTGCAAACATAAAACGCCCGTCGATTCACAAGGTATACTTAAAGCCGTTTTTTGTTGATCACATGTTGCCTATATGAATACACGTCTAATGTGTTTCTTTGTCAAGTTAAATTCCAATAAGAAAGAATTTCAATATAATAAAAATTAATTTCTGTTCGTTGAATAGATATTCAGTGCGTGAATATGAAAATATGTATCCGGAAATGGAAAAAAATAGACGTGAATGAGCACAGTTTGCAATTTTCAGCTTAATAGACATTTTCAGAGAATATTATTTTACGAGGAATTTATGTTTCAATAAATTTTTTTTATTTACCTGCGAAGCATCCTTTTATTTTGTTACTAAATAATAAAAGCCGACGCTTAATTTACAAGAAATTTCAAATATCTCGGAATGATAATTTTGTAAGAAAAATTCGTTGTAGCTTGTTCCTTGAAATGTTAAAAATTATTTCATTTCAGGGAATAATAAAATTTTTATGTTTTATATCTTTACATTTGCATTATGAGAACTTATATGTAAAAGTAGGTTTATTGTACTTTGTGTTGTTTGCAATTTTTTTTTAAATAATCTGAGGTTAGAAAGAAGGTGGTAAAAGGTATACGAAAGAGGAGGAACGACACATGAAATTTTATTACTTGTTTTCTAAAGTCAGACACGTAATATTTCAGTCCCTTTTGAGGTTGTTTAGCATTTATATTATGACATATATTAAAACTCAGAAGCTGAAAATGACTTCTCGGCAAATATGTTGAAGTCCACATTTCTGGCACGGGAAAGCGTTTCGGATAAATTAAAATTATTCAAATGCGATGGCATTGTTAGGCACAAGTTAATTTGGTTATTTAATCACAATAAATAAGTGTCCACTGAATATAATTCAGTCTGTTTGATCCTAACGAGGTTGTATTTAATGAAGCTTACTTATAGTCAATCTTTAATC
Source organism: Ignelater luminosus (assembly GCA_011009095.1). Lineage (NCBI taxonomy): Eukaryota > Metazoa > Arthropoda > Insecta > Coleoptera > Elateridae > Ignelater > Ignelater luminosus. Next base: position 356,570 of record VTPC01090611.1, read on the forward strand.
CCTTACGTTGTAGTTATCTAAATATACTTTCGTGTTGTTTGATTATTTTAGCATAAATTCAATTAAATCGCTAAGTATGTAGAAATTTTGCTTAGATAAAGGGCTTTTAATAGATTTCAATTAAGATTTTCCAGTCGCTACAAGTTTACCACGAACAGACTATATCACAGTGGGCTTAATTGCTTTCGTATCTATTTCGGAATTGTAATGGCCAAAACAAGGGAATCTTTTGATGCAAATATAGGCACCAGAAGGAGTTTTAAATTTGTTCTTTTTTAAATTAAAAGAGTTCGGTTTTTCGATTTTTATATTAGTTCGTTTCGAAACACTTTCTAACCTTTTTAAAACTTCCTAATTCCATGCGTAATCTCGAACTTAAAAAACACAGCTCGTACGTGACTTTTAGGCTGGTTGGTGACACCAAGAAAGTACGTGCTCGTTTCTTTCGATACAAGCCAGGAACGTGTGCGATAAAAGTTTACCTGATTAGCGCAAACCTATTGAATTTATAAAGTTAAAAATAGCCCCTTTTTCCTTCCAAAGACGTATTGCCAGATAATAAGTGTTGTAACATTTAAAGACGAAATTTAAATTGTTCTGTAATTCCTTTGCTTCCATTAGGCATATAAATTTAAGCCCGTAAAAACCTTTAATAGTATTTGCTGTTCTTTCTCCATCTTTTTGCAATTTGAGTTATAAGATAACAAATTCACTTAGTTAGTCTTTCTTGATAAAAAGCTCAAATTATGCAAAAAGAGCAGTCTTTTATACCTCAATAATTTCACGAAGATGAACTGAAAATGTGAAAATTTTAGGAAATGCTTGTACACATTTACTATCTTAATGGACAACACTGACGTCGCCGTTTCAACCAGCATTTATGTGTTAAATGACAAAAAATTTCCCAAGATAAAAAGATTTTTACGTTTTATTTTTAAAAGTTCTTTTTTGTGGGATATAAAACATTAGCTGCGAATAACTGTTAAGTTGTAAAAACCTTTATTCTAATTGAAACAAATTCTTATTAAAAGAAAAGGCCACAATCACAATCATTGTTTGCTTTTCACCAAACAGCAAAAATGATACCTGTCTGATTTAGAAATTTGAAAATTTAAACTTACTTTGGAATTCAGCGAACTTACTTTCATTTTTTATTTTTCTAAAGTTTTTCTTAGTCTGCATTAGATCCACCCTTTTTTCAAATTTTCCCTTTTCTCTACTTGTAATAAAATTAATTCCCAATGTCATCATGAATTTTATCTCAAGTAATTTAACACACTTAATATGTACAGTACCAAAAAATTCAAATTCATAAATATGATTATGTTACGTTCTTTGACGAGAGAAGTTATTGGGCAATAATCAAAAGTAGTCTAGAGACACAACAGCAAGGAAGTTATCATTAAATGCCAAGAATCCAGAGCTTACGAGTACAGAAAGTCTTCTATCTAATGGCCAAAAAGAAAGCTTAACAAATAAATTTCGAGAAGAGAAAAAGCTTGAAATAGACACAACCTATAATTCTTTTCCAAAATTAAATTTTTTATCTCAGAATATATTTTTAGAAAATCTTGATTGTCAGAGAGTCAGATTAGTCTTCTTTTATTCATCAAGGTGAAACATAACCTTTTTCTTAAATATTTTGCATTTTGCTTGATCGGGTTTATTATTATCTTGTGCAAATAAGTCACCTTGGAGTTTGAAGATTTGAATTAACCTGTGTCGTCGTGGCTTACTACGTTCAAGGATGACTGTTTTGTTAAGTACTAGAAGTCTTGGTAGGTACCATAGCATATCTTCAATTCAGTAACTGATTGCATGCACTAACATTTGAATTTAGTCAAGATTATGGAACTAATTCAGAAATACTCAAATGGTGAAGGAACAGAATCTGCAGTAACTCAGCATTCCAAGTAATAAGAGTTTTGATAAGATATAGATTCAAACACAAATTATTAACAATGTCGAGAGTGAGACTAATAGAAGATAACAGCTAAGACTAAGAAAAAATTGTTTTTTGTTTTGAGATTAATTTTAACCTTTAAAAATTAATTTAAACCTGTAGAAGTAGAGAACACAGTCTTGGTCACCTGTGATATTATCAGGCTTTATTCATAGTCCTTCAAAGATGAAAAGGAATCTAGGGCTTTCCAATTGGTAAATAAAATAATTTGTTCCGTGCTGGGGTATCAGATACAGAAATTCAAAACCATCTTAATTAGTCATGGCAACAACACCCTGGAATTTTTTGCTACGTGATGATATTGAATTTTAGTGTATGAGGAAACCATATACCCTAAAGACTGTGATCTGTTTACAGTTGTAGAAAGAAGAAGACAAAAAATCCAACAAGAATTCAGTTATTTTGGAATCTGCTTTAAGGGTTCATCTAACACATCGCTCAAGGGTTCAAACTACCGGATAAGAATACGCTTGAAGCTTCAAGTATCGCATTCGAGTCCGGTTCGAAGGACCACAAACAGAATCTGATAGTAACAAAGGTAACTAAGACTAACAGAAAAGGCTCCAGAAACATTTAGAAAATACAAATTTTGTGTATGTTGGATTTTTACAGCTTTTGAGAACATAATAACAGGACTAAAACATGAATAACCCTGTATATTACAAATATTTTTCAATCTAAATCCTAATTTGATCATGCTTTAATTTAATTAAACACCAGCTTTTACTTCTCTTCTTACTTTTGTTAAATATAAATGTCTTTCATTCTGAAAATAATTATCCCGGTTCAATTGTCTCAGAAAAACTCTATAAAATCCGTTCATTGAAATCTTGTCATATTCTTGTTTGTTTTATTATGTAGAATGAGATCGCGCGCATTAATGATTTCATTTCACATCATTTAAACTTTTTTTACACTTCAGATTTTGCTTTTTGAACTGTTACAAGCTTCAGCAAATTGAATTTATTAGCTTGTTATATTTGAAGATTTTTCTGACAATAAAATAACGAATTCCATTCATTTATGAAAAGTAATTACTGTTTATTGTCATTTCTTTAAATTTAAAATTGCTTTTAAAATTGAAACTTTAGCATTATTATTATTGTTAAAGTTAAATATGAAGCTTTTCTATAATTATCTTGAAATTTCTGTTTTCATCTTTCTAGGTTGAAATTTAATTTGTTCCAATTTCCTACAATTATTACTTTTAATTTTTGTTTTAAAGTTATACCACTATTTAAACCATCAAGCATTTAATGAATATTTTCCACAAAGAAAATTCATCTCAATGTTCTATTAGCAACCAGTACCAAAATTACTAAGCCTGTAGAACTTTTAGTTTCTATTTGAGCTTTTAATTAAAAGCTCATAAACTTTTGATATTGTAAATTTGCAGAATTTAAACTAGCCGTTTCAAAGGAGTGCAAAATTACACAGTTTTAAGTAAAAATAAAAAAAGAAACTGTTATTATTATTGTTTAGTAGATGGTTGGATAATTCCTTTAAAATTATAATTAACACTAAACATTGGTTTGATTTATTTGTATTTTTAATTAATGATTTTTCTTATTTTATATACCATTTTTTCTAGAACGTTATACGATTGTCTTGTTTAATAAATTACAGTCCTAACTGAAATTTTTACAAATTACTGTGTTCACTGCGGTTAGTCAATCTAGCTTATTCTTAAGATAAAAAAAAAAGAAAACAGGATAGTTTTCAGTTTAGGTGCAAAAAATGCGATAGTAGTCCCATGAACTCAAACTTCAAATACAGTAGATAATTCTTTCTTTTTTAATGAAAACTACTGTACGAGTTTTTTGGTTGAATTTGTTCGCTACTCCACTAACAGTTTCTTAATTTAAACAAAAATTGTGCAATGATAACAATCTTCAAAAAAATGATATTCATATTGGAATTCAAAATAAATTAGTTTGTCTTAGACTGAAAAACTGAATGAATATCATAATATTAATAATTTAATTTTAACAAAATAATCATTGCAGTAACATCAAAGAATAAAAATCTTTAATTGAAGTATAGAATCCAATTTTAGAAATCTTATTTGAAACACAAAGTGAAATAATAAAACCAAAATAAAATAATAAAATACGAAGGTCCAACCTTCTACGGAACTCCTATTTACTTCCGCGTGTAGATTTACCCGGTTATATTGCTACAATAAACTTATTTATTGCATATTTGAAGACCTTCCAACGTGAACGTCTTGATGCAGAAAATCATCCATTTCGTAGTACATAGTAAACAAGATCCACTCAATCTTAACGACTTTGAAAACTAATTTTAATGTGGTGCTTGCTAGTGCTGTAACGTCTATTCAAGTTATCACTACTTAATTAGTTTTAAGAAACTTACATGTTTTAAAACTAACATGTATAATTACTTTTTAGAGAACTAGTTTATTAGTAAAAGCAGCCGTCCGTCCTAAATTAAAGTTTACTCAAGCTACCCTTGTATTTAAGTCATGCAAAACCATATTAGCTTACTTGGATTGTAGTTTTAATCAAATTACCACGTGTAATGTAATGAATAACGACTAATGAAAGATTTGGATGTTTTGGTTAATATATTTATTTGTTTATCATTAATAAATTTATTATAAAATACAAGATATCTCTAAATTTGACTTTTTGAAAAACAAGTTTGTTTATTAGTTAGAGATTTTTTTGGATGTAGTTGAAGAAACGCTATGAAACCAGTAATCTCTTGGTTTCGTTTTTACAGGTTTCCATATCTTTGAAACAGTAGTTGGTGTTTGATGTGGTCAAAACTAGAAAGATACGTTTTTACAACCTGTTTTGCAGAATTTTGAAATTGCCACAAAAGTTAACTTTTCAATAGTTATTGTGATTTTGGATATTTTGAAAAAGATTTTTTAGCTAACCGCGACCCGTGTTCTGTTCTTGAATTAAGTAGATGAATCTACCAGTGCGGTTTATAAAAGTCCAAGCACCTGTAGTGTTCTAAGGACACAGGTTTGTAGTTTTTTTTTTGATCAAGGTGTCGGTTTGTGCTACCGTGAATTGAAATCTTTCTGGTTCTTTATGAGTAAGCAAATGAGGACAACAAGTCAGCCTAAATTAACAATGTTTGAATTCAAATAACGATCCAAACATAATCATTTCCTAAATATTAGAAATACCGAAAATCTTTTCCCAAGAAAAGTTATACAGAATCATAACCTTTGCGTTCTAAGATTATCTCTAACCATCATCAGAATGCTTTAGTTTTACTAGATTTAACACCCTGCATATCTAAAAATTTTCTTAGGTTTGCTTCATTGCTGATATTACTAGTTGTCATCCGAATTCTCGCTCATAGAAACAATATCGTGCGCAAAAAGTTTCAATGGCATACGCTTAAGTAGAACAGAAAACGACGATACACACATGTGTTTAAAATGCGAGCAGATGGTGAATGGTAGAATGTTTTATTACTGTCTTACTTCAAGGTTACACTATTTAGACTACTTGCACTTAATATGCTCTGACACCCGGTATAGAATTTAAGATCAAAATCTAAACGTTATTCAATTGCTTATTGTAAAGCGTCTTTCAAACTTCAAACAGTCTTGGCACTAATAAAAAAGATTTTTTGTTGTTCTAGATGTAAAAAACCGAAGGAGGGCTAACTACAAACAAAGGCAAGCAATAGAATAGCTAGACGCTCAAAAGCTGAGACAACAGAAAGTTAAACTGAACTACAAGATAGAAATAACTCAAACACTAACAAATACAGACAACTTGACAGTAAAGAACACTGGAAAAAATCAAAGAAAAAAGTGCTAAGCGCAGTAACAAAGATCACAGGCAACAAGAAAAAAAAAGGGCGGAATAGTATAATGAAGAATGTAAAAAGGCTGTAGAAGAAAGAGATGAAGCACACAAAAAATATATGGAAAGGAGAACTAGAAAAAAAAGCAAGGCTAGCTGCAAAACCGACGAAAACAAAAAAGAAAGCGTCAAAACGATCAAATACAGAAAATGGAAGAAGACTTTAAAGATAATAATTTAAAAGAAGAGAAAGTTACAAACCACCTTGAACAAGCTTATACAGAAACCAAGGGTAAATAACAAGTGATCAAAATGAAATAAACTTAATTTGGAAAACTTATTTTCAGGTCCTGCTTGGAACACAAGAAAATAATCAGCCTACAGACATGTGAAATCTAGAAGGACCCCCGATGCTAGACGAGGTCAAACTAACAACAAAAGCGTAAAGAAACAAGGCTCCAAGAATTGACAATATCCCTTCTGAACTATACAAATTAGATATGAATCGAAGAAAAAATTCAGAATTTTCAATAATCAACTTCAATCTTTGACTGAAATACTATCAAGCCGGTTTTCGGCAAGGACGTTCTACGATTGACCAGCTTTCTACGGTAAAGCAAATTCTTAACATGACTGTTTTAAACAGAGACAAACTATATGATATATTACACAGCTTTAACATCCCCTTTAAATATATCCAACTAGTAAAAGCAACAATGGACTCAATTCTCGTAATAGCAACTGTCCATCTACAAAGCAAACTCACAGACAACTTCCAAATAATCAAAGGGTTAGAGCAAGGAGACAGGCTAGCCCGACCCTATGGCTTTTGAACGTCATAAGGCAGTTAGACATTGGAAGAGCAAACCTGCAAACAAACAATATACACACGAGTCAAATGATCAGACTAGAAATAAATAGATGAAAGATAAAATCACTAACACAGGCAAGATCAAAAGGAAATGCAAACCAAATTAAAGTAGAGGAGGATATTGAAACGATAGAAAGCTTTACATACCTAGGAGTCGCATTAATACAGAAGAAATAGAAGAAACAAAAATTCAGAAAAGAATAATGTCAGGAAGCAAGGCTAAAACCACCATTAGACATATAGTATGCTGTGGGTGTGAGACATGGGTAATGACAGAGAACAAAAAGGCAATTTAGAAGTTATTTAAAAAAGGAAATTCTAAGAAAGATCTTTGGACTGTTAAAAAAAGCGAGATATGGAGGTTAGGTTTCAAGGAATTCGTTGGATTAGTAATGTTGTAAGGATGAAGAAAGACAGACTGCCAAAAAGAGTTCTAAACAGTAAGATTCAAGGTAACAGACCAAAAGGTAGAACAGGAAAGATGAAGTGGCAGCGAACGCGCAAAATCTGATGGGCATCAACACTTGGAGAGGCAGTTTTGTAGTCGGAAGATACAGCAAGCCAATGCCAATCCTGGGCTGTAGCGCCATTTTTGTTTAGACAATGACAGGATCTGTTGAGATTGCGAAAGAAGTTTTAATATACTTGCCCATTAAAAAATATAAATTTTAGACGTTGCTCTATACTCAGGCTGTGTAGAGTGTTTTGAAAGTTTTTTCAGGCTGTAGGGTCTTATGCATTTTAAGAAATTTTAAGAACATTGACTTCTACGAATCTGGCGGACGCGTAAAAAAACCTTCACAGAAAAAAGTCTTGCTTGTACCTAATGATTCCTTGAAGATATTTTAGAATGTTATCACGCTAAAATATTCATAGAAAGGTTTTGCCGTTTGTCAGTTAATTCCTTTCAGACGTACTTTAATATCTCTTTGAAATATTTTAAATGTTTCACATTGTAAATCTTCGTAGAAGGTAAAAACTTTTGTTTTTGTCTAATTCTTAGAGTATCTAACACAAAACGTCTGTCAAAATTTTCAGAACATCTTGATTGTATATTTTCGGATCAGGTCAGTTGAGGTGTCATATTGTCAGGCTTGTCGAGAGGGTCACGGGGTATTGAGTTTAGGTGCCGGAGGTTCTCCGTTCGAAAGTTATAAGCATTTTTATAAAGCGCCGGTTCCATCACTTCCGTATCCTTTGCTTACCACGGATTGGGGCACTTGAGGTGTCATATTGTCAGGCTTGTCAAGAGGGTCATGGGGGTACTCAGTTTAGGTGCCGGAGAAGCCCTATTCAAAAGCTATAAGCATCTAGGTTGAGGTTAGGTTAGAGGTTAGGTTAAAGGTTAGGTTAGAAGTTAGGTTAGATGTTAGGTTAGAAGCTAGGTTAAAGGTTAGGTTAAAGGTTAATTTAAAGGTTAAGTTAGGTTATCTCTACAAAACAACCAGCTACCCCGAATGCCGGAAGTGGATATGCAAAGTCGGAAACAAAAGGGGCAGAACAAGAAACGAAAATGCTAGTTCCACAAACTGAGCCAGCTGATGACGGGGAAGCCGCCCTAAATGACACTAAAGAAACAAAAATAACACAAGTAAACTGCGGCAGAAGTCGACAATCGCAAAAGGTGATCTACGCTATGGCGGTGAGAAACGGTGCAGATATAATAGCTGTAAATGAACCTAACAAAAAACTAGCAAGAAACAGCCAAATTTGGATCTCTGACAACAAAGAGGATGCATCAATCTAAATTACAAACCCAACCGTGAAAATATATAAAATCAGCAGGACAGACGGGCTTGTATGGATCTAATTGAAAAAGGTTATTATATACAGCTGTTATATATCGCCAAAAATACTCCTAGAAGACTTCGAAGAATGGTTAGGGAAACTAGAGGGAAACGTAGTCTCCCAAAAGAAAAGTGTGATGGTGACCGGAGACTTCAACTCAAAGTCCACAGCATGGGGATCTCCGCGCACAGACGATAGAGGCGAAAAAATAAACGAATGGATAATGAGCCAGAATCTGGTCATCAGTATTCATTTATAGACCTTACGATAACCTTTGAAAGAATAACAAGAAATATCACATGGGAGGTGAAGGAACACGAAGAAAATCTTAGCCTGCATCAAAATATATTAATAAAAATAGGCCAAGAGCACACGGCCGGCTAACAGGAAAACAAAAAAAAACACAAGGAAATCAAGAATAAGCAAAGCGGGAATTGAACCTAAAAGATTCCAAGAAAGACTGAAGGAGCACACTGAGCGAATAACTGGAAACAAAGTCCAAAAGTATGTAGAAGCAGTACAAGCTTGCTGCGAGGAAGCATTCCCCCGAATAGGGACCAACAACAATAGAAGAAGAAAGTAAGTATACTGGTGGAGTGAAACAACAAAAAGGCTCAGAAAGGTAAGTATAGGAAAAAAACTGGTAAGGGCAAACGGGTGCATAAGAATGGGGGAAGAAGAGAAAAATAGAATTAACGAGGCGATAAGGAAAGAATATAAAAAAGCTATCAGAGACTCTAAGAAAGCCAAATGGAAACAGCTATATAATGAAATAAACGAAGACCCATAGGGACAAGGTTACAAAATTGTCATGAAAAAGTTCAATAGCTTGCCATGCCTAGAATTTAAAGAGGAGGATAAGCTAAAGATAAAGAAGAGCTCTTCCCCGAATGGCGAGTCCCTATTAGAAAAGCAGAAGAGACAGAAGAGATCCCGTAAAAAGGCAAACCTGGCATTAATCCCAAAAGGAGTGCCGGAAGACAAGAAATCTAGGCCCATTTGTCTAATAGACACCATGGTCAAGGCTATGGAGATACTGATAAAAGAAAGACCTATCACAGAACTCGAGACAGAAGGGAAGTTGTCGGAGAGGCGATACGGTTTGTGTCTTAATGACCTTAGACATAAAAAATGCTTTTAACACAGCCAGTTGGACTGGAATTATAGAAGAAATGGGAAAGAAAGATATCAATAAGAAAATAAGAAACATAGTAGCAAAAACATTGAAGTTCTCTAGTTTGATATATTCTTAAATAAATGAAACGTACTACACTCTCTTGTTAATAATAAATCCTTTAGGGAAACGAACTTGAGAAAAAAAACTAATCTTACTCAAGAACGGCTGAATTTAGAGAAAAACGGCAACAATGGAAAAACACCCTGTATGTTAAGCATCTATGTTTACACTGGGACTTGTAAAATCATCCCCTGAAAACATCATGATTTACTATAGGAACATCCTGTACACTATAACCTTTCTAGCTGTCGACTCGACCAAAATGTTTAGAAGTGAAAAGGTCATTAGGGTTTCTAAAGTAATAGAAAGCGAAAAAGGGATTTCTTGTTTGTTTGCAAAAACTAGAAAAAGGGCATTTAATGAGAGATAGTAAGATATAAAGCAAGCCTGAGGTTTTCAGAAAATGAGTTGACTTTCAATTATTCTTGCATTTTTAAAAATAGCAGAATCAAAAAGGTGATACAATAAAGATAAATAGCCAGCCTTAAGAGTTTACAGAAAAATAAACTAATTCTCAAGGAAATGTTGAAAAAATGCTGATTTAAGGCAAAAAAAGTTGGAAAATTCAACAATAGGCGCTAAAAGAAACATTAAAAGATGAAATATAATAATGTTTATTTTTTAAAATTTTTATTACAACTATAAACTTAAGACTCTAAGCAGTAATAGGAATCGTAGCTGTTATACAAGATTGCATGCATTGGAATAGTATGTACTACGTTGAACTCCAAGAAAATAAACGAAAGTCTTTTTGCTTAAATGTAACCGTTCCAGACTAAAATGGAACTGACATTTCCTAAAATGCCTACACTTTTTGCTTCCCGCTTCTATCACTTCTTGTATCTAAAAATTTTCTTTTTACTGTTAACAACAGATGGTAAAATTAATCTGGAATTTGCCAATTTAGTCTTTATTTTTCACGATTATCAATTATCCGTCAGCAAGCATCGCAGAAGTGATTATTAAATTAAAACAACGAACATGAACTTATACTAGCGAACATATTACATTTTAAAAATGCAAATAGAATGTAAATAGAACGAGTGCTTGGTCCGTTTAATTGTAGTTCGTATTTTTTATTTTAGTAAGCAAGTACTTCCATCTCTAATTTCGAGTAGTTAAATATTAGTTTTCAATTTTCGTATTGTACTTTTTACACAATTCGAATAGCACCACTAAAATAAATTTAATTGTAAAATATTTTAAATTTCTGAATTTGCCCGATCCGTTAGCTTAAAATTATTTCTGGGAGGTATAAAGGTATTATTTGAATACGTTTTTTAATTAGATGGAGCAGCAAAATTGTTGAGCCAAAATGCAAAGTAAAATTTATTTCTGTTGTGTTCCGAGTGAGATAAGCGGTAAACAAGATTTTTAATGATTACATAATACAATTTGACATTTAGTCGTGTTCTGTTTCATACGACATGTAAGTTATAAAAAACTTTAAAATATATCGGAGAAATGACAAAAACCTGGGCAAAGAATTGATTTATCCAGGATAAGGCGCGGTAAGCGGGCTCGTCTAATCTTAGCATAGGCTTCCTTCCCACCTACTTAACGGGACCATCAATTATGGAAGCCACTCACTGTCTAACCCTCTTGAAACAAGGGATGACACTTTCTTCTTACGTCATCTCCCCACAAAATTATTTTAGTACCCGTTTTTGAAATGGGATGCGTAAACAGCTTGTGGACACGGAGGCAATGGCTCACAGCAATTAAAACGGCTATTGTTCCGCTGCTGAGGGGATATTAAAGAGCATATTTATCTCTTGCCACACAATAAAATCTCAAAACATATTTCCTTGTTTACTCTATCTTGCAGCACCAACGTTTCTACTTTGTTCACGCAGAGTGAAATCGTAGAAATAATTACTTAACGCCTGGTTTTCTTTCCATTCGGATTTGGGATTCGAACAAAAAGGGTGGAATTCTGCTTATACTTTCACGGCATGATTAATGTTTCCCTAAAATCTTCACAGAAAATTTTAAATCCTAAATAAAAGAAAAATCTTTAGGTATAATTACATTAACGCACGGCACACAGCATTCCGGTTAATTTTTCCACCAGTATTCCTTCCAAAAGAAAATCGTCTCCATTAAAAACAGAAGCACGCAAAAATGTAAAATTATCTAATAAAACTGTAAGTTGTAACACAAATTTAATTAAAAACCTATTTAACAATTAAAATTGTTAATTAAAGAAAACGTTGGGAACTGATATATAATTTGGTTCGGGAAGATCTTCAACCGTGTTAAAGCACGTTTGTATGGAAAAGGGAACTTCTGCAGGTCGATAAATTTGTTAGCAACGTTTCCTCCCGTGAGTTTTGAAAAGTTGTGATGTTCCGTCAATTATGTAGTTCTAAACAGTAATCAATGTTCAGTATGCCGGAGTTGTATTAAATCCTCCAGCGTCCCTGTTTTCTCAGTTCTTAGTTTTTTATCCATTACGCTTCGACGCTTAAGATTCTCAATTACTTTCGAGAAAATTGAAGTTTTCCTTTTCAACAGCTTTTATCTCCTTGTGTATGATTATTAGAATGAAGAATTGTATAGAAACCGGAACTAATCATTGTGGGGACGGTTCAGTCCTTTGGAGATTTTATACAGCATTTATTTGTATAAGCCGTAATAATAAGCGAATCTCCGAGTTTTCGCTTTAATCTTTCATTATGAATAACAGAAAGTTTGTTATAATTGTTTTTATTGCTACCCAATTATAGCGAAGATTCTGATTTTAAGAAGATATTGCAAAATCAACATCAAAAGCTACGAGGAAATCAGATTTTGATGATTTAATAATTATTTCGACTTTTAACTGCTGGAAATCTTTAACGATACTGATAGAATTATGTCTTAAGTTTATTATTTTAAAACTTATTTTTGAGTTTTCGGCATTCTCTTTACGTTTACATTTTTATCTTCGCTCAGAAAATTAGGTTTGTTTTATAAAATTAAATTTAACGACTTAAATCAAAAGTTCACATTAAAATTTACATGTAAAAATTTGTTGCAGCAAAATAAGAGAGTAGTTACTTCTAAGAAAGTAGAATTAGTTTAACAGGTTTATGTCATCATTTTGCAAAAGGTATTTATTCAAGCGTGAATTACTTTAAAGTTCTAAAGTTCTTGAGAAGCAAAATTTTCTTAAAGAATAATAAAGACCCCGTAACGTGTTTTAGACCAAGATATTCACTAGCTGTCTAATATGTTTTATTGTAAACAGAAAGACAATAAAATTTATAGCGTTTTTGCATTTAAAAACTTAGCAAATGCAGTGTAAAAAAGAAAAATAAAATATAAAATGGGTGTTCTAAAAAATATAAAAACAATTACTGCGAGAATAGCTAGATTTTCCTAATCTGATGTAAATAATCTCAGTGGAACGCTAAGGCTTTTTCTAATTTCTAATTTAGATTTGTTGTTTTGCAAATTATTTCTTTTAAAAGTCAATTTTTGAGAATCTAGCACAAAAATTATAATTCCATTCTAAATCTTCACAGATATTGTTATTGCTGGGAACATATACGACCATCAATAAACTTGCAGATAAATGTCAAGGTTGCACACATACCTCATTAAGTACAGTCATCTATTTTTCATTCCTCATTAGATACATCTACATTGCCAATAAATTAGATACAAGGTTACTGACCAAGAAATTTCTTTTGTTTATAGAACTTTACTGCAGAGACCACGACGAACACCTCGGCCAAATTTCCTGCGCGCTTTCTGGACAACATAAATTTGCATTTTTAATTCAAATTGTTAATAAGACTAAATCAAGCGCCACTATGTTTATTACAATGCAAAAAGATTTTGATGTATCTTTTAAATTCCATAAATTGGCAGTAATTGGAGCGTGACGTCAAGATGTTAGTAGTTATAGTACTATTACACTCGTGTTCTTAGAAAAGCCCAGGAGTATGGTGGTGCAAACAATAGTAATTCTTTTTGTTTTGATAAATGAAGTTCAAAGACATCAAGTTCTATTTTCTTGATTGTCTACCAGATCCACTTAAAAAATGCTTTCTTAGGCCTTGCTGTCCTATAATAAAATCTTTCTTATGAAGTTCAGCTATTATCCTCGTCATACTCTTCTTGGTTGGACCCCTACTAAAGAAACCTCTTTCTTTGATAGGAAAGCCTTTTCATTTCCTACAAGACTACCAAACTTAGAATTGATTTTTACTGCTGATAATGACCCTGTTTACCAGGCTTACTTCTAGCATCTCAACATAATTTCGAATTGTGGCGACATGGACCAAATTTATGGTAATATTACTTCCTTTGCACATCTTTTAGAATCTGGCAGTAATAAGAGTTTTAGGAAAAAGACAAGAAGAAAGGTCTACAACTACAAGCAAACCACAATGTTCTGCCTTGCTGCTAAACTGTTGTTTACCTTATCTGCTAGTATGATTTCAGGTTATAAAGACAGTCTTTCCTAAAGAAACTTATGTAAGAATTAAAATAAGAATAGACAGTGGTGGCTTTTGCACTTTAGGAAATATGTTAATAGGACTGATGATTTTTGTTGTTTTATACCTCTACCATGCTCTTCAATTAAAATAGTAAGGAAACAACCATGACTGGAACTTTGAGTTGCTTTGTGTCTAGAGGTAGAACTTAATCAGTACGCTACATTGATCGTGAGCATTTTTTTCTGTTTGAACTTAAGAGCATGGGAATATGACTCGACCAAAAATTACTTTGAAAACACCAGATTTTGGAAAGTGTTCTGGCTTTATAACTGCAATGATTCAATGATATCACGTCATTTTTCTGTAGATAGCTTCTCTAGCTTTATACTCTTCAAGTATAATAAGCCCTTCTGGCTGCGTTACATTTAATCCTCCAAGTAGAATTAAGAAGCTTCCCTACTACAATAAACTCAGAAGGATCAGATCTCATTAACAGAATGGTTCAAAAACTTGTATGATTGATCACAGTTGTGCGCGGAAATTTAGTGACCAGTTATCAGGCGACTTAGATAACCATACCTTTTGACTTCTTGAAAAAATCTATTGATAAAGATTACTCAATGTCATTTAGCCATTTAGTTAAATAAGGCAGAGGATCATCTCAAACAACCTTTAAGGTGAGTTTTGATCACACTGAAAATAACTTCGACATTCTATTCTTCTATCAATTTAGCATGTAGGTGTGCCCACTTTGGTTCAAAAAACTATATGCCATATCGACTCATTGCGTTAATTTATACATCTTTATTAACTATAAAATTATAGTCAAAAAAGAAGCCAATTGCCAAAGGAAGAATATTCAGCAGAAATTTAATGTAAATAAATCAAAAGGCGAAGAAACCCTGCAAACCCACCAAGACAAATTAGAAACATATTGAGAATTTAGAAAATCTTGAAGAGAAGGATACAAAAGACATGTGGGACACATATAAAAACATGATAAAAGAAGTAGTAAAAATAACTATTGGATACAAACTGATCAACCATGGATAACAAGAGTGACAAAATAGAAGATAGAGAAAAGGAGAAAATTAACATTAAAGATGATGAATTAAAAAGAAAAAATAAAAGAAGAATACAACCAGATAAACAAAAACGTCAAGCACAGTGCTAGAAGATACAAAAGATTATATTTAGAACAGTTGAAGAAGCAGCAAAAAGACAGAATAGGTATGAGATCACTTTATAAAGTTACCAACAATTAAATGGAAGAAATACATAAGTCATTACATTAGTCAAATGCAGTGGAACACAAGGCCAGAAATACACCAATCAGGAAGAAATACTTTACGGAAATGCACAAACAAAATGTGAATGGACACCTGCATCTATCAATATAAATGTTTCATAAACCTACAAGTCACATACAGATGGATAACAAAATAACAACGGAGTGAAACAAACAAAGCTGTTCAAAAATGGAGATCTGACCAAGTACAAAAATGTCACTCAGTCTTGCAAGTAAAATTCTGAAGGTTTTAATTAAGAGAATGGGAGCGACGATTGGCGAGAAACTAGAATTCAGACGCAACAGAGCATGTACCGATCATAAAAACACACCGAGAATTATACTTGAACAAGTGAAACTGGAGCAAATGAAATGTATATGTGAATTTCATAGACTTTTGAATATGGAATAATGAAAATGCTGTACAATAACTTTACAACACGAGTTAAACATGAAGACATACAAATAGAAAAAAGAATAAAGCAAGAATGTGCACTACAATCATTACTGTTTTTAATCACTGTAGAACTTAATTGGAATTAACTGCAAACTGTTCAATAAGACTGGAAAATATAAAGTTGCTGATGATATCTGTCTTATTATGACGGGAAAAAACAACTAAGATAACAAACACCGCCAAGAAAGTAGAACTTAAAATAAAATCCAGAAAGACCAGACAACTTGCTAGCAATAAAGAAAATGGAGATAAAATTAAATTAGAAAGAATTGAGATCAGAGAGGTAGAAGAATTTTGCTACCTAGCTCTGATGGTGGCACAAAAAATAAATCGGGCACATATATGCCTTTAATTTGCCGAACCGAGTATGATCATCGACTATTATTTCAAGAGAAACAAAACTCAAAAAAATAACAACGGAGTGAAACAAACAAAGCTGTCCAAAAATGGAGATCTGACCAAGTGCAAAAATGTCACCCATTCTTGCAAGTAAAATTCTGAAGGTTATGATTAAGAGAATGAGAGCGACAATCAATCAGAACAGTGTGCTACTATATGGGGGGACGTGGAAACAGTGCAAGAAATGTAGAAACTACAAGTCTTTTAATAAAATAGTCTGACACAATAGAATCATTATAAAGAGCCACTGAAAATAACAAATAAGAAAAAAATAGACACAACAATACAATACTGCAGGCAAAAGCAAAGCAGAAAGGTCCAAAATTACTTGTAAGAGCACAGTGAGTAAATAACTGGAACAATACATAGCTGCGGTTTCTAATAGCCTAGATTAATGGTATGTCAAATAAAGATCCTAACAAAACGCCTTCATTAGTTTGGAAGAACATTCTTGAAAATCTGAAGGTTTAGCAGAAAGCAATGCTGGGCTTATATTTGTTGAGTGATATAGAAGCTTTCTGGGATTTCCGATTCTTCTACTTTTAGTCAAAATCTTGTTCATAGGAATGCACAATTATTTTGCTGCAGACCTACCATCAAAGTTAAAAGCAGTATGCAGTTTGGTTCTCTTAAAAGCAATTTGGATCAAAACACAAAAAGTCTTCAGGATCACTACAAAAGTGTAGTGTAATTTGCTTCTTTCGCCTTTTAAATTTGACTAGACTTGTTTGCTACCAGTATTAACCTTTAGCAAGGAAATTCAAATAAGAAATTTTTGAGTTGGAAAAGGTTTCTTGTCAATACTTGTTAAAAGTTAAAAGTTAAGAATGTAGAATGTACTACATTGTATGTTACAGAAAAATATTTGTCAAGAAAATTAAAGTAATATATCTAGAATGTCCAAATTGTTTTCAGTGCTACCAAAACTCATTTTAAAGCTGTTTGAAATAAACCTTTGCCTTATGGAACTAGATGTCTAAATAACATTGAGTAATTTCTATCAACAGAGCTTTGTTTGAGAAAACGCTCTTGATATCGTTTGCAAGAGCTCTAAGTACAACTTTCATTGTTTACTTATTGGGATCTTGCGTTACCAACTAGATAAACAAAACCAATCAGTTTTTGAACCATTTAGTTAATCACATTTGATCTATTTTAGATGACCATTTGGTTTATTCTAACAAGGTTATGATTGTACAACATAGTGAACAAAAAGATACTATCTACTGCAAAAATTAATTTGAACCTCGAGAATAAAATTATTTAGCAATGTATGTGAAGAAAACCTGGTCTGTATTTTAAGAATTGAAGACTGCAAAAGTTTATTTGTTGATATTGTAACATCAGCTATAAAATCAAAAATTTTCATGTTTTGGAACATTTTGTAAACTATAGCAAATACTTTATTGGACTTTTTCGAAATACCAAATTTTCTAAGCTTGTTCCAATTTGCCCAATTTATTATCTGCTAGAGTTTTTGAAATCATAATGAAAGTTTATGTAAATTATGAAAGTTCTATTGCACTAACGCTAAAAGTTATTCAATTTGTGAGTTTTGAGTTTTGCATTCTTCAATGAATACAATTTAGTTGGTTTCTGAAATAATAAGGCCGAATATTATGTAGAGAAAACTAAGATAATACAAACTTTAATGCATACTATGTAAATTATGTACATATTACAATTTCACTGCATTAGCAAGTCTCCAAGAAGTGTTATTTTATGCAATGCAAATTTATCAGCTAATTTTCATAATTTGTTATTGTTTGAAAATTATTCTAAGGAAGTATCAAAGTTTAAAGTAGAATAAAATTGTTTAGCATAACTTTCAATGTATACGTAGCTCCAAAACGTTGTAGTAATTATGAGAAATTCATAACAAATTAATGTTAATTTGTAAAATGTGATGAGATTTCACAGGGAAAATAGTTTCAGGTGAGCTACAAACTTTAATTTTCTTTGTTGAGCAAGGTTTATAGAAAAATGTTTACTTCCAAAGTGAAAAATGATCAGTCAACTGTCATGTTACACACCGTGGTTTGAAACTCTCCTAATATTCTTAATTTTTAGTTGTCGCTAGCAACTATTAAGTAAATTGAAGACGGGATGTGTTAGAAAGTTGAATCTCTATACAGGGTATTCCTTCAGGATAATTATTTATGGTTTCAATTACTAATAATGTAGTGTGGTTAATTCATCATCTAAACAATAAAAAGAGTGACAGAGATACAGGGTGCGTCCACGAGATGATTACCTAGAATATTATATAAAATCTCAACTTTTTAACTCAACAAGTCACTTAGATATTTATGTAAATGTAGTTATCAAAAGTGACAATAAAATTCTTTTTCATTTATGTAAGTAGACACTAGACAGTTGTTTCGATCTCATTAGTAACAGATTGCTTCAATTTCCAGTTGGGGCAAAAGTTTTTGAGTTTTGTCTTTAAAAAGCAGCAATACTATTCTTGCATAAAAATTAACTCAATTAGAAAAATGTCCAAATTTTCACCTTAACTATAAAAGTAATCCGGATGAGATTTAGAGGTCAAACAATTTCTTTAAGTAGGTTCAGGTCAGTATGGCCGGATTAATCTAAAACTTTTAGAATTTGTACGATACTCTAGAGAATGCCCCTCAATTATTCGATTGTTAAAATTTAAGGAGTTTTCAATGAAACTTCTAAAATCACATTTTTTCTTCAAAGTCACCTAAATTGATATCCAAAGTTGACAAAAATTGCCATAATTGTAAATGTTTTTCTTTTATCAAATTAAAGGTAACATAAAATTACTCGACATGGATTGTAAACAAGACAATTTAAATACAAAACTCTGTCCGGAGCTTGTACAAAACTTATTATTAATTACCTTGTGTACTTTGAGTACAGTTGTTTCAAGCAAAAATAAATACGAAAATTTATTTTCGTTATCTCATTCTGTAAGTTAATATTTAAATTCTTTTTAAATAATTCTCGCTTTGAGTTAAATCCACATTAACTTCCTTAATTCGAAAATGTAACGTAAACTCTACAACCGTCTATTAAAATTCAATGCTTTTTTTTGGAAATGTCAAGGATTTTTATTTTTAATTTTTAAAGCTTATTGATGTTTTACGTTAGGTTTTCTTTTGGGAGTTTCTAGAATTCTGATAGTTTCAGAAGCTATACGAAATTATGTATGAGTCTCGGGTCGTAGAGCTTTTTGATTGTATTATTTAGTACTTTAGAAATCACATGAGATCTTGTCTCGCACTTTAATTACATTCATAACCTACCAATTTTTCAATCGTCAACTTAAACATATTAACCTACATCTGAAGCGAAGCATTTCTAAAAAGAGTGCACCTTATGGATATTTTTTACATTTCATTTACGTCAATTACAGGTTATTTTAAATACGAGTTCGTAAATTAGATACAAGAAAAATTGTTATAACCTATTATTTATTAGTTGCACATAAAATACAAAAAGCTTACCGATCCTGTTCCTTTGGCTTTCCATTATTTGGTTCCACGTTTCTAGGGACTTCAGGAATCGAAACCTAAAAAAAAATATTTATGATAATTGCCAGCGACTACAGACATACTATAGCGAGAGCCGTTATGAAAAAACTAAGTTTTGTTACTGCTATTGACAGTTCAATTTCGATTTGACACTTTAAGAAGAAAAAATTGTAGTAGCTGAAAATCCTTTGCGCGTTACAACCTAGGGAAACATAAAAGAAATGCGCTTCCGTGGTTTACATTTCCCATTTGAGAGAAAATTAAAATCTACTTGAATGCATAAAAAAAATTAAAAACGGAAAGGGAGATTTTCGTTCCTTGTATTAAAGTTCATCTGAAAATCTCTATCCGGTTTACATTACTTTTAATAGAATACAAAATTTACAAAAGTTATCAAATACAATATGACGTAACTAAACTCAGTACAGTATAACTATTTGTATTAACTTTTCAGTTTGGATGTATTGTTTATTACTATAATGCGGGTTTGTATGCACTCTAAAACTAACTTTGTAAGTTCAAAGGTAAATCTACAATAGAAATTCAAAATGATAACCTCACTTATTTTAAGTCGGTTAATAAAATTATTAGTTAGCTTTAAAAGTCACATGTCTGTTTTGTCAAAAGTCAAGCGCGGCCTGCCAGGGATCTTATATCCGTTAAAATGCCTTTGCTTGACTAGAAGTTGAAAAGGATCTGGTAGATTTGAAGTCACGTTTTGGATCGCAAGAGAACGAGAAGGTAACGATTAAGATAAACCCTGAGAATATGATTCTGTGTTTATAGCAGCGTCAGATATAAAGAAAATTCTTGTTGTTTTACGTGGTTAAAGATCTTTTAAGATAAAATGAAATACTTAGTTCAAAAAATATTATTTGTGCATAATTAAAGACTGCGTTCAAAGTAAGAAATCGCTGGTCGGTCATAAAATAAAAGTCGGAACTATAACTTTTAAGTTATGAAAGTATTAACTCTGCAGAAAGCTACACACAATTAGACCTTTCGATATTTTGTTATTATTAGGACTTTGTTTTGTTTTACTGTTCTTGTTTTGCTTGCTTCTTGTTTAAAATAAAGACAAATAGACGAGAATTATCTGTCTGGGTGCGTATTTGCATGTGTACAATGTTAGTAAAAATGCACCCGAGTTATTTGCACAAGTTGACAATGAAGGAGTTTTCTCCCAGGGCTGACTGTAGTGTGAAAAGGGATAAATACCAGATTAGAGCTCAATTTAAAATTTAATTGATTTATCAGGACCAAGTATGAAAGGACGTTTAGCGGTGTCGTAGTCGAGCAGTCTTCCTACTTTTCTTTTCCTGGAGATATTCGTATCCCGAAGAAAGGAGTGTACTCCATTGCGAAGAATGACAACTTAGAAAGTAGTTCAAACACCGCCAAGAGTATTACTGGAGATGCATCTATCCAAATCTCAACATGATGCAAGCCTCTTAGATGTTAGAATTATGGTATGATGGGCAACACATTCTTTTAGTTTTAGCGACCCAGACATCACAAGTCTTGCTGCAGGTGTGGATAAAAGGGTGGTATCTCTTGGTAGTGTCCTAGAAGTCATTCCTTTTCTAGTCAACCTTCTCCGAAACCCAGTTGAAGAAAAACTTGTTTTCAAGGTCAATTCTGTCTTTGCGGAACCAAAAGGCATGGCTTACTCTTTGCCACCCAAAAAGACACATTCGTTATATAAGAAACCGACAAGATCTCTTAGGCAAAATAAAAATTGCAAGTAACCCTGTCTATCGTTGAAGCGAAACTGCAATTCTTTTGTTCTATGTTAGTTACATTCACCTTTAGGCAGAGTTTTACCTAAGTATGCAGAGTGTATTGTGTCACATCAAGTCGCGTCCTTAGCTTACGAACTATTTAGAGGGCCAGTTTCTAGGTAAGCATCATGTAGACAACTTTAGGTATATTTATTAGTAGAGTAAGAGTTCCTCGTAGGTATTGATTAGTCTTTAAGTATTTTTTAGTATTAGGGTTGGGATTAATATTCTTTAGTCGTAAGAGATTTGTTGCTTACATTGGCAAGGATTGATATTGACATGGTTACCTTTTTGGCGTCTCCATCTATTGTCAGAACTCCATAACATATTTTGAAGATCTAACTTTTGTATTCTCTAGTACAGTTAGTGCAGGGATTACACTTAGTTGTGTTTCTGTGTGTTATTCGGTTAGTTGGTGCTATCGCAAAATAACTGAATGTTGTTGAATCTCAACAAATGAGTTGACTTAACTGTAGGTGCTCTGTCATTTTATAATGTCATGACATCTTAATATTTTGCGAGCTTAAATAGTCATTTTTGTTTACTAAATCCTTAATTGGAAGTATTTTCAATTTATCTTGCACGATGTTTATTTAAACATACGTGTGGCTCCTTTTAAAAATTGTTTACCGCGCCCCAGTTGTGTGAATTTTGTGGAATTGTGTCAGCTGAACGCTGTTTCGAGTTGAGTTAGTTTTAACGTAGGCAAATCTACATCTAAAATTTCCACCGCTTCTACGGTCCCTGTGTGATTCCGTCTTTTAAAGAACATTTGCGGACTCGGAAAGTACTGCCCCGGCATGTTACAGATTTTAACGGGCAAAGAACGTTCCATTATGCAAACAGGGGTGTTCGTTTCACTATCTCTATTCCACTTATGTTTAGTACGGTCGTGCCTAGTTAGACGTGGCGTTTAGTTTTAGTTGATTTGACGCCTGCGGGAAGCGGGCAAAAGAGTAGCGATCTACATTAAACGAGCCTTGTATGTAAATTTTACAAGGACGGGTACCGGAGGTTAAAGTTAATAATTTTAGTGAGCAAAACGTTTGTTTGTTATATGAAAGCCTTTGGCTTCTTTTGCTTTTTTATATTAATGTAAGTCAGATAGTAAAATCTTGTATTTGTTGTTATTATTAACCTTTTTATGCAAAATTAATACTTTTACATTCATACTTATGGTTTTTGGCATACACCGTGTTTTTTGTCAAAACTTGTCGTTCTTCTATGGCCCCTTTTTTTGTATTTATCAATAAACAGATAAGTGAATATACTTTAGTGTATTTTATTATTATTGTTTCTTTTCTTTCAGGTAATTTAGACATACATATGTGCTATATATCTGATAATATTGTACAGACATTGTGAACCAGATACTTGGACCAGTGAAAGGCGAGCTGAATAAGTAATTTTCTTTCTTTTATAAGCAAAATTCGGATTTATCATTACGAACTGGAGTGGTTGACGACCATCGTTTGCTTTGTGTAAGCGAAGTTGAGCAAACCGCTGCGAGTTGTTTAAACAAAAATATCAAGACTAAGATATTATAAATTCTCTCAGCAAGTTTAAAGAGAGCCAATAGTATAGAATGTTTATTACTATTAGGGCGTTCTATATATGTATAGAGATGTATGGAATGTTTTCTGGTGAGGAACTACACCAAGGAATGTGATAATTTTGACATGTGCTGGCGCCCATACCGATTTGGTCATCCTAAATTTATAAGTGAGTTTTTTATTGAATCGTAATTCAATTTGTGTTTGGTTATTTTGGGAATCTCGCTTCTCCGACATCTCGAGCTGCTGTGTGCAAGACGTAAGTCTGAACAGGCATTAGGGCCACTTTTACTAGTTTTATCCGTTACATGTTCTCTGACTGTATTTGGATTTTGTTTTTAGTGATACGTTGAGGTGTGCGCTTCACAGAGTTGCAGCCGGTGTTTGCTGCAAGTTTGTTGTACTTCTAATGAAAGTTTTGTTTTGATTATTGTGATGCTTCAGATAGAAGAGAAAATGCAGTTTATGTAGTTAGTTTTGCTATAGTTTGCATGCAGTCCGGAAGTTTTAACTATCAGCTAATCTTAACGTTGAGTACAACGACAAAATTATAAAGTAGTTATGATAAATTATTTTTTGATCCCATGACGTGACCAATTTACAGACTGTTGTGACTGTAGAAGATTTGTTTATTTGGCAACGCAAAAACAAAGTTTTTGAACGACTTCGCCTATTTTTGACTTCGAGTATAGCAGCAGTGATAGAATAACTTATTTAGATACAGTGAATTTAAGTCTCTTATTATTAAATTAAAAGCTTACAGATTTAGCAATAAACTGTTATACTCTTTCAATCTTATTTATCTGAAAGATTCTTATCCGTAGGTTTGGCGTCTACTTTGACCTGATTGACAATTGCATCTTCCGGGCAGATATCACAGGGTAGCGTCCAACCCATGCAAGTTCCTGCACGTCAATCCCACAGAGAAGTGATCTTTGGGGAGATGAATGCTAACTCTCCGTTGTCTGTTTGAGGTTCTCACGATCGAGGTAGTACATTTAAGATAATAACTATCAGACGCAACGAGGAACGCCGCCGCTATAAGTTTTCAGTGTCGCACCTACATAGTAAGAAACTAATGCCTGCTAACTTTTCTTTTTTTGTAAAGGGGGATTTCTGTACATGGCACATAATGTAATTTATTGATGTGTAATTTTTCTAAAATTTCAAAATAAACATAAGCGTTAGAAGTTTCCGAGGCCCGTTTAATTTTTTGTGCTACATGAACTACAAATTAACTTGAATCTAATATTTACCTTGAAACTAAAATTTAATCGTAATATTTACATACGTGCGAAATAAACTACTTGGAAATTAGGATGAGAACTTTAGGTTGAGTAGATGCAAGCTAATGTCGATTACTAGTTACTGTTTATAGAGCTCTTGACTGCAAACAGTTATTACATATGTAAATGCAGTTTTATTGTTTCTAACATTAAATGTAGAATAGAAGATCAGTACCATTTAAAACTCTTAAACTTTTAATGCTTGTTCACCAATTACCTCAATTTTGAACGATATTAATGATTCTTCAAGAATTTATAAATTTGATTTATTTAGCGACAGACACTCTTCTATTATTAAAGCTTGTGATGATAAATAGCTGTGATTCTTTTACACTTATTAATATTCACTTCACTCACGCGTTACTCACGTCAATGTCAAGTCTTTCGCTGCTAAAATGAACTGAATTATACGATATAACTTTTTAAATTGGTCTCATAACAAGCTGTATTTTTATTTTTACTTTTCATGTTGCAGTTTCTGTTGATTTACTGAATGAAAAACGTTTTACATCTCTATCACACAAGGTGGCACCTATATTTAAGTAGTAACATAATTAACAATACTTCTAATATGAAACACTGTATATTATTCCGTATTTGGTGAGAATTCTTAAATGAAATTCAACAATGCTATATTTTCTACTTTTGTATTTTAAAACTATTAAGATGTATGGAGTGTTTCGAAAATATGAGCCCCTCTTGGAAATTGCCGTTTTTGAGAAAAATCAAAAAATCGCAACGCTAAAAGATCAAGTTGAGCGAATAACGAGGTTTCTCTAAAAAAAAGAATCTGACGAATTTCAAGAAAAGATATTTTTACTTTAAATTAATTAAATCTAAAGGTTGATTGAAAAATGAACACACTGTATATTATTTCTAGTCTCTTTTCTTAAATTAGATATGTAAGTGGATCACAACAGAATATTATATTTATGCATACAAAATACTGTGTCTGGGGAGCAAGACGGATATGCTTGTTACTTTACATTATTTAACAATTTTTCAATTTCTAGCACCAGACTAAAACGAACGGTCTATTTGCCGCAGTCTAGTCATGAGCTATTTTTAATATGAGAAATTATTATAGACAACTTTCATTTTTTTCATAAAACATGTAATTATACGACAGTAATCCAATAAACATTCTTTTTGAAATTTACACCTTGTTAAATTCCGAATATTGTTAAGAAAATTGCTAATAAACCACTCAATTACGAATAATTACACGCTCAGCTTCTTTACTGAAATATAACTATTACGCTTATCTAAACACATCTTTCCCTAAAAGTTTCTAAACGAAACTCGCGCAATTTCTTGCTTATTTGTAATTCTAACCTGTTTTATACAGATGCCCTTGCTAACACGTTATTAAAAAACCAGCTCAGGTATTCAATAACTAACGTTATAAGGGGAAAAACGACGCTGCGTGTAGCAAGCACAGTATATTTTTCAAAACAGTAATGAGACTCATTTAGAATATTAATCACCACTTATATACGGGACACAGAGGGCACTAGCAGAGCAGTTTTAATTTTTCTACGCAACCCACGCAGTTAAAAATAATCACTTTACAAAGCGAAAAACAAATTTTCCCGTAAACTTTCTAGTAATATCTTTTATTCGTTTTATTTCAATTTCGCTGGTATTTTTGTACAGATTAAATACCGATTTACTACTTATTATGTCTGTATTAAGGAAAGAGAAGAATACGATTGCTCATGAAAATGCTAATGCAATTCAGAAATTCTTATATTTCATTTGTTTCTTGTGTTCATCAGAATAAAACAGAATTTTGATGACCAATTTCATTTTCTAATGAAAATTAGGACAAACCCTAGAATTGTAATTGCTAATACAGTATCTCTTTATAAATTTTTTAATGGCTGTGAATTCTAATGTTTAACTTTGATTTGATTTATGTGTGCAGTAATTTAGTGGATTTTCTAATAGTTTCCATTTTAGCTTAAGATACAAAACGTATTCCAACTTTTCGTAATCAATCAAAGGACCGCAAACTTTAAGTTTCAAGAATTTCTAAGAAAATGCCATACTGAGTTCTATATTCCGCTAGAATTGATTGGTCTACAGCCAATGAACATACCAAGGCAAGTCATTCAACCACTCAAAAATACAAAATAACAGCGTTGGCTTTCCATGGCAAAAAAGGGTATTTAATCTTCTCAAAAAGAAAAGAAATTTATACCAAAACATTTTTTGTCATTTGTTCATATTCATATTGAACCTTAACTGATCTGATTCTTAAAGGTTATTGTTCTTAACTTCTAAAATCAAATAGTTAGCTAGGAATAAACCAACAAATCTTCGACACTTCAATTATTTATTTTAATGCTCGACTATTGGAGTTATACTTATAGAATCAATAAATTCTTTAAAACGATTCGTTGGATGAAAGATTATGTGAACTTTCCATTTAGAAATCCAATGGGATAAACTTTTTGCTGATACTTGTCTGAGATTAGAATTCACATCTTATTGCTGCCTTGGATCCACTAAGTTACCTTTACTATAGACCTTGGCAAGTAACTAAACTGTAATATTGTCACTGGATAAATTGGGCTTTCCAAAAATCTTTAAAAAGAGCAGAAATGAATTTCGGGGTTAAGAGCTTTGCTTCGTCGCGATGTACCGACAACTTTCCAAACAAAACTAACACGAATTGGTTTCCGCTGCAGAATTAAAAGAAGAAGATTGTTTTGGTATCAGACCATAGAAGCTGGGGTGCCGGCCTAGAAATGGCAAAATAGAACGAAGCAAATTGCCTAATAATTTATAAATATTATTTTAAAATTGTACCTTCAGTTTTGTTTTGCACCTGTTTCATTTCAATTTCGTACATTAAATAATTCCGTTTAGACCATGCAAGTTCACTTCTAACCTAAATATTTCTATTTGAAGTTACAATACAGGTAGTTTATTTGAATTTTCTTGTTGAAGTAAAAAGTGTTTAGTCCAACTACTTAGAAAGCTATTTTCAACGGGTTTGACATTGCTAGTGCTTTATCTATCTGTTACCATAATCACATTGCGTGACTCGAACGGTTCCCTATATTACTATTTTATCTTCATTAAGGTTTAATTCGTTTTTATTTCATTTAGAACTACTTTAGCCCTACTTTTCTTTAATCCTTGGTCTTTCCAGTTTTTGGACTCTCTTAATTTGTTATAGTATCTTTTCCAACTTAATTTATTTTATTTAGTTTCTATCCACCATTTCTTTCTGTGTTGAATTGTTTCTCTGTTTTTGAGTCTACTTTATCACTTTTCTCCTTGTATTTCATTATTTTCCGTCGTTTTTCTGTTTTAGGTCACCATGGTTTTGTAATTTAAAAATCCAAAGTCGTTAATTCCAACAAACCATCCCGATCTTGATATAGTCCTTTAAAGGTTTACTAGTGACTTTCAAACTTCCCAATAGATAACTGCATGGTTGGTCTAGGATCATAAATAAAAGTTCTCAAATCTTTTCATACCGCACAAAACTGATCAAGGAGAAAATCATTTTTTGGCATGAAGTGCAGAAGCAGGAGAAGAAATGATATATTACTCTCAATAGTTATAAACATACTTTGACCAAATAGTTTACAGTTTCTTGTGCTCATCTAAAACATTTACTTCCAAAGAAATCTTTTTTGATAAAATCCAAGACCATTTGAAAATTGATATCTCATTCATAGGAGTTTTCAGCAAGTGGCCACTTACTTACTTTTCGCTTACTACTAGATTATAAACAAACGTCTGTTGATTGGTATTACATTGCTCAAAACATTTCTAGTATTTAAAATCCGTTACAAGGAAAGTTGAAAAAGTAAAATAGAGAATTTTGACAACCTTTTGAAAGGTATGTAGATTATCAAAATAAAATTTTAAACGGATTTACAATTTTGAGTTTAAAGAAATCTTGAAAATAAAGAATTTTAAAGTTTGCCCAATAAAGCACAAAACTGTAAAAGTAAGGAAATTTTTTAATTCTTTTCATTAACATTACATATTTTATATACAGGATGAAATCAAAATGTCTTGAAACTCCGAACCATGGCAGATAATCGTGGTCATGGTATTTTGATTTTCAAATTATTATGATACTACGCAAACTATAACCTAAAAGGCAAATATTTATGTTATCTATTAGTCAAGGTTTTTCTTAAATAAGAGTGAAACGTACTCTAGTTAAAGAGCAACCAAATCTAATTCCCCGCCCCACTTTAGTGCATCTATCGTTATATGAGTTTCAATTTTTGCCAGATTAATTATCAGCGAACCACACTAAAAGAAGTGCATGTTACGCCACCGTCGAGAAACCTAATTACGTTGTTTTTGAAATCTATAATGACAAAGATTATTCTTGTGTTTTTTTTTTCATAAAATGCGCCGCTTTTGAGTAAAATAGAATTCTTTAAAACGAAGGAGTGTGATATTTTAATATTTTATGGTGCAGCGAATTTTATATTTCAATACCGGTGAAAGATGATTAAGCTACCGTAATAGCTGGCAGCACGAAAGCTTTCTTTGTTATATAACTGGCAGACTTTTACTAAGAATGGAATCTTATCTTTCTTAGACATAATCACATCTCCTTCCATAGAATACTCACTAGTCTTTTCATAAATGCACTTTATCTAATATAATAATTAAATAAACGGTTGATATGTAGAAATCGGAAGTAAAACTTGTTTAAAAAGTACATGTATGGATGTCACAAACTATGCGGAACTAGTAATCAAGTTGCTTTGAAATTTTTTATATCCGGTTAAATTAGAAGGTACACTAAAAGAAATGTTTTATTTCTATTTTTATTTCTGGAACGCTAAAGTGTAATTAGGATGTAAATTAATTGTAATTTAGAGCTGATGGTTATCTTTCAGAAACAAATTTATCAGAGACATAATTTTTTTATGTCACCATTTTACATTATGAAAATTTATTCCCCAATTATCGGTCGTTTTTTTAGTGATAACATTATCTTAATCTTCCAATTATGACTATTAAACTTTAATATTTAACGCAGAATTTAAGTCATAAAGTGATTGCTTTAATTACAATAGAATTCTAACCAATGTAAATATAAGAATAAATCAATCATACCTTTCGAAAGTAAGAAAGTGACAGAGATAATAATTGGATTTTAAACATTTTGTGGTTCTACCGATTCGATTTCGTAACATTTATTTTTACAATTACATAGAAAATCAGTGTATTAATTCGAGCGCGACGTGATCAGAAAACTACTTTTGAGTTTGCGTGAATTTTGCAATCAGCAACTTGAATAAATTGTTCTCATGTTAGTTTTAGTTTCACTTTAAATCTTTTCAAGTTAAATTCAAGTTAAATGAAAACTCCGGAATATCTAAAACTCTATGCAGTCTGGATCCTTATTATCTATTTGACAGTTAAATGTAGAAATGCTAATTTTCAGTGCCGAATGTTTACATTTATTTCAAGTAGGAATCCTGGAAACTTAAAAGTTTTCATTTTAATAAATACAATAAAATGTTTCTTGTGTTTTGTTTTGTTTGTGGAAATATGATTGTTTTTATCTTGAAGTTTCCATTATTTAATTATCAATTCAAAGAAATTAATTGCTTTTGAGAAGGTAATGTGTGTATGTATGTGTTTCTATATATTGCGGTGGATTCGGGTATAAAATTTTAAAATAATATCTGGGATTTGATTTTTCTGATTTAAACTGCTCTGTACTCGAACTCCTGACAAAAATAGTTTGAATCTAAAGATTCCTAAATTTTACTAAAAATCCACAGCAATATATAAACGATAATAATCAAACTAATAGTACATAACAGTATTTTTGCTAAACTATTCTATATAATTCAATCAAAACAATATCACATGTCTTCATGAACTAGTGATAATAATAATAATAATAATTAATTAGTCAAAAAATCTTTTTTGATTTTATCTGTATCTTTCTTAATTACAACCCCTCCCTCCCACTGAAAAATCCTAACCCGTTAGAAAAAGGTTAAGGCTCTAATACTACTATAAAAAAATTAAAAACAAAATCTGTTGGCCTTTCTTGTTTATTACTACAGAATCAAAGAAACAAAAACACGATGTTATCTAACAATTCTAATGTCCATTTTAATTTAAAAAAATCAAAAATCGATTTTGCATAACTGGTTAAAAATAAACACAGAAAACAGTTGCCACAATTAACTTTTTGTATCCTTAAAAGAAATCACTTACAAAACCGTTCAAGTTCAATGGTACTAAACAAATTTCAACGTAATAGTATTAAAAATACAGTACCGGTAAAATTAAAATAAATAAACAAAAACAAACCGGAATAAATAAATGAGAATGTTGTGTAAGACTCTCACTTTAATACTATACAGGTTAATAACCTGAATCATTTTACGCAGAGGTGGGAATTCAAGGTTACGAAATTGGCCTCTTCGCGAAAGTCGCAAACTGCAATTTTGACTGTGTGCTTCCTCTGCAATTAACTTAAAAAATGAATCAATTTCGTGTTTGTTGAATTTGTTGTTCCTAAAATCATTAATTTAGAGAATAGAAAGGAGAATTCGGCAGCACCTACGTACTATACATTAAATACTAGAGGATGTTGAAAAAGTCCTTTCGATCTGTCGTGTATAGGAACACCTTTCTTTATTTATATGAGATGATCTAGAAGAATCACTAAAAGATTGCAAATTGGAATATGATATCGTGTTGGCGGAGTAGTTTCTTATGTTATTATTTACACTACGAGCTCTTTTGGTTTCTATTTCTTCAAATTATGCACTTATATGTATCTAATTACACATAATATATCTATTCAATAAATTTAGTAATTTAGAAATCAAATAAAACGGAAATGTTATTGTTGTTTTTTTGTAATTATCATTATATATAGAGTATATCAAATTTAATAATATTAATGGATATTGTGTTCGTCAAAGAAACTGTTGCAAGTAACTTTTCGAGACAAATTAACTGAAGAATACAGGAAGTTAATACCCAGCTGTTTTTCCCATCGAGTTCGAATTATCGAGGTTCTACTGTACTTAAATTAGAGAATTTCTGCACTAATTAAATTTAATTAAATATCCACGTTTATTACAAGACATACAGTATGATAACCCATCAAATATAATTTATAGTAACTAAACAGTATTTTTAAATTAAAGTATTTGAAAAATAGTTCAACACCATAAAAATGAGCTACACTACTAAACACCATAAAATTTCATTAACGGATAATACGCTAAATTAACAATAATTTGCATTTGGGATCAACTTGATATTTTCAGATAGCAATCTTATAGTAAGAAACCGTTCACAGTTTTTAATTGTCTTTACGGTTTGTAGTTTATCCTAAAATTACGTATATTGCGGTTTAACCTGTAAAAGATTTAATCTCCTCATTAAATTTTTCTTTCATTTTTGAATATAAAACAGCAACCGTATTTTAAGTTAGAATTTATTTTAGCGTATCTCGTGTTTACAACACAATTTTAAGAAATCTCACAATATTTATGACGTCACTAACAACTTCACTATAATATTATTTATGAAATGATATACATCGCTGGTTTTCTTTTAGAAAAACGATAAACTCACATTCACTGTTTATTTTTATTAAACGAAAAATAAAAGAACTATTAATAAGTTAAATTACTGAAAAAATCTAGAAAGTATAAGATAACGCCAAAAGGGAATGTAACAACTTACTACAGGAAGTAATCATAAACATTTCTATTACTCACCTGGTACTTCATGTTTCACGTCTTAACATAAGTAAACTAGTTAGAAGACTGACTTTACTATCAGCCCCTGAATTATCTTTTCAGAATTTCCCCCCTTTTTTAATCTCCCTCTATTACCAACGTGCTCTGATTATTAATAGAAATAGAATCTTCTTTAATTCGCCCAGAACTGATTGTAGCTTTTTTGTTGTTTACAATTGGAGATTGTATCGAGGTTATATGTCTGAGTATTGTTTATTCTTTTAGAATATTGGTGATCACCGAGACTCAACTGGCGCTTCCGCGTTCGTTTTGTTTTTCTTTATTTTTTATAGTTCTTTTTGCGGTACGCCGCCGTAATCAATTATATCTTTAGTAAACCACAAAAAATAAGGAAATAGATCTTGTTAGTTTATTATTATTTGGAAAATGAAATTATTGGTTTATTATTTTTATTAGTATGTCTTAGAGAAGACGATTATAAAAAAAAAATCTTAATTGAAGTATTGGGTGAAATAAATTTGATCCTTCCTCTCCAATTGTAAAAGTAACTTCCTCTTAATGACATAACGTGAAAACGAGAGACAACCAACAGAAACAACTAGAAATATAATCACAGAAGATCGTAGATCTTTGGCCAGAAAAACTTTATCTATGGGAAAAAATTAAGAGAAGCTATAAAAATAAATTAAAAGAAAAAAAGTTTGTCCAACACTAACAAAAAACGCGTTAAGAGAAAACAGTTCACTTAAAAAAATTGAATTAATTTGGAAATCTTTCGGCAAAAACAAGATTTTAGTTCAAAGTTTCTTGCTTGTGTTGTTTAGTTGTGTTTAATTCTAAACAAGTATTGTGCCGTAGTATTAACCTTTTACGTTTGCTAAATCATCCTGAAAATTGGCATCAATATGTGTTTTTGAAAATATGAAATTAACATTGCTAACCAAACCATTGTGTGGATCTGCAATACTAGGAAAAAAAACTCAGAATATATTGCTTGTCAAAATATTACATTTGTAATGTTGAATCAATACAAAATTCTACATCAAAGCTTAATTCTGCTTCAGCGTGCATTAATAAGATCTCATAATCAGTTTAATTGTCGAAATTCTGACATCCATGTATCAAATACATCCATCACATTTAGTGTCTTTGAGATTATCTATGATCTACAAAAAAACTGAACCACTGTCTTCAAGGTGTCTATTAAAACCATTTTCAGTAAAGCAAAAGTTATACCAAAACTATAGATCATCAGGCAATGATAATCAAACTTTGATATTTTAAGTTGCCACTGTTTTTAATATCTTGGATACCTATTTAGTCTGCGTTCTTTCAAAAATCAATACCATTTAGGCACACGATAATCACTCAGCCCCTTCTCTTATTGAATCTGCAGATGCAAAGAAGAAATTATTTCAAACCTACACCCAGAGTGTTTTCAAACATCTTCAACAAAATCTGCTAAAAATATCAGAACGATAAAATAAAGTTCCTACAATCATTTGGTTATGAACATTCAAAATGACCCATTTGATAATGTAAAGATCTAGTCCGTAGGAACAGCAGAAAAAAGTAAACTGAAGAATGTTATGATGGTCAAGTACTAACATTTTCAAAACTTAGAAAAAGCTTGTAGTCATGTTACTATACGTTTCATTCTGAGGATACAGTCCTTATGGGAGTTTTCTTGACGCTATTGCCAGCTGTTTGATTCATACAAATGTATCAAAGTGTTCAGCTATAGTATGAAGGACATTTGGCAACTCTGTTGCTTATAAGAACTTCTACTGTATTTTCAAAGTGAAACACGTAATAGATATAAGTATCTTCAAAACCAAAACATGAATTTCAGTTTCATGTCAACATAAAAAATTCATGTTATAAATGATGTCATTTACCACTATACAGCTTGGTCTCATTAAACTATTCAAGAACAGTAAAAGTACGATGCCGTCAATTAAAACGTTTTGATTCACTTCAGTTTCCAGTCAATTCTTCCAGACTACGTGTTGAATTATTGCTAGGTAATCTAATTTGTTTATTTGAAACATTTCTATCTGAACGATAGCCACATTGTACTGTAAGTACTTACTACGAGTTTGAGCATGATAAAGTCTTTATGTAATAGTTGCTGGTAGTTCTTAGTCTGTTATTCAAATAGCTTAATTATCTAAACCAAGATGTATTGTTCCAACCTGCAGAGTAGTTTTTCTCATAAAGAATCAGTAAAATGAAAGTTTGAAGGCTTTAAGAAGAGTTTCGACAAGAATTAAATTATTGCATTATTAGACGATATATCCTTCTTTCTATCTCAAATCAACTGTTAAAGCATTGTGAATCTTGTCTAGAAAGAGGAAAGATGTCTTCGGGATGAGTTTTTTAAATTCGTCAAACTTTTCTTTTTGGACTAGTTTTTTAGAATCAGCTAGATTCTTATTCTTCGCTTTAATATTGTTAAGACATAAGTGAAAAGTTTAATTTGAATCCTAATGGCAAAATATTGCAATTAGAAGGTCTTTCCAATGATTTGCTTTAGCAAGTTTTACCAGGAACATTACTCTTTTAAGCTGTATCAAATTTATTTCAGTTGAATTATCTTTACAATTTCTAGTCCTTGCAGAGTTTTACATTTTGAACTATAAAACAGAAAATTGCTGATTGATACTTCAACGAACTGAATGGAAATGATTGAATTTTGCAATTAAAAAGGTAGCACCAACGTTTCAACTTTTCAAATGGGAAAACCACTGTGAAGTTAGCCTAACGAAAAGTATCAAAGAGTCACTTTAAACTCCTTTGTGACAACACTTACGAAGCATCGGAAGAGTTCAAACATAGGGTACAACTCAAAAAGAGCAGCTTAACAAGAGCTTTAGACGTAACTTTCAAATAGAAATTAAGGAAATTGACTGTTGCATTCACTAATAATAGAATAAAATGGTTTTAAATGGCTCTAACAGTGGAAAACCATTTCAGAACGCAGAAGCCTAATAATAAACGCAAGTCTCAGAAGCTTCAGAGAAACCTTCTATTCCTTATCTTTTAAGTTACAAGTAAAATTCCTGTAAAGTCTTCATTGATGAGATTTCAAAAAAAGCCAGCTGGAAAAACCTAAAATGGTTACTGTTTTAGAGATTCTTTAAGACAGTCTAGATGTTACAAAAATTTTTTGAATATAACTATAGGCAACGTAGATTTCCTCAGATATTATATGTCATTCTTGAAAAAGTGTTTTTGCGCTTTTCTTGCGAGATGCGTCGTTCTTGAGTAAAACCGAATTTTAATAAAATTTACAAATTGAATGTTCAATGTTAGTGTTTTTTCTTCAATGTGTACTGCAATGTTATTAATTTGTAAATTGTAGCTATATAACGTCTTCTATTTTACAGACTTCTATAGTTCATAATCTCAACATGGTTGGTGGGTGCAGATTGAAAACACCCTTGACATTGTTAGAAAAATAATTTTTATCGATATTGAAATTTACACACGCAACTAAATACAATTCTTTTTGTTTTATAGAGTGAATGCATCGTTATCGCGTAAATTAAGTTTTCCAAAGTCTTACTTTACTAAGTAAGCACAATAAGTGAAACTCAAACATTTTCTTCGGTCTGGCGTTGTAGAATGTTGGTATAAAATTAATTTAAATTAAACTGAAGTTGTAAACTTATAGGTACTCACACTAGTTGAGCATAGACTTTAATTAAAAATAAAATTAGAAAATAATTTTATATAGAATTCCATTATAAAACTTGACGCATTTGCTGAGCTACATTTAAAACAGAAGAATTGTGACAAAAATTCTCAAAAAATGTTATTCAAGTCCCTCTTAAATCTTTTTTCCTGGTAGAACTATGAATTTTTAAAAACAAAAGTACAAATTACATCTTAATCCCTTGCGTTATTTCTGAGTTATCTCAAAATTGAATAATCACTTTGTACGATTATCTCGGAAACATTTTATACATCGTTTACAAGATATTAAAACAACAAGACGTTTTAAATTGAACTTTAACTTTAGTAGGCTTTTATAAGATTTTATTTGATTGGAAAGCAAAACATCCTCTGAAAAATTTACAAACTGAGTGTAGATTTTAAAAAAGACAGAATGACTTAATAATAATTTATTTTTAAACTTAATACTCTCAATGTCAGAACTAATATCATCAAACATCCTGTATATATGTTAATAGCATTTTATAAATGGAAATTTATCGAGCAGAAAAGTAATAATATTATTAGTAAATGTTACTCGACGTATTCTTTTTATATTTCTGCTACATGAATTTTTAATGCGCTTAATGCATATTCTTAAAAGATTTATTTTTTTGTAGAATTATAATGTAACCTTTAGTACGTTTTTAATAAAAATATTTTCTAGTTACAGAAGCGGGTAAGTCATTTGGGAAATCGAAAAAAACTCTAGGGACTGGTTCATCACAGAGGGCGAAAACCGCCAGTCTTAATTAGCGGTGTGACTTGAAATTTTGCATTACCCACAAAAAATCCTGACCTCCCCATGGATGGAGAGTATGCGGTTAAAGCATTAATATTTTGATATTTAAAGTTAATTAAAATATTTTTGCTGAATTTTAAATTTCATATTTTCTCTTAAAAAGTTCGCGTAATATTTTTTTAATTTTAAATTATTTTCATTTGATGAATTTACTTCTCCATTAGGTTTATGGGACAATTCTAAATTGTTTACTCAATTTATCAAGTCTAAGGTTACACTTTTGTTTACGAGTCTACAAGAAAAACATTTTGAAAAATTAAAATTTATTGCGAGACTTCTATTTCAACCTTTGTATCTGCCCTTTGTAAATCAATATATTTTGCAACACTATTGTTTCTGAAATAAGTACGTTTCAAAGTGTTCAATTGTTTTAAAATCTAATTATATTACATAACCCTAAACAAGCTAAGATTAAAATCATATGTTTTCACCGGTAAATAGGAATAAACAGACATGTTTAAGTGAAAACATATTAATTTCCTTCCTGTATCGTTATTATGCTGTTATGTAACGTTTTCAAAGTGTGGTTTATTATAGAAATCCATGGAAGCTACCTGTTTGTTTTGTGTTTATGCTGCATCAGTATTATTCAATGTGCACCACTTACTTTTAAACACATCTTTCTAAGAAAGTTACTCGTCAGGAAGCATTTGCTTTCATTCATTCAAATTGCATATTATAAAAAGTTAATTTCATAATCTGATGTTGCCTATTACGCAATTAATATAATTTTCGATAATTAAAGATTCGATTTTACACATCAAAAAACCTTTAATTTCTTTTAACTTTTCCAATATTGCTACGAGAATGTTTAAAATATTTAATTCCTAAAAATGTATCCAATATTTAGATTTTCTTTTTTTAAGTAAGCTAGACACGTTCCGCACAGTTAAATTTCTACAATTAATTAATATTCTAATAGTTATGACTTTATGAGTTATGACCACAACTTTCGAGAGTCATTAAACTGGAAAAATCATAACAACAACCTAATTTGAAATATAGAATTAAATTAAGTTATTTAGAAAGATATGATGTCTTTTATTGTTTTCTTTACGCAAGACTATAAAGTGTAAACACTATTGAATATACAGGGTGCTCAGTCTTAATCCTATTTGAAGAGTTACACCTTCAGTTAAATAAGGAGAAAGTGGAGTAATTTCTGCAATAATAATCTCATTTGATTCTCATGATTGCTTTTGCGCCCGGCGGCAATGGTAAAGCCGTCGAAGACTGGAGACCACTCAAACTAAGGGTTTGCTCTCCGCTACCTTGACTTTTTCTTCCGGCTCGAGCAGGCCAAACATCGCACGTCTTGTCCAACTCATTGTATCATACTCAGCAAATGCTATATTGCATTTTTTATCTCAAATTATAATTACTCTCCTCCATGATCAAAGAGGCGTACAGTTTATACAGGCATTTTCTGCAAAGCAGCAGAAATAGTCATAATTTAATTCGATTCGTTATACTACCTGCTTTGTAATCAAATAATAGAAATCTCAGCGAACTCAAGAATAATCGTGAAGATGAAGAACCGCCTCAAGCCTCAGTAATCAAGTGGTTTGGAAAATTCTGTAGGGGTTGTAACTGTCTACATGTCTTTAACAGCAGTAATTCCATACAGAACATGATAATCGATGTACTAACAAAGTGGCTAAACAATGATGATCACCATATCATTTCTAAAATGACAACATAATAAACGTATGCCATCTTTCTATTTCCCAAAGCGACAAGAAACTAGAATATGGACGCTCCAAGATGATTCCAGGTCGAGCAGTGAAGAAAGTCATGAATCCTTGTTTTTGAAGAGGAGGAGAAGAAACTGTCGCAACTTCTTGCTACATAAAATGTCTGCCAAAACTGCTTCAGGAGCTTAATGCTACAGATTTAATGCCACGATAACATCAAAGGGATCGAACAGTCACTAAACTTTCCTAATGTAAGAGTCAGAGCGTATTTTGCATGAATTTCAGAAAATGGATGATTAGAAGTTTTCCACCTTTGGGAAGTTCCTCTTCAAATCAATACTAGATCATACAAATTTACAATGAAGATATTTTCCTTACATTTCGAATTATCAATGTTTCCTTTTTGTACCCACGGTTGACCACCGCAGCCGATAATGTACGTTTCCTTTATAAAGGTCACGGTAGACAACTGTTATCCACCAAGCCTGTATTAGCCTATTACGTAAAAGCTGACTTAACACTGATTCACAGATAGAAGAAGAGAGCCTATGGGCCTCGGTGTTTGGGATCAAGGAATTTGAATAGAGAGATTGTTTTTGGGAATACACTGCCATTGTTCTGAGCTGACCAAAGTTGAGTTTGGCTTTATAGCGATGCGAAAGACATGGGTGAGGTGGGGCGTTTACCAAGATACAACCTTGTAGAGTCAGTACATCATACCTTTCAATTACCTGATAATCTCAGGATGATTCTTTCTTTTTGAAAGTATTTACTTCACGTCCTCAATTAATGTTTTGTTATATTTTAATTACTACTTAAAAGAGTCTTGTTGAATTTATCTTTCAATATGAATAATGCTGTTCAGCAAAGTAAAAAGGTTCTAGCTCCAAAAATCATTTTTTCTTTTTTCTTCACATTTGTATAAATAGGGCATTTTAGAAATTGGTATTTTCCATAAATACACTTCTACTTTAATAGTAAAATGTAAACCAATCCAGGAAACTCACTTTACGCGATTGCCTGCTTTTCTGTTTTAATTTCTTTACTTTTTTTAATGATCCCTTCTGTTTCTATTTACTATTGCTTACCATCGGTCTGTAAATTTTCTAAACCAATATCACAAATTTAAGTTTCTAATTCTGTAACCAATAGCTTTGGTTGCCTTGTATGCGACATCCTGATTTAGTAAACTCATGGATAACTGATTTTTACTACAGTTATCTAGAGGTTCTTGCGAGATAACAACTGAATGTAATTTTTCCCGATCTGGCGTTCATCTGCATGCTGTATTGATAAATCTTAGAAGGGATTCTTAAAACATAAACCGTTTTTGACATTTGTCTCTCCAGTCCAAGACACTTTAGGTTTGCGTAGCTCGACTTGTATTGGACAGTAGTTGATAGGACGACAACTACAGTTAGTTGCATTAGTAAGAAATAATTAAGATAAGATGTTCAGTTTCTCGTAAGCAGTAATTGTGCTTCTGAGCTAATCAGGCGTGTTTTCAAGAAATGGTGTACCGCAATTAACTAGTAAAAATTGTCTAAGCAAGCTTAAACATTGAAATGTAAACTACAAGAGTTGCGAAGTAAGAAAGATCAGGAAAATGGTAGATTTGTATTGACATACACAGTTTTGCATTTCACAAATTCACAGGAATGTGCAAATAGATAAAGATGTTCAGAATTTTATCTTAAATAAAAAGTTTTGTTTTTGCCCTATCTACATATTGCTACTGATTCTTTCCTCGCTCTGTGTGGTATTGTCAATCCAAGGCGAAAAACGATTTCAAACTGCTGTGCAACGTACAGAAGGCTAAGAAAGGTTGATCTAAAGCAAACAACCGTCTACCTAGCCACAGGTCTAAAACAAGTCACGATTAATTAAAGCTGTAAGAGATTCAACGCGTATATAGATTGTTTGGGTCCTGGAAATAAGATATGATATCAGTCATCGACTGCTGTTTGGTTTGTCACTCAGTCTGATATTGTTATAAATATTTTCTCGAACATTTTTAGAATGAATGAACAAGATCAATACAGTTTAGGCAAAAACCAAATTCTACCTCAGGGTATAAAAGAAAATCGATACGTTTCTGAATCTTTTTACAATAATTTTCAGCTCAAGTTAAATCAAGATCAAAGCAGCCCAAACTAGCAATACGAGCAGAAAATGATAAATCTACCACTATGAAGCACATCTTTATTGCTTTTAAATGTGGAACTGTATTTTAACAAAAATTGATATTGTAATCAAGCTATAGCATAATGATATGTGTGCACACTGTCAGTAATTAGGAACTTTAGCAGTACCAGTTTTTTTAATATCAGCTTTGATCAAAAGAGGAAGTAGTCGAGTTACCAATTTGACAAAATATAATTTTATTCATTTTATAAGATTTTAACATAACCTTGTAATATACAAAAATTCTGGATTCTGTCAAAACTATTTTAAACAATAGAACTAAGTTTATAAAAACGAGTTTATAGTACTATTAAGTTAATACAATAAAAATTCATAACGTGCGATTTACTGGTAAAATCATTCCATTCTAATAAATAAACTCAGATTAAACTAGCATATGACGTCATCAGTGTTTTATGCTATAGGTACGCAACAGAGAGATATGCATAATTTTTGTTTTTACGAGTATTAATCTAATAAAAAGCTATTTATATGCACAATGACACCACAAACGATTTTACTTATTTTATTAATTATTAGTTTTAAACTGTGTAAATTTAATAAACTCAGGAAAATAATTAACGTAAATTAGCACTTTAACAGTTCATTTATTTCCGTTTCATGCTGCAGTATGTTTAAAAACCGTGTCTATAGAAATGCAGTATCTATATTTATCCTACTTATCGATATTTCTAAGGTAAGTCATGTTCAGTTGGTTCAAATTTTATTTGTATCGTATTACAGCCAAGTTATTAAAACGCATAAAATCATTATGTATGACACTGACCGCCATGCGTGGCCAAGTGGGTTGGTTTCAACCAGTTCACAGCATCTTTTAAGATGAAAATTCGAGCTTATAGGGTGGAGAAAATTTACATAATACTAGACTGGACAAAAATAATTCCTATCTTACATCATTAAGATTAATCTTCCCATACATAAGGTCAATTTTGTTTACATAACGAAAAATCTCGATTTCTAATATTTTTCAAATCCAAATCAATATTTAAATTTTAAGGAAAAGAAATCCTTTTTACTTTAATTGGGTACATGAGGTTTCTATTAACACAAACTAGTAATAAACTATGTAAAACGTGTGTTTCAAAATTAATATTAATCAACCGTTTTAATCACTACTCATGCATTTTAATGTTATAAATTGTTAACTTGCATTTGAATACATTTTGCATTTTGGTATTTATTATTTCTTGTTCAAATTATAAGTGTTGGTTAGGTTTGAAAATTGTTCAAATAAAGTGGGAATAACTGCAGTTTTTGAAATTAAGTGGGAAATTCTAATACGCTCATAAAACTAATGAGGATTTACGATGACAAAATAAAACAACGTCAACAAAAAAACATTTTACTACACTCCCCTTTGAGATTTTTATTTGTCAGGAATTTAATATCAGAAAATTATTTCATTGTATGTAGTTTAGAATTTCCACTCTACTGTCTTAAACAAAGTATAGATGTTTTGTCATATGGAAGAAGTTTCTGTTCATTTGGAATTAATTGACAGTGAATATTTTTAAGCGTCAACTTTGCATTTTAAAGAAGAGTTTATCGGTTAGCTTTTCAATGAACCAATCTAATTAGCAATGCTAACCAAATTTCCAAATAATCAATAATTGCAAATTAAGTCCCTAGTTGACTGTGTGAATTTTGGTTATTTTAATTATTTCTTTAAAATTATATTCGTAGTTTGAAAATATAATACCTTGTCATATTAAAATATTTTTTAAGTTGGAAGAAAGCAATATTCAAAATTATTAACTAACAGAATTCTTTTTCTATTTATTTAAAAGTGAATTTGAAAGGTTTGTAAATATTAATTTTTAAATTTTGCATAATTTCAGTGTCTATTAATTTGTCATCATGCAAATCCTTTCACTTGACTGCATCTTATGTCGGAAGTTAGAAAATAATATTGCACTATTGTAAAATAAATATACAAAATGATCGATCTTGCTAACATAAAATAGTTTGTTAGCATTTCCAAAGACAACAAACTCCTTTACCAACTAATTATACAGTGTGTACTAAACCATAACGAGTATATAAACGTAAAGTGCATACTTTAACAATTTCTAAATGCACTGTTAAAATTAATTTTATCTTTCTCAATTTTTAATTAATTTAATTTAAATCTAAATCGACAAAGCCTTGTAGATATAAACTTGTTGTCACAAACCTCATCGACCGGAAGAAATTATTTTATTTTGTGATTTCACTTTTTGGAGATTTCCGTTTTTTAACAACAAACATGTATAATAGTAAAAGTTTCGTCTCGACGCGACGCGACCTTCCGTTTCTGAAAATAATTTCTTCGTTACAAAGTTACTCCCCGCTAATATTCATTACTGGTATCTTTTCAAAGGTTAATTCCTATTTAGATTTCACAGTGTTACAGTTGGCATATCGATTCTTATTATTATAACATGGGGTGTGCAATAAATTTGTTAAAGTAAATTTTAACAAGTTTTTAGAAAAGTAGGAATAAACTAAATTTACCTCTAGCTATAAACGTATCGAAATCTGCATGTTTTTTACCAATACAATGCGACGCTTACAACTTAAAAGTTTGTAAAAATAATCTCTTCTGAGTTGTTGCTGTTTTACTTTGTTTTAATTCTTTTTAAATCTTATATAACTGATAACAAGTAGTGTTTGGTGGCAGCCAGTCAGAAAGACAGAATTTTTTCTGGTCAACCACAAGGAATCACTTTTATTCTTGCTATTTATAAATGCATGCCTAGTTTGTAGATGTAGAGAGTAATCGATAGCATATAGACAGTATTTATCTGTGTTTTAATATATCCAAATGATGCAGTGTAACTTTTATAAGAAAAAACGTTTCTATCTTACGAACAACAAACTGTTAACTTT
The DNA here is from genome assembly GCA_011009095.1 of Ignelater luminosus. Classification (NCBI taxonomy): domain Eukaryota; kingdom Metazoa; phylum Arthropoda; class Insecta; order Coleoptera; family Elateridae; genus Ignelater; species Ignelater luminosus. The sequence goes on from VTPC01090611.1 coordinate 399,933, forward strand.
CAAAGAATTTATTATGAGTAGTATTTGGTAGTAAATTATCATTATCAATACTCAAACAAAGCAACTTTAAAAAGCACAGAAACGCTTTTGTACAATGCTGCTGCTGTACCTACTTTTGAACCATACAGACTACATACTTACTACATACTCGCTGTATTCTTTACAAACTAGACGTGAACTAGCTTCTCTTGTGTTTCTATATCAGGTTATTTACGGTTTAGTTAAATCTTCTAGCAGCATTCTGCACAGATTAAATTTTACGGCACCTAAATTAAGTTTCAGATATTCACAGACATTCTATTTACGTACACCACGTACAAATTTGCTTATGAACGCACCTGTGTATGTAGCCTGTTAGCTTTAAATTACACACAGTATACGTAAATATTTTTCAATTTAATTTTAAAGCATATAAAGAACAATCTTTATTATTCAATACTTCTTAATTTATACATGACAAATGCAACCTAGTCCAGATCAAATTATAAAAGCGTTTAGATGGTTTCTAATTTTTGTGTAGCTATAATTTATTATTTGCTTACATATATAACCGTATTTTTTTTATTTTCTTGTAACAGAACACCCTGTATCTATTTTAATGACTTTCATTTAATAACACATCTGTTTTAGACATACTTGGTCGTTTCAAATACCTTGAGACATATCAAGTAAACAGCTTGATACGCGACCCTGATTTTTACTTTGAGTGATAAACACTGGTCTTAATCTATTTGAAGCTCAGGTCAGGATTAAGCAGGTGTTACTTTATGAATTATGACATGACGAGTGTTCTCCAGTCGGATGGCCCACCTACAAAGAGCTTAAAATAAAAATCGAAGGAAATTGACAGTTTATTATAAAAAATATTTGAAGGGAATGGAACCTAAACATCTAAAGGACGCCCTAACCAGCTTGGTTTACCTAAACTTAACGGGTTACCTACTCCCTTCCTCTTATCACTCTTTTGCGCTCATCCCAGATTGCAATTGCCGTAGATCTCTTGATTACTACCTTTGCGATTAGGCATATCTCTTCAAGTATGTCGTTACCTGTTATAGCAGATCGAGCAGGTTGGTCCGACCTTTTATTCCCCCCTTTTTCACATAAGCTTTAATTTATTTCGACATTATTATATTGTCCCTCTCTTGTATACCTTGTACGTCACGCAAATGGGACATGGTGTAACCCATGTGGATGGGCAAGGAAAAAGATAATGGGCCTGAACGTGAGCCAAGAAAAATAAGTAGTGCAGGACCGTGAAGTACGTGCTGCATATCAGGTCACGCAAGTGGTTGGACACACGTAGTTTACCATGACGTATTACGAATTACGGCAAATCGCATCAAAACCTAAATAAATACTGTTTACAATTCTACATACGTCCTAGTAGAATTAGAGATGGAGGGGTATTGTAAGGAGCAAAGAAACAGTAAAACATACTAAAGAATTTCTGGAATTTTGACCTAAGAAGGTAATTTCGCCTACGGAAATGTAGAGAATCACGAAGATCGTATCACCCAGAGTATTTGTGTGATCCTTAGCAGATATAAATCTCGTGACTCATGGGAATCTTGTGACCAAAACCAAAAAAAAGGTATGTGAGAATGCGTGAGCTTGATCGAAGAATCAGACCTCTACCTTGTACTTGCTTATAAATCCAGAGTGCTGTTGCATCTTCATGAGCATGTATCTCTATTATGTCTCATGTAACTTTAGAATTAACCTTTCAACTTTCGAACCCCAGAGTTTTAAGGCATATGTGAATACTGGTTGTATTCATTGCAAATACATATACCTGAATACTAATTTTCTAAACCCACATTTTACTGCAAATAATCATGTTAGGCTTAAACTGCAGAAAATCGAAGCTTATGCTCTATGATAATGAATTATTTGAAGAGATTACATTATTTCCACCAAAAATGGAGAAGTTACGGATGAAGAAAGTGGCGATGAGACATAAATCGACACGAATTATCTTCTTGGAAGAATACCTTGATCTGAAGTAGAAGTGAAGATCTCACAGAGACTTATTGCAGACAAGCTGAGAAGAAACAGTTAAATGTTAGTTTCACTTCGGTCGAGAAAATGAAAAAATCTTGCACTAATAATGAAAACATTATAAAATGGTCAAGTGATCTCCAGACATATTCAGCAAATAATGGAAGAGAAGATACTGACAAAACTGAGTGATTCTAGATATTTTATTCCGATATGGTGACTGATGTAATTATTCAAATGTCCAATTTATACGCCTTACAAAGAAACCACGCCCAGAATCTTACAAGATGAAGTTTATGTTTAGATTGCGATTCTGTTATTTACTGACATAGATTCGCATGTTCATTCATTAGTACCTCAACTTGCCAGATAACCCGAATTTGGAAAAATTAGAGAATATTTCATCCGACCGAACAGAAATTTCAAAAACAACTTTTTCTGCATGTCTTCCACTCACATCTCAATTGATGAAACTATGGTTCCATTGTCACAGCACTAATAAGAAATCAATTAGATTTGATTATGTGGTGCAACCACAAGGAATTTCTATCTAATTTTGTGTAAACTTTATCACTAAGAAGAATATGCACTCGGCGTTGCTGTAGTTTTGTTGATGGAATCACGTTTACCTAAAGAGTTAGCATCATACAATTTCCTTACCATCCTGGCTTTTTTAAACATAATGAAGCCACAGGAACAATACAAAACCCAAATTGCTAAAAAATGAGGTTCGTAGTGTATTTTCATTTAAAACCGATACCAATCTGCTAATTGTTAGGTGGGATGATAGTTATACTATTACATTTGTCACAAATTGTAATAATATAACACCTATACAAAAAGTAGGCAAGGAGGCTTTTGTAAACGGGAAAAGAACAAAAATTCAAGTAAACTCTCCATTGGTCGTTCAAATGCACAATCAAAAATCTGGATTCTATGAGAGTGGAACTTTGTGGAAAGAAATGATGATTTCCGCTCTTTGCATTTGGTCTAGATGCTGCTTGCCGTAATATAACAATTTTACGTATTGTCAGTTCAGTCAAAACGCAAATATGGAAAGCTTTCCCAAAAAAGTCCATCATGTGGAACACCTGCAGCAAAAAGAGTACTACCAGAAATTAGACGCAGTAAAAATGTTGCTATTAGTATTTCCGTTTTGTACATGTGCATTTTTAAAAAGAATTGACAATTAAATGTAAATACAAATTTGAAAACTAACATTATATTACTTTATTTAAGTTAAAACAGATATAGCAAAAACACGCTTATTATCAAATAATGGACTACTGTTTCTATTTTCTCGATTCACTTTCCAGTGATGAGTATAATTTGATCGTCCCGAGTTCTTCTTTCTATATTGTCTCATTTTTGTGATTGCTTGATTCATCTTCTCAAACTAGTCTTTTACGATAAGTAACCAGAGGACTGTCCTTGAGAACATCCTCTGTTAATTTCCTGTATTATACCGCCACTCTCTATCTGTCTATCGTTCAAGAATGCTATTGAAAGTTTTGCTAACTGTGTTAGGAAACTTTTCTTATTCATCATTTTTTCTATACTAATGTACCAAGGCCGAATTGGTGACCACACTGTCAATTGCCCTGCACGTCATATTGTAGATCTTTTTCTAGTCCATCTGCAATTTTTCTGGTAATAATATTATCTAGAACCTTCTCAAGCACGGGTAATAGATTAATAAGATTCACCCTTTTATTTTCTTTCTTCGATATTCACACAGTCTAGCTGAAAATAGCCCTTTTTTCACACATGTTGTTCATGTTTCGGGTTATAATACTATTACATCTTTTTGACAATTGTAACTGTAATCCCTTTTCGGTTCAGTTGAACTTTGCGAATCAAGCAGGAGTTTTGGGCCGTACATTTCTGAAAAAGTAAAGTGCACACTAGTCAATGGATTACAACCAACCAAAAAAATGCAAAAATTCTTTAAGTCTTAAGAAGATCAATCACGCCGTGCTTTACCAAAAAGGAAAATAGAAGAAATTAGAAACGCAGATTAAAACTAACTCTTGACTATTTAGTAACTAGATCGACAATAAATGGATTTTGGTAACATCGCATCGTCAACAACGTCGGGGGTAATGTACTTTTGATTAATATTCTAATTTGAGAAAGTGTCATTAAAATATATCCATAATTACCGAGTGTTGCATATTTGCATAGTTGTATGTATCATCGCTAATTGTAAATGAGTTTCTTTTCGTAGAAAATTGTTAGACCAATGTGAAATCTAAAAATATAACATCTGCTTCATCTAAAGCTACATAAATTAAAGTAGTCTTGTGGGAAAACCCTTTTTTCCTTTTTATTGCATATATCAACAAGTTTAATTTTGTGCAGGTTTTTTAACTTGATAACTAAACATTCTTATGTTATGATTACTGTTTTAATGCATATTTGGTGAATTACTTGTAATAGATGAATTCACTATAGAACTATTTGATTTGCTTTGAAAACATTTGTTTGTGTACACATACAATGAATAATAATTAGTTGAATTATTTGGCTTTTGTTCACAATAGCTATTCTCTATTAAATTTTGCAGAAAAACTTTTTATATTTGTATAAATTTAAATAGTTTATAAAATTTTACAGTAAATATTAGCTTGATCACGTAAAGAGTAGCTTTGTGTCATAAATAGCACACAAAATGGACTATTGTAGTTCTGTTTTTGTAAGGAAATTATTTTAAAAAAGAATTCTAGTTATCTTCGTATATCAAATAACCTGTTTAAAAACTCAGGTAATGCTTTTGATAAAAAATTTTTTGATTTTTAATGGTAGTGAAATTGAAATTCAGAGATAACGAGTTTTAGGTAGAATGTCGAAATGATTAAGTTATAAGATAACGGGATTGTGAATATTTTTGGGTTGGTTCTACGGCATCGTGAAGGATTGCTGTAAATAAGAAGAGGCGTGAAAAACACAGGCTGAATTTTAATATTGAAAAAACAGAGAGAAGAGCTATAATTAAATGTTGAACTTTGAGAACACAATTTCTTAGTGACGTGCATTTGACGGCTCGTTGACGTGACATAATTTCATTTTATATATTATTATAGCTCGATAAAGTGTACACGCTGGCGACATCATATAATTTGACAAATGAATTCTCCTTACGTTGTGTCACTTTTCCGAACGGAGAAAGGACAACACTTTTTGTTGTTTTTGGTGAAATAGTTTTATCTTTTTACCTAAGAAATACTCTAGAGATACTTCTGAAGCTGGATCGGTTTCCACTTCTCGAGTGCGGTGCGTAGTGGATGTTCTGTCAAAATAACCCCTGAAATAATAAATCGGATGTGATGCCGACTCAATCAATCAAACCTTCTTGAAATTGAAATTGCGGTTTGGCAGGTATTGATTCCCGATTTCCCACTTAGTGAATTTATGTCTGTTTGCAATTTTGCATTGATAATGCATATTTTACATTTCCCCGCTTTTAAACTTGCCTATTTCCCTTTTTAAATAAAAGAAAAAAAGAAATTTCCCCAGAAATAAAAATTTCATGGCAGGGTAAAAATTCAATTTATCAAAGTTTTATATTTACGAAATAATTGAAAACATCCAGGAACGTTCTAGTTTAAAAATCGCCTCTGAAAAACTATGCACCTAATAAATCAAAAATCTCTCTTGGTAAACGAAGCACGTTTTACAGGTTTTTCCTGTTCCTATTTTCTAGCACTCAATTATAAAGTTATTAAAAATTAAATACGCGGATACAAAAATATTTCAAAAATCCTTTAAACATATAAAAACGTGCTTAGTTCTGAGAAGAAAAAAAAACATGCACATAGAAGGCGTTTCAAATAGATTTCTACAGAATTCTTTGTGATTTTCTCGTATTATTGTGTAGTATACTGTAGCTATTTTCTAGTATTCCTTAGAAAACTTCCAGTGGAAAAATTCAGGTAAATATCTGGGTCATTTCACGTCAAACTAGTTGACAGTTGAACAAAATTGATGAAAACGTCCTTTTTATCAAGAGATGAAGGTAAATGTATGATCGTTTTTGATCTTTATACTTAAGAATTAGTTTTTCAAATTTCTGTAAAAGTTTTCGTTAAGTCAGGAAGTCGCGGTAACAGGATTAAGTCGGTAATGTGTGTAGAATACGCTATTTTCTGTGCGTGCAAAAGGATATACGAGGTCTATAAACAAAGTAATGAGACTTATTTTGTATAATTTCTTTATGCAATTAAAATTACAATTCCGCATTGTCTCCTTCAAAATAATTGTCTTGGGAAGCCACACAGCGATGGAAACGATTTTTCCACTCTTCACAGCAGTGCTGGAACTCGGATACTGAAATTGCCTTCAGCTTGTCGGTTACGGTAGTCTTAATGTCTTCTAGTGTCCCAAAATGGCGCCCTTTAAGGTGGTTTTTCAATCTTGGGAAAAGAAAAAGGTCACAAGAACTCAAGTCGGGGGAATAAGGGGGCTGAGGAGCCACAGATTAACTTCTCGTTAAAATTGTTTGTTTACCGTTTGGCCTTGAAGCACCAACTCTTTGTGGACGATTTCTTGTATTTTGAAAAAGCAAATCGATATGATTTTGATCTTCGACTTGCTCATTCTTACCTTTTTTGACCTTGATGAACTTTAAGTGTGTCATTCCTGGCTCTGGCGATTTGTTTCCTGGCCGTACTGAAAGACTGCTGCGGCTGCAAAGCTTGCTTCAGTAAATACATAGCTGTGTGTCTGTTTGATACCATTCATAGGTATTTCCATTGTAGAAGTTTTTCGGGAAATTCCTACAATTTGGGGTTATTGCAGAAGAAATATATGTATTCAGCGGTTTAAAAACGAAAATTCCAACGGTTGCATGTTGTCTATGCAATGGGGGGGGGGAGAGGCATTTAACAGCTTTCAACTTTATAGTCTTCGAATGGTTTAACACGACAAACAGAATGTTGAGGAACTGATAGAACTTTTTACTATTCTGACGATGAAAAGTAGTTTATGGTGATACTCCAATGTTTATCTTTCTTTCGTGCGTTTGCTAGTGTTGAATTGAAAATGATGGAAAATAAAGCCCATTGACATTCACCCATTAACGCTCTTCTCGCGGGATGCGATCAACACTGGTTGGTGCTCTCCTTTTAAGTTATCACCTTTTTGAGTCTTTGTACAAGATTGTCGTCATTAAATATTTTTTCGGCTGTGAAGCCATTTCCCATCACAATTTTTTCGTATATACCACAGAACCAAATTAGAATCACACAAATCGTAATAACTGAGCACTCCAAGTAATATCCAATAAAAAGTTCAAACATCTTCTATGAAAACAGTCAAATTTTTCACTTGTAGTTATGGATGGTAAAGAATGCAGACCAGATTTTATAAACATCATTAGATATACAGATCTTTCTATTGTTAATAATGTCCAAAGAAGTATTAGAAGCTACCAACAAAATCTTTAAGTTGTCAACAAGCCGCTTCAACGCTAGAAAGACTCAAAAAAGGCACAAGCAAAGACATTGACGATAAGCACATGCCCCCATCTGATTCACTGAATTAATTCTTATATTCAGGGAAATTCTAAAAACAGTTACCAATAAACTGTAGAAACAAAGGAAAAGATTTTAGTTAAGTTGGGTTTTTAATATCTCTTATAGTACATGCAATATTGATTTTCTTAGAAAAATTAGGTTTGCCTTTTTCCGGAATCAGAAAATTAATTTTATGGCATGCCTAATTTCTAGTAATTGTTTTCATTGCATTTTAAAGTTAAAATACTCCATTAAATTACTACAGAATCAAAATAACCATCAACGAATTTGTCACAATAAATCCTATTTTAACAGTTTTGATCCTTAATCAAAAACCAAAAGAATTATTTTAAAATCTTTTTAGATTAATCAGCATAAAATTAGTAATTTAATTAATTAAAGATATAAACACTAATGATATCTGATGAATCTTACAAAATGGAACTAATATAAATCTAAAAATACAAATGTAGCAAACTTCAGTTAGGTATTTTATCCAGAAATTTGATTTAGTAAGCTTGGCACCATTGTTCTCTAGTGAGTTTTCTGTTGTTAAGTGTAGTGCTAGTCACTGACGTTGAAAGTATTGTTGCGTCTGAACCATTCAAACCACATTTTGCATGTTTTTGTCGCTTTGGTTACGCTTAGCAAGACATCACTGCATCACGATGTTGTCCAAATATGCCAAAAGTGAACCAAACAGCCCTAGAACAAACGAAAACAACACTCAGAATGGGTCTGCTTCTTCCTCCTCCTCCTCCTCGTCTGCTTCTTCATCATCCAATAATAAAAGTAAGCAACTTTTATATTTTTACCATTATACCTTTACATGAAAATGAACGCCGTAGAATACATACCTTCAAAAATCAAGAGCTATTTCTTGTCTAAATTTAAAGACGTGTTTATTAATGTTGGTCAACTTTAATTTTGCTGTATTTACTGATTTTTGCCATTCTCGTTGTCTTTATTTTCAAAAATAAAGTTCAATATCTGAACAGCATATCAGCAGAAACAATTGCTTTGGTGTTAAAAAATTATTATTTGTGTGTATAAATTGTAGAAATTGAGGCGTTAAATGGTGTAGTTTTATGACACGAGGTTTGAAAAGTAAAAATGTTTCGCTATAAAGTTGCATTGAAGCCTCTTTTACAAAACAATACCTTGCTGTTTGGTTTTACCAAAAATACTTTAAATTATACCTAATGTATTAAATCTTAATTTAAAAATACAAATATTTCTATTTATTATAAAATTAAAACTTCCTGTAGTCATTAGTCATCTGATCGAATGCTAATTATAATTAAAGCGCGCATCCTATTATATTACTAGATTAGATATGAAAGTGATTAAATTTCATACCTGCATTTCTTGTGTATACGGCATCATATTTTATTAACATAGGATGGTTATAGAATTTTAGTTCAGTGTCAAAAATAATTTTTTTTATTATATGTATAATAAAATTTTGTGTTTAAATCGAAATCAAAACTAAAAATTATTTTGACACGAAGAGGCCACACCAAGACAAAACCAATTTCAAAAAATGTTAGAGAGATAGATGTTTTACCTGGTTATCAGCAACAATAAGTGATAATAAAAATTTCTTGCAGACTCTCAGTCTTCTGGAAACAACACTTCTCCGAAAAGAGATTCTAGTGCACCTCCACACAAGAAGCCACGAACAAATTAAGAGGGTCCCACCCAGAATATGAGCTACACAACATCTAAGTTTTCTACATTTTCAATATTCAACGATTGAGTCTTAGTACACAGTAAATGGAATGGTATCAGCATTTTCTATCAAGAAGTAAATTTTGAGTATCTCTCATTAGAAATGCATCCTTCGGCTATTGTCAAAAATGACTTTTGTTTTGAGAAACTGCATTGCTCAACAATTTTCAAATAGCTAAACTTAAGTTAGAAATTGTTTTGATTTTTTAAAGCTTAAAAATGTAAAAAAATTGCAAAAGTTGTTTTGGTTTCCTAAATTGGTACTACACTCAATATTTTGTTATTTTAGTTTAAATAAGTTTGTATTCTTAATTAAGTTTATTGATATTATTTAGATGTTTTTTGATTTTTATAATATAATATACAGTATGTTAAGATATAATGTAAAAGTTGTAGCTCAATAAATAAATCAAAATGACTCTGTCACATCACAATTAGTCTTTGAGCGTCTAAGACAGCCTATAATAGTAAATTGTACAGAATGTCTGAAACAAGTAAAAACAGGAGAGAACGTAGAGTTTCCCAGGCAAAGCAAGCAAATTCAAGCAAAAGTGAAAGTACTACAAAATAAAAAAATCAGAAAATGAAACCATACCTTGCCAAGCAGCTTTAAGAACTGTATCAGTAAGTAGATGTTTTCAGACACACTTTACTCAAAGATTGCTCATTATTATTCAAAGTTTTTCATCATCTGCTAACAAAAACTATCTAGCAGGGTTAGAAACTGAATTAAGGAAAAAAAATGTTGAGGAAGATATGTTGAACTTGAACTTCTTATGAAATCAGCTATGATTGATGAATAAAATGAGAAACATTCTCTGATAAGATATTCTCTTTTAATTAGTAGTCAAAAATTAAATAGACATAGATATTTGGAGACAAGGATATTCTTCCAGTGACATTCTGACAAAGAATCTATGAAGAAATGCCCAGGTTAATATTAATTTTTGAAAAACTTTTTAAGATGGCAATACAATTTTTGATGGAAATCCTAACCATGTGAGTTCACTTTAAAAGCCCAACTAAAACTTGCAGATTTACAAACGACGAGAATCTCTATTACAAAGCAATGTGGGCATGACAATTTCCAACTTAAAACCTTGTATTTAGTAACTGATTGGAGAAGAAAGCTGATGGTGCATCATCTCTACAGACACTAGGATTTACAAAAGATGAATGGGATTGAGAATGTGGTAGATACAAAGAAGTAATACCTAGCGACAAAAGAGAAAAATAAAAGAAAGTGTCTATTTTGCCAAGAAGTTTCTAGCAACAGATCTTGATGACAGATGGGCATTAATTACCAAAAATCACACGATGTAGAGTTAATAGAAATTGTAGTATTGATGGCTACACCAAACTACACAATAAGTTGCTGCATAAATCAGAAATAAAAAGAAAGAAAACGGTTAAGTCTTAATGCTCTACTTGGTAAAGCTTCTACAATAAACTTAACAGTAAGGTAAGTTTTAGGATCAACGAACAAGAAAATTAAGAAATTGTCAGTTCTTGTTTTGCTGAAGATACACATTCCGTCACGTGAGGACTGATAGTAAACAAACCTACCTAAACAAACAGTTTGCATCAGAAACCTAGTAGAAGTATATCCACATTTGAGAAATAGGGGAGTTGAAATTGACCACCATTTAGCTGTACTTCATTAAGCTGGATCATCCATGGTAACATCGAAAAAAATTCTGGAGTTAAAAAAAAGGAACTACCTATCAATCTGCATTGATCTGGACCTTTTACACGATATGGTAAAAATACAATGGCTACTCAATTATAGTAATTTAACGAGCTCAAAGCAAGAAGGGAAATTTTAAAGAGCACTTCAAGAAAAACTGAACAAAAATTTGAAATAGGACGCTCTGAAAGGAAAACGGATAAGAATTTAGAATTTAGACAAAAATACTGTAGAAAACTTGAAGACTTGTAAAGGGAAAGCTACATAGAAAACTGCCATTTTAAAGAAGCGTGCTTAACGGCAGAGAACAAGATATAGTACTTACCGCACTTTGGTATAATGAATCTAAATAGGGTAAAACTACAAATTGTTTTTGGCGCAAACTCAAAATTCAATAGATACAGTCTTAATGTTTTTTTAATTAGCTGAACTGGACCTTTACAACTATTTGCATACAATTTTAATAAATCTTCAAATAAAGAAACGTTGCCCTTGTTGCTGATAACTATAAAAAAAATATTCCTACAGGTTGCAGTTAGAAAAGAAGCCAGATCTGCCTAACGATTTTTCTATAGCAGAATTAACAAAACTCAAGAATCAAACATTTATAAGCTAACAGGTTTAAGGGAATATGTCAAAAATACGAAATTAAAAATTAATTTGTTAAAGGTGTATGAGCAGTGCTTTAAGACCACTATATAAATAATTATCTTGGGGGTTTTGACTCAGAAGGAAATGTTCCAGAGAGAGTCTTCAGAATTTGGTAAAATCCAGTAAGTGATACATTCTGTTTTACAACAAAATTTCCTAAAAGTCAGACCGAACATCATGGTAGTGTAAAAATTTCCACAAAGCAAGAAATCTTAAGACTATCATATCGGTATTTGATTCAGTGGGATTTTTGGAAATGCAAAGAAATATTTCACTTTAAAATACTTGGATTGGAATAATCAGCTAACTCAGCTTTGGTTAAAAGATTTAAAGAAAAATAACAGAAGGTGCTTTTTATCAGCTAAAGTAAGGATGGCACCGTCAATTCCGAGACTCAATCTGCAAACCGACTTACTTGGAGCAGAATTAAGGCATAATTTGACAAAAACTTTACAGTTACATACCATATCAAAGGCTACTCAAAAATTGTTTTGTACTGCCTGAAATCTGAAACTAGAAGCTTTTTTATTGCTCAGAGGATAGTTGAAATACAAAAGCTGATTAGAACGACATTCCAATCCAAGCGACCAAAGTCCTTCATGTTTAATAGCATCCAAAAAGAACTGGCCTCAGCAAACAGTTCAAAATCTAGATATTTATTAAATAGAAATTGAACAAAACGAAAAAATTTGGTTTTCTGAACACCAACAAGGAAACGAAAATTAGCGTTCCAGATATTCCTAATGCAAGTCGATTCTTGAATGTTTTTTGACTAAGCAGACCTAACAGCATGGGTGCTTAAATTCGTCAAAGTTTGTAAGAAGCACATGTTACAAAGACAGGATAATTAGGACCTTACAGTAGGCCAAATAGAAAATGTCAAGTCAAATGAAATCCTTTCAAAACGAATATATTTTGTTTTCAAGAGAAAAAATATTATAAAAATATTCATCAACATATTATGTAGACAAGGATTGCATAATTCGACTTTCTGGAAGAGTAAGCAGAATTTGACTTACACACAAAATAACTAAATTGTTAATGTTTCATAACCACAACGCCAATATCAAGAGACTACTAAACGTTCTTAGACAAGAAAAGCAGTCAGACAGTTTTAACTGTCTTCATTGCAAAATTGATAATTTTTCAGTCATTTTACCAATGGGATAATTACAACCATGTAGATTAAAAAAAAAACCAGTCAGACCATTCATCAAGAGTAGTGTAGGCTACTTTGAATCTATAGAGGTATTAGTAAAAAGACGGTTACAAGGAATTTAATCAAGCCTATGTAAAATAATAATGAAAATAGCTATAGGCGTGATTTTAGCAATGTCTGATTTTTAAAATGAAAGGAAAAGGCACTTAAAAATAAAGATAAATTGAAGATAACTCAAAATGTTTACCGAGGTTTCATTTCAATATTCATGTCTAACCAGTTATTTTAAATGCCTAAATCAAAACTTAGTTTATCTAAGAGAAAACTCAAATTACTAATATCTAAAAAGTAATCTTAATAACCGTCACATTCTACTTTAACATGAAAGCCTAAATAAATAGATGGTACAATTTAAACTTATTTAATACGGAAATGACGCGGGATAATACAGCTCTTAAATAAAAATATAAATCAGAAAAGAGAACTTTCAATTTGTAAATAAAGTTCTTTAGAAACGCTCTCGACATCCACGACATTTATTTTACATCTCAAAACCGCTAATAAAAAATGTTTGATACGAACAAAGGCACCTTATGTGTTTGACAGAAGCAGATGCCGTTTTAGAAAACGGACACATTACGATGGATTCTGTATTCCATCCGAGACCCTTTCCACGATTTTAAAAAATCGTGATGTGATACTAAAACATGCTGAAAATTCTACGAACATTCCTGCACGCAGAAGACTAAACGCCAAGATGTGAATCGAATGAATGTTTATATTACAATGAAAAAGTACTATCCTATTATCTGTAGAACCTGATACTGTGAAAAACATCGGGCGTGTATTTCTTCCTACTAACGTAATATTTAAAGCTTGAAAGAACCCTTTTCTCTCAAACAACCAAGAGAATTTTCCCATTTGTTTCCAATTTTCTCGAACTGGAAGTAAAGAGCGATCCTCCTGAAGATTTTCTCAACAAAAGTGTTTACAATGCGATTAAGCATTAATGGTGAATCGGAAATTGAAACCGAAACTGTCTGATAAAAAAAGAGACCACAAAATACTACTTAGAGATCAATCAAGATTGTTCAGAACAACCGGTTTTATTAATTACTTTTAGGAGAAAAAAAATTAATTTGCTGTAATATAATAATCAGGCCGATTAATGATGCACAACCATTTTTTATAAAAAATTAATGTTTGTTTTTGACAAAATATCCGCATTTTTAAAATACCCAGACACTTTAAAAATTATTTTTCGTCTTGATGCATAATTTATCTACATAAAATTGTTGTTTTAACACCAATCTTATAAAAACATTTGCGATAATAAATTTAAAGTTAACCGCTTTATTAGAAAGAACCATTTAATTAAGATAAGTTTTTTTTACTTTAAGGAAAATAAAAGACACAAAATCTATTTGGATCTCGAAACAATTTACAAACATTAAAAGCATTTTTAATCAATGATTGTCGGGAGATTCCTATGAAATGCTGCAGACTACTTTAAAGTGAAGTGATGTTTGCTAGTAGAATACATGCGTTCATCGATATCTCTTTCAGGAACATTACATATGGAATGAGTACTTTAGTTTTTCTTTCTATTTCTCTGCAGTCAAAGAGGACTATTGATGATTCATATTTTCCAGTTTCTTTTTTCTTTTAAAATCTTTTAGAACACCTTATCAAATCGGAAGAGTCATAAAAACTGTTCTAATTTAGTTTTGCAATCCAAAGGTAATTATGACTCTTTCCCAGTAATTATGACTTTCTAGATTAAGTATGACTCTAAAGTAACTGTGAGTTCCTACAGTAACTATGACTTTTTTGAGTAACTATGCCTCTCTCGAGTAAGTGTGGCTCTCTAGAGTAATTATGACTCTTTATGTAATTATGACTCGCTAGGTAACTGTGAGTGCCTTTCTCAAGTAAGTATCACTCTCTAGAACAACTACGACTCTTTCGATTAACTACCGCTCTTAAGGGTAACTATGACTCTCTAAGTATTTGTTCAGAAAGTTTGCACAAAATGCATTTTTGAATACAATTTCATCCTCGTACTTTTATATTGTTAGGAATCTCAGTTCCAGAAGATTATAAAAGGTTTACAAGATTTTGAAAACACGAAAAGCCCCATAAATTTTTAAACCTAGGCTTGGTCAGACTCGAACTCGAGCTTTGATTCGGGCCGCGTAAAGGCCCCGGTAAAAAACCCGGCCCGTGCAGGCTTCTACGTTAATAGATCAACCATAGTGTGATCTTTGAAATATCTTTACTGAAGTAGTTAATCTTGTCTTACTTTTGCTATTTCCGCAGTTAGTCGTTCGTAAACACTTGTTCTGAATAACAAAACATGTTGAACATTAGACAAAATGAGATTAGATGAAATGGGAGTGGTCTGTTCTAATTTTTCTTATTAATTAATCTCTTGTTCAAGTATTTATTAAGTAACAAGCACCGAATTTAACCCTTCATTGCATTTTATAATACGCACTGGGGAAAAGACAAAAACGTGATTTCACTGAAATAAATTCCTTATTTAAAATCTTCTCCGAAGTATCCTAATAAGTCGAAAATTTAGCAACAGTGTGCCTTATTTAGAATGCTGTAAATTATCTACACGAACTCAACCTCAATGTTTTTGGTGCTTTTACTAAAACTAATCTTATATTTGCTTGTTAAAAATATTTTTTTTGTTTCTTTTATTGTGTAGTAATACCTAACAAATTTATTTAAAATTGTACTGCTTTGAAAGCTACGTTCTCGTGCCCACAATAACTAATGAATTATTTAATTAACTCATCATGTTACATTTAAGCCTTTGGAAAATAGTTTGCGAGCATTTGCACAGTTTCTCATGTTCTGGCTTATTCTAATATTTTCTCTATACTATTATTCACTCTCAAGTTCTTTTGGGTGTACTACATATCCAGAGAATCCTACAAAAATGATTCTGGCACCACCGACGGTCTACTATGTATGTATATGAATATAACTAATATAAGAAAGTTATTGGAGGGCGAAACACGCCTGTTGAATGGTGAATTTTACTAACTTAAGAAGGTTAATGCAGGGCAAACACAACTGTGTTCCACCATAGTAGGTGGTTTGATAGCGAAGGTAAAGTACGATCCGACTTTTGAAACTATGGAATGATTGAACGGTGTGTGCCTAAAGCAACCACACTAATGTCTCCTTCAAGAAGAATAAAGACCCATGTTCGAGTATAAAAGCTGTAAGAAGGTTGGTGCAGCAGCAAAGTTTTGCTATAGGCCGCCGTTTGAGGGTGAAACTCGACCGGTGTTAGAGTTTTACCGACTTAAGAAGGTAAATGTAGAACAAAGCCCGACAACTTCCGAAACTATGGAATGGCTGATCGATGACCATCTAAAGTGACCACACTAATACCTCCTCTAAGAAGATTACAGAATTTTCAAGTTCGTGCTCAAGAAAATGAGTGTCAAGAGCCATAACCCGCTGAAATATATTACTGTTTCAGTGAACCTCACTAAGAAATAAAATCAATTTGGATTTAATTGCTTGAAAGCCCTTACCCTACCACTATCAAGAGAGCTCAGTGCCACTATCTGTTTCCGAGATATAAACAAAAAGTGAAAAGCATTTGCAGGACAACAACAATTAGGATGCATGCCAAACTCAAAAGGGGGTAGAGAATTGCTTGTAATAGATAACATAATCACAAGTCAAGTACGCATAAAGAAAACCTGTCGATAGTCTGGATAGATTATAAAGAGGCCATCGACTTAGTGTCTTACATATGATTGCGGGAAGTTCTAGAAATCTAAAATCAATGACAAAATTAGCTTGTAGAATACCAAATCCAGTATGAAAGAAATATCCATCCGAAGTATCAAGATGGAGCAACTGTGCTTCACTGAACACAAAATGTACCACTGAGTATCTGTGTCTGTATCTAGATCTTTAAAAAAGCATCGGTTACAACACTGGTAATGGAGAAAAAACACCAAGTGTACTTACTGAAGAGGAAAGTTATAACTTTATTTTAAAGCAAGCGATTTTAATCCTTATCGTTTTCCTATAAGTTACTTAAGAGCAAGGGATTTTAGCCCTTATTATTTTAATGTATTCTATTTTAAAGCAAGCGATTTTTGTCCTTATTGCTTTAATATATTCTGTTTTAAAGCAAGCGAAATTAGCCTTTATGGTTTTTCTATATGTTACTTGAGAGGAAGCGATTTTAGCCCTTATTGTTTTAATATATTCTGTTTTAAAGCAAGCGAATTTAGTCTTTATGGTTTCCCTATATGTTACTTGAGAGAAAGCGATTTTAGCTCTTTTTGTTTTAATATATTCTATTTTAAAGCAAGCGATTTTAGTCTTTACGGGTTTCCTTTATGTTACTTGAGAGCAAGCCATTTTAATCCTTATCGTTTTCCTACATGTTACTTAGAAGCAAGGGAATTTAGTCTTTATGGTTTTCCTATATGTTGCATGAGAGCAATCGATTTTAGTCCTGATTGTTTTATTGTATGTTACTCGAGAGCAAGCGATTTTAGCTCGTATTGTTTTAATATATTCTGTTTTAAAGCAAGCGAATTTAGTCTTTATGGTTT
>VTPC01090612.1:0-10260 GCA_011009095.1 Ignelater luminosus
AAAACGTATGCAGAGCGACCTGTAGATGTGCGAAGTTTACCGGATGCTGATGTGTATCAGCACTCCGAAAGGGACGACGCAAACGATAACGAAGAGCACGCAAGAAAGTCGTTGAAGAAACATCATGGTTTGAAAACTTTGCATAGAGTACCACACAAGCATAGAGGTCTAGATGTAATAGCACACAGAAGCCTACCTTCGGCTTCCAAATACTATCATTCGGAAGAGGACGATGCAGCTTCCAATGCAGAACACGAAAGAAAGGCTGCACGCAAACACCACGCCAGTAAAACGTATGCAGAGCGACCTGTAGATGTGCGAAGTTTACCTGATGCAGATGTTTATCAGCACTCCGAAAGGGACGACGTTGAAAATAACGAAGAGCACGCAAGAAAGTCGTCGAAGAAACATCATGATTTGAAAACTTTGCATAGAGTACCACACAAGCATAGTGGTCTGGAGGTAGTAGCACACAGAAGCTTGCCTTCGGATTTTAAATACTATCATTCGGAAGAGGATGATGCGTCTTCCAGCGCAGAACATGAAAAAGAGGCTTCTAAGAAACATCACGCCAGTAAAACATATTCAGAGCAAGGGAGGCCTAGTTCAGGGAATGTACTATCCGTGGAGGTACGACGTTTACCAAATGCAGATCCTTTTCAGCATTCCGAAGAAGATGATGTAGATAATAACGAAGAGCACCCGAGAAGATCCTCAAAGAAACATCATGACTCAAAAACTTTGCATAGAGCACCACCGGTTGTAGTTCGTCTTCTGGGAGCAAGTAACGAGAAGAAGAGGGGAGTGCCAAAGTCAAAAGATTTGCATCTACTTAATCGAGCACTAGTTCTGTCAGAAGATTATCATGAAGATGCTTTAGCTTTGGAGAAAGATTCGAAGGTTTTAATAATTCCTGTGGAAGGTGAGTCATCTCCATCAGTAAGTGGTCAGGCAAGAAGGTATTCGAATCTGTATAAAGGAGAAGGAAGTAAAGCTCAAACTTTGGTTATTGACAAACCGCATGGAACGGGTAGCATATTTGTTCCAGATAACCCTAAATTTGTTGTAGCAGATATTAGTTTACCTGAGAAAAATGAAGATAAAGAAAAGGGTCACTTTGTTAAGCTATTTTTTAGAAATATAGATCCTTCTATTGCAAAAGACAGCAACAGGAGACCACTATCACAGAGTTCGTCTGGGGGCAGTGCCTACAGAACATTAATTGATTTAGAAGGAACCGGTAAGAATAAGGACCTCAATGTTCTCGAAGAAGATAATGAGGAAGTATCAGATTCAAACCCCAACTCTGACGATGCAAACTCCAAAAAGAAAAGTAAATATTCACAAAAAATATACCAGCGTTCTATTCCCCTCAATCTAAAAGACCACGATCATGCGGGGTTAACAAAACATTCTCTTAGTGATTTATTAAGTGGTAAAATTGTTAATAGTGGTGATGATCGTAAACATTCTCATGGTTCAGACAGGGGTTACGAGGAAGATATTCCACGAAGAAAAGCAAATGAGGATATTTCTGAAAATCCCAATATTCAGGAGGATGAATTCGAAGTAACAGAAAGACGCCACTATTTACTTGCAGATTCTGAGGAAGAAAATAATGCCTTGTCAAATAGTGATTTGTCAGATAAGGCTAATAGTATGTACAGAATTATAAGTAACAAGCAAGAATATGCAGTTGCGTATGAAGATGGGCACTCTAAAGACCGACTTCTATTTAATGATGAAGTTGAGGACTTTTTACGACGCGATCGGTCACCGGTAGATTTTATTATTGAAGACAGAATAGTAGCACTTCGTCAGTTTACTTATGAATTTAACAGATTTGTTGAAGATATATCGAACTTCGCTGCTTCATTTATGTCGAAAAGTAATATGTACGGAGGACCACATAGAAAATCTATATTTGGTAAGGAAAATGTATAAATTGTCGTAATCGTATTTTGAGCTAATTCATGTCAATGAGTCATTCATAAAATTTGTGTCTTCAGTTTAAAATTCCATTCCAATACATTGAATTATTATAATATGAAGTGACAGGTATAAAGAGTGTTTGTATGTTGTTTGTTATCACTTTGAAAGTTAAAATACATTGGGTTTTTCATTTAGAACAAAAACGTTTTATGGTCAGGAATGGTGAAAGAATTAATGGTAACCAGGAATATTTCTTTCTAGATGCTTTTGCTGAATATCAAATTCAATTTTTAATTTAGTAATGCCAACACATGATATCTTATTTATTTTAACAATTATGATAAAAGTATGGCTCAAATACAGTTTTACTTTTTTTAATCTCTGGCCAGCCGAGGACACAGATTTTATGGATCATTTGTTACATTTCCTTAATGCTCTGGAGAGACTATCCACATTTGCGAAGGCTTTATTTTGAAGTAATTAAAAACGTTTGTTGTAACAACTATTTAAGTAGTGTATGCAATTATTTCAAATTTGGTATATAAGTTTATTTACCTGTTTTAAAAAATACCTTTCGGATTTGCAGACGCCTTGTATAGCGTTGGACAACGATATAAGAAATTTTCATTTTTCAAATTTATTAGAAAAGGTTTTGGGTAAGAGTTATAACTTTTTATATGGAATAAACATGTTATCTTTTAACATTTTGTATGACCCTCATTACCCTTAATATAACTTTAACCATTCTCTTTGACACCACGCAAATTGTCGTTTCAGTAATAAGAGGCAATTATTTCTCCTCTATCTTCTAAAGTAAATTGTTGATATTCGTTCTTATTTGTTTTTGGGGCCCTTCTCTTGCCGTTTTTTAAATACCCTTTACGAGTTCTCAATTGTGAACCTCGAATTTTGGACACACTGTATATTCCTGATCTGGTAATGGTCAGAGTTGTATTCTGGTCAGCCTGTTAGCTTATACCCTTCTTTGTCGAAAGTTCTGTTTATGACCCATACCACTACCTTCAAATGAATATGACTATGCACTTGGCTTGTCATCTTACTAGAACTTTTTTAGATCAGTTTATATTTGATACCGTTTGTTATGATATCCACAATATAAACCAGAGCCACTTTTCCCAAGAACATATTAATCCAAATCACGACCTTTGTAATATAGGTATTTCACTGTTTGATATCAAAATACTGCTCTCATCTGACAGCAATAATTTTTTAATAAATAAAAAATAATGAATTTCATCTCAGTGTAATTGATTTGCATAATTCTTTGCTTAGAGATTATCTTTTAATTTTTAGATGAATACCCCATAAGCTCTGGAAAACAGTCCGATCGTTTATGTTTCATCCTATAACATCTTCTTCAGTGCACTATTAAGGTATCCTTTAGCTATTCCAACACTAAGAATGTCGTTTTTAACAATTTTCTCTCACTCTATAGCATTTGCTTCTTTTATTCACATAATTTTGCTTGTAGCATTTTAATAGTTTTGTTAAACTGAAGGTGATTGAAAAGTTAATACTGATAATACTCAGCAATTTAAGGTACAAAGTTAAAAATAAGACTTTTCTTGTCGTCGTATTTTTCATCCATTTCAAGAACTGATCTGAACAAACAATGGTGGAAATTTAGTACACAAACGTGAACAGTTGATAGCTATTAAAAATAAATATTTTAATTTTGCCAGAAATAATCTAAGCAAATTATCTCAGAAAGTAAAAATCTCTATTCGTTGTCTTACACTGTATGTGTATAACTGATATGATACTGTGTCTTTTGGAAAGCTTTTCATGCAACTACATACTTGTTTGATCTCGCATAGGATTATGAAAATATATTTCTTTCAGATATATCAAATCTTGGAGCAATTCGCAAAATTTATGGAGACTTGGAACACGTACTTCGTGACCTGAAACGGATCTTGAAGAATGCCGTGGTAGATTTTCGCAACTTTGCTAATTACGTATTTGCACAACCTCACCTTGGCTTTGAAGCTCTTTTACAAAACGCTTTGTCAGGGTAAGTTTAATACAATATCAATATGTGTAGGAGGTTAAGCTTATTATTAAAAATGACAATAAAAAATCTATGCAGAAGCTACTTTGCTGATTGTTACACTTAATAAATAAGCAGATGTCAATCAATTGCGCGTCTTTTGTTGACACCTTTTTCTGCTGCATATTTAACTAGATATAATGGCCAACCAATTGATTGTTGGTATCCATTATGCTTACATTGTAAGTTAAATATTCAAAACTTTTTACCATCAGCATTTCCTTCAGCTTTAAAGATTTTTAAAAACGATCTATATCTGGAAATATTCTAGTAAAGCGAGAATTTTGCTCGAGAAGACAGAAATTCAGAATTATTGTTATTGTCTTTGGTCTTCAATATTATAGACAAACTTTGTTTGATTTGATCAATTCTGTAGGTATAGTCAAAAGCATTATGAGAAGATAGGTCATAGACTATTATTCGATTTTTTTTCAACTACGCCAGATGGTCATTTTGATAGTGTAAAACTGGTCATAATTGAAAGATACTGGCTTTAAAATCTAAGGTTATGTATAATTCTGAAGTGTAAACTGCAATGTTTCAATATCTAAAAGAGTTATTAAAATTTAAATATGAAAGACAAAATGCAAAATGAATCATTCTTACATACTTTCAATTACGCTGTAAAATGTGAACAATAATTAGAATTCGTCTGCAAAGCAAAGAATGACAAGACGTGACGGTAGATACAATCCTTGTGAAATCTGTGAAAATACGTAAAATCTGAGGCTAAAAGGATACTTGACATTTACTGGAAATCAAAATCTCCATATACAGGGTGTTCAGCGAGGTATAGGACAGCGCGATATTTCTGGAACAAATGCAGATTTTAAAATTCTGAAAACTTTGTTGTAACTGAACACCCTGTATATAAAATTGCAACTCTACAACGAAAAGTGGCGTCCTGGATGGAAGAATAATAATAGTTCATGACCTATCTTCGCAGAATGCTTTTGACTATAAATAAATTACTTCTCTCTGGATTTACTATTGATACTTACCGACTATAGGACTTTAAGATTAAATTGTATTTACTTTGTTTCATTTGTTTCAGATTATTGAGTCTGATTGGACACGTACCAAAGATATTATACCAGTCACTCGATCTTAGTGAGGTAGCAGATAACTTCAGGCAGCTGTCATAAACGTTTCGTTACTTGTTTAAATATAGTTTATGACCAGTTGTAGTGGTTGTATCGTTATTATATATTGTTTTTACTTTTGATTATAGTTTATGTGGCGTTAGAATAAAAACTCACGTACAGAGAAAAAAGTTCTTGTTTATTTTAAGAGATATACCTTTAAAGCATACCCAGTCCTAGTTTTACTATGCAAAATATCTTACATGATACTTTTCAAGTTCACAACTTATCTCAGTTTTGCGTTGGTTAAATTTGGGCAAGTGTGTGGAATGAAAATGTGAAAAAACACAAAGTAATCAGAGAGTTAAATATCTGGTATAAAAAAACTAATTTACTTAAAGCTCCAAATCTGAAATTTAAATTAGAATCTTAAACTCCAACTGTCAAAAGGTGACACATATATCTATACGGTGCAGTTCTTTTAAATGTAATAACAATCCAGTAATTTAAATTTGAACCTTCAAAAAAGTAAAGTACGTATTATTTATTATGCCAAATAACATATTAAATCTTCAACACTTCTTGCAGCGAAAAAATGATGACGCTCACATCTGACACCACAGGACTTTTAATATGATACTTGACATACCAAATACTATCTGTGACCAACTCTTCAGCTTTACCTTATTTGTTTGAAGGTTCATTTCAAATTTTAGCTAAAATCACTAGACTATAATATCAGATTTTTTGTATTACATAAATAATAGTCAGTCAACATTATTATTAAATATAGGATTTCTCAAATTTGTCAGATATGTTGTTGGTCACCAAAAGCTGTACTAAAAATTGAGTTTTTAATGCTATACATTTTCAATATTTATCACGTTTCTTACTCTAGGTCTTTCGTTGCTTCTTTGCATCTTATGCTCTTAGTTTGCATGTGCAAGTCAACAATGCGACGAACAGTTCTACTAAAATTATCAAAATAAAACGTCACTTCAGGAAATTCTTCTTGAACTTATCAAATACATCTCGTGCATCCCGTTGGCCATTGATTTGGCTTTTATAATGAACACTAAAAGTCGTAACTTAGAAATTTCGAGCAATATAAAGACGTTCTTCTACAAGGTGAACTAGTAGATAGAAATTTAGATTTTGAGTATAATATAGCTGTAAAGGCTATTGTTACATACCAAAAGTTTTAAACCCTCTTACCGAACATTTAAGAAAGAAAATTAAATCTTAAAAGTGCATTTTTGACATGAATGCTTATGGACAAGAAATTTATTTTGTTAAATTTAAATATTTGCAGGATAGATAAAAATTAGCTTAACAGCTCTATCAAATGGAAATACTTTATAGATTTAGTTTGAATTATAAAAAGCACAGGTAACTGATAATATAAGAAAAATACTTAAATCTACATTTCTCAAAAATTTAAAATTTCGTATTATGGCGACTCAAGATAGCAGTCGGTAAAGTAGATTAAACAATTTACCAGTTTCGGTTTAAGCACAGATTTCAACAGGTACACGGTGCGAAAGATTATAGAGTTAGAGCTGTTTGACGTTATGCTAAATTTTTTATAAACTTTTGTACAAATTAATTTTTTAAGAATTTTCGGTCGTTGCAAACGGAGTTTATATAGAAACTTTTGGCAACATAATTTTTATAAAAATTGGTAAATTTCTTACAGAAAATGCGCAGTAAACGTGAGTGCGCCCATGCGGAAACCGAGATCAGCTGATCGTCTGCATGGTCTGCACATCTGCTTGCTTTCCTATTATATTTGAGGTTATGCACAGCTTATGTTTACGAGTCGCATTAAAGGTTGATTAAAGATCACTGCAAACCACTGTAAATAGATTGATACTGTGCACGCCCACATTAAAAACTTTGCATAGTTACATACAACTCTCTGCAACAACGTACGAAAAAGTTTCAAAGAAATATTTGTAAAAATTCTTTTATAAGATTTCCACTATATTTAGCATAGTGTCCAAACAGCTCTTAGGTAAGATTGAAAACAAGGTGACTACAAACTATAGGAGTGCCATCTGTAGTCTCAAAACGGTAACAGCTAGTTATCTCACAACACTTATTAAAGTGGACTACTTTATCTACTGTAATTTATTTTGTTTGTATTCTGTGTTTGTGATCTTTGTGGTTATGCCAATGTAAGTCTCATATACTTATAATGGGGTATATGGAACATGCCAATACAATTTCAATAAGAGCAAGTGGTCCTAAAAGATGCGACAGAAGTATATTTCCATCTTATTTATTTAGATACCCCTTTCTTTATAACGAGGTGCATAGAACATCCGGATTATCTAGCGGCAATTTTAAAATTAGGCGACTGGAAATCTTAACCTAACACAGTAGACGATTTGGTTTATGCAAAAAAGAGCATCTTTTGTGTGGCCATGCTATTGCTGTAATTATTCGAGTGTCGAATACAGAAAACAGCATAAGTTCTCTTTTGAAAGCCGTCTTCTTTTAACAAAAAGTCGTAAAGAAAATGACACTTTTTTAAAATCAAAAGAAACTAATTGTGAATTATGAAGTTCTTTGTGATTAAATTTCGAGTTAAAATTATGTGTACAACATGTACGAAAGCATTTTTATTTCACTGTTTGATTGGTACTTTTGTTACTTGTACAAATAACTGATATGTATTCTCAATTACATTTATACATATATTTAATGCTTTATCTACGACTATTCAGTAATATAATCGTTATACGCGTAACCATAGGGATATAATCATACTCATAAAACACTAGTGAATTGTATAGATTTTATTCATTGGCGGGGTTTTGTTGGTTGCCTATTTACAGATATAAACAAAATAGAAATTGTTATAATCTCAAACTATTTATTGTTAGAAAAAAATTTAGACATCGTCGTCAGAGGATCCACGTATTCCAGGTCTAAAACTCTCTTTGTTAAGATTGTTTACTTTCATTGACTTCTACATATTCAAGAATTTGAACATCGCCTCCCTCAGGGGAATCCACCTCCAGATCTTCCTCAGAAGTGTTAGAATCGTAGATAAAACGTGGTATTCGAGTCGCACGTAATATGCATTATTCACTCGGATGATTTACACACTCGCCTTCGGCTCGTGTGTAAACTTCATCCTCTTAAATAATAGCCTACATTATGTGTTCATTGAATAATATACTATAAGAATGTAAGATTTGAACCGAGGCCAAATATTTTTCATGTCAATTAACTTGAGAATTAAATATCAAAACTGGTAATCTTAAATGATAACAACAAACACCCGACACGTTTTAATTCGTGATACACGTGACACATATGAGTAAAGCATATAAGTGTCAAAACCACAGACCGTTTGTCAAAACCGTCAAAACATAAACAAACACGCAAAAGCGTTTCATATACCCCATTATAAGTATATGGTAAATTTTCATTTTAGAGTATTTTCGTGTATTTTGATTTTGGAATATTAGTAACATAGCCGAAGTATGAGCTACAGTGCTTATTGTTTTGTATATTTATCACGTTTTTTATATTTAATTAATGACCCATTGTTTATATAAAATTTATTTCAAAAATTCGAGTTTTTTTTACACACCATCTTACCACCAACTTATAAAACATGCCATACGTCAGCGTCATCTTTGCGTTTCAGAACGGTACTATATCTCAAAATCATAGTCGCTTTTTACTGTACTGGTCATATGTGAGTTTCCTACCTTACCAAACTCTATAATGTTTGCACGGTGTCTCAGTAACGGTAGAATTTAATGTCACTTTTAAAGGTTAATATTTCCCTGTCGGTAAGGAAGTAAAGTGTTACTGTAGGTATCACTACACTTAAACAACTAAAGTCAAATTATCTTTTTATAAACGTAAGTAATTATAATTCCATTTCTATCTGAATTTGATATTTGATAGCATCGTATTAATTTTCACTAATAATTATCTAAATAATTTAATTAATTATTGCAGTAGTTTTTTTACCACACATAGTTTAAATATTAATAATGCAGACTAGGTTGACTAAGTATGCACTAGAAGTTTCACTTTAAAAAATATGTCAATTCCAATAAACTCATAGAAACTGATAGGTGTAATTTGACATTAATCAACTGACATCATATGTAAATAGCGGCTGCTTCAATCTCAAACATACCTCTGTTGTCATCATACATCTGTTTGTCACGGCACGCTTTGATGGATTTTCTGTTGTATCGCCCGTTAGAAATAAAATTGTTAATAACAATCTTTGGATTTACACTGCACTTTCTAAACTGGTATTCGTAAGTTCTCGACCGTATTGGAAAAAATAATGACGTCATCTACATTGTTTTAAATGACAGCATAGCGTTTTACTCTTTTTTTTAATTGTCTTTCTAGTAACATAAGATTTGTCATAGGTTACATAACCGAGAAACCAGGAAAAAACACTAAATGTTTACGTTCAGGTACGTTAGGTATACGTTAGGTACTACCAAAGCCAGTTGATTGTGAGACAAAGTACCGACACCAAGCAGAAAACGATCGCAAATTGAGCTTAATAACGATTTTCTCTCCGCTAGAGATGTTTCTGTTTCATATAAAATTTAATAAGTTTAAACGTCAGTTTATAAGTTTGAGGTTATTAAAATTTAAATTTCAGAAAAAGTAATTATAAAAATGCTTTGCTATTGCATATTGAACGCGTTTTTGGGGATTTAGCTCTTTATTTCTGATTTTTTTACAGCAATTTATAAAAAATAATTGTGAAAGTGATGAAAATGACATTTAGGAAATAGAAAATACTCCTGCTCATACAAACTTTGCAAAGAATCATGAATAATACGCAACAAGACATTTAGAATCTCTTTTATCTAAAATTTAAATTTTAATAACCTCATACCTACTAACTCTTGTTAAATTTAATGTCGAATAACAACGCCTCTATCTTGAAAATGGATTTGTAACGTCTAGTTTTCAAAAACCAAGCTTTACAATCAACAGATAACGTAAACTAACACTTGCTTCGTTGTTATCTATGCTGGTATTATGTTATAATTGTTCACGGGGTACAACAATGACTTCTAAGTTGTTATTAACTATTACCTTAAAGATAAAAAAGAGAATATGAGGGCAGAATCATAAAATTTTAAATATCAAAAGGAATTTTCTTATATCTCTAAAAAA
>VTPC01090612.1:15518-42583 GCA_011009095.1 Ignelater luminosus
AATGCAAAATAATAAACTAAACCGCCCTTCTCAGGGCGAACGCTTAACGACGGAAGCAGAGTTAGCTTTGCGATAAAAAAGCGCAACAGAGTGCGGCAACAACCCAATTAACACCCCAAATAAGTAACATTGTACGAAGCATACTAATATTTCCTTCTCTGGCTCTAACTACAGGTTGTATTTGTTTGGGCATGCTTCGTAGATCTTTTATGGTTTCTTGCAAAATTCAGTTTCGTGCGTACTGTGCTGCAATTGTGGTTTCACAATTGAGCTAGGAAATAAATCTAGAACTCGTATACGGCGTTTGAGAATGTCCAATAAATGCTATACGGCATTTACATTAGGAGTTAACTGTGGCCAATTTAAAACGTAATCTCGATATCCTCGAAGTATTGGGGTCCGGCCACATGTGCGCGTACATTATTATGTATTAGCACAAAGTTATCGTATCCAATAAAGCCACCATACGGTAGAACATAGTAAAACTTCTGCCAAACTAATGTTTTGCACAAGATTACATTAAGAGTATCGTTTTCCAAATACTTCTTATACACTAGTTTACGGTTATCTAGCTTTTACAATATTGTATTTTTCTTTCATCTGTAAAAAACACTTTGCTCCATGATGCTTATCCGTATCAGCAAGAGCTTTTGCAAACTGTAACAGGTCTATTTATTTATTAGCCACAGTAATCACTTTAACGGCACATAATTTATGGACGTGTGGCGTCTTACTTGCAGTAAACATAGAGTCGACATACAATGCACTAGAATGCCATTGTCAACAAAAGGCTAGTTACTATCGGTTAAAGGAATTTCTTAAAATACTCACTGTTATAATTTAGCAGTGTCAGGTAATCGTTTGGGAATGGAAAAAGATAAAAGTTGGTCAATGGAAACGATTAGTAATACCAAGCAACATTTTAAAAGTTTTGTTATCTCAGAAAAACGCACATCCCGAAAACACACTGTCTTAAACACTCATGGCGAATTTGCAAGCAGGGAATGAAAATATAAATTAAAAACAATACAAACCAAGAAATTCTTATTTCAAATATTAAATTTACAGGAAATGCAACGGCTCATTTAAATCTGTTACACACATTACGTTAGTCGAATGAGATATAGTTAACCAACTTAGCTACATTTAAATCTATCTGGAAATATGCCTTGTAGCTTGTTATTAACTATTAGTTTGATTTAATTTTAAGTTATGTTACTTGGAAGTTACCCGAGGTTGGAAAAACCCACCCTAAGTTTCAGTTTCATTAAAGTAGAAGTTTATTGCCATGACAACTTAGTGGTATCCATGGCAATAATTCTCCAGTTAAGCTTAACCAAGTATTGAAAAGCTGGGTTTGTGTCTTATCAACGGTTGCGCTATCATATATTCTTTTCAAGAAAGAAGTAAATGAAATAAAAAGTTAAAAATTATTTTAAAAATAAAAAGTTTTCAAATTTATCAAGTTGATGAAGAACAAATTGCGAAATTTACAAAGAGCTGGGATATATGCGAGTTTGATTCACAACAACCTTAACACTAGTCTCCATTTGGGAATGAAATCTTAATAAACCACAAGTAATAACACTATTTTAATAGTATCTTTTATATCTACCATAAATTATCCTCACTACATTTATTGAGTGGATAACAATAGAAGCTTAATATTTAACATTTCTACGTACCTGTTGTGATGTGTTGTATCTAATGTGCCCTTTTGCATGTGACTCTTTTGGAGGAGAAATTATTGTACTTCAAGATTACAAAACTATTTAAATTAGATAACCTTTGCTTCCACCTAATACCAATAGAGACTGAACAAAATAATAAAAGCCAAAACAGCTTTGTTTAATCCGTGTTTTACTACTTAGAAACGTTTATCCTTTAATGAAAGTGCGGTAAACATTTCGACAACGCATGTAGGACTACAAAGATAAGATAATACCACAAACCTACAGTTACGTATATTAGTACGAACTAATATTGTCTTGACTCTATCAAAGGGCAGTTCATTATTCTTCCTATATTAAAATAATATTTTTTATTAGTTGCTGTGTCTTTATTGATTTTACATTTGTTCTAATAATGATAATTAAAGGTCAACAAAAAATCAGTTTCGGAACCTGTTCCAGATTAAATGAGAGTTTAGATATGCTCGAAGAAAAATAAATAGAGAATTCGAATTGTGTATCAACTATTTTTTAATTTTAAATCAGTCAATTTATGCAATTGTTTCTCTTTCATGAATGATAAAAAGTGAAGAGGTAAGAGGGGTACGGATAAATAGTATTGAACTAATCTGTGCGGTTGCACTGTGTGATAAAGTTTTCATCAAATATGAAGATGATTGTTTGGAATCTAGTTTTGTTTTTTATATTTCAAGTAAGTGATTTCTTTTTTGTTTATTTAAATTTCATGCTTTATATTGTAATAATAACAGGCTCTACTGAAAATAGATCTTAAAAAATTATACTGAGGCGTAGCTAATTATTCAAGAAAGTACATAAAGCAATAAAACTAATGAAATGTAACGAAATCATAATGAAGACTACAGAAAACGAAAAGAAAACAATTTCTCTAATAAGAACAGAGTGAAAATCGAGTCAAGTTAAGAAAGGTCTTGTTAGTTTTTGTTATTCTTTCTTATTAATGAGTCTTTAGAAAAGAAATGCGTGAAATCTCTCAATAGATTAATTTTAAAATTAATCTTACAGCTAATTGTAAGAAAAATCATTTCACGCTGTGGTATCGCCTCTACTTACGGCAATCAAATTGTTAGTATTTCCTTACAATGCTTTGGAAACATGAGAAAATCGGCTGCCTATTGTGCTTAGTGGGAACTAAGAATGTTTCACGCTGATTATTTCTTTAGCAGTACTACAGTCCTTCAAAGTTTTAGCTTTTTCTGATGACTACGTATCATCTTCGATAATTGTGTGTCATTGCATTTTAATTATAAATCAGGTCATCCTCTTGCAGATTAAAGATTTACTACCTCGTGATTGATAACAGACTGTAAAATTTTATTTCATCAATTTTTAGGTAATGTTTGATTGTTGGTTTTCTGCATTTCGTTTTTTCCACAAAAATTATCTGTGTGTATACGTGGGTGTGTGGATATCTTGCAACGCAATAAATCAGAGTTATTGGAATTTACAAAAACCGGAAAAGAATTCTAAATTAAGGTTGACTCATCTTATTAAGTTAATAAAGTTAAGGTTGATTGCCTAAGGTAATTAAACATCAATTATGGTTTCAATTAATTATTATTTGACCGGAATACCATTAGATAATAGCAAACATATTGTATGTAGGTATTAATTTGCCATGTCAAAACCCTCTCTTTGTGTATTTAATTGCGGTGTTAATGTAAATATTTTAATCTTTTAATAATTGTTCTAAGTCAAGGCCGTCCAAATAATTTTGACAATGTCCTTAATTATTTATACGCATTATTTCAGCTAGATTTACATATTTTCTGCTTTTTCAATAATTAAAATAACTTGAAAACTGTAATTGAATAAATGTTTTTTAAACAAATCTTTACCGTAAATTATTATAATTGTAAAAGTAGCTGCTGTTTGTAGCTATCTAATTTCTTATTTTTTTTTATGGTTATGTAAGAATAAATTATTCTTCACGGTTTTAATATTTGTCGAAACGTAAAACAAAAATAGATCAGAACAGTTTTGTTTCTAGAACTGTATTAAAGAAACATGCAAAAATATTGAAAATTTATTACTAAGGTACGTTAATACTGGGTCCATGGCACACTAAGGCAAACAATACTACACTAAAGAAAAATAACAAAGTGTTTGTTACAAACGATTGACACTTAAATGATAGATATTATGTAAAACCGTTCCATGTTTCCTTACAACAATGTAAATTGTATAATGTACATTGATACATGTCAACCTTTAATGGCATAAAATTTCTTTTTTTTTGCTTCACGAAGCTATGATTTTTTTTGTTACTTACCTGTAATATTCCATCAGTAATTAAATTTAATTCTTCAAATAACAAATCTTAAACCAACTTTATAGGCCTTAATAATCAGATTATGTTGCCAGTATATTTTAGGCAAATTTAAGTTCACTTTTGTTGCAAAAGTAGAAAAACGTGGTTAGATAGATTAAGAAGATCAGTTTATAACAAGATAAAAATTAACTGGAGATTTAGGTTTAGTCCTGCATGTTTGTATACGCAGCGCTATTAAAAGATTCTCCTCTTTCATTGGGTCATCAATGTTTCAAATGAAATTAATGCTGAAGCTATAACGAATTCCATGATCGTAAGGAATCTTAAAATAAATAAAAAACGATAAGCTTCTGTCTGGACATCAGGGCAAGCTATGACAATTTTCAGCATCACTCTGTAGCTAGAATCCAACAAGGAACAGTTTCCAAGTACAAAATTCGAATGTTTGGAAACAATTGCATTTGGTTGGAATTTATACCTAATACTTCTAGAAGAGTACATGTAAATCGAAGAGCTTTAGACCATTGCTTCCTCATTCTGGTCATCAAGGAAATGCCTCTTCCAAAATCAACCTGGCTTTACAATTCACATTACAATGAATTGTATCGAAATCTTCGATTTTATATCTCTGACCTTACCTCGACAGTACAGTACATGAAACAGACTTCTGTAAATAATTACACAATTTTCTTGATAACTATTCAGTTGTAGTATAAATTGCTAACAACATAATTATGTGTTTAATCGATTTTGGAACGCTGTTAATTTAATTTATTTATTTCGCTAATTTCAGGTAATAGCAGCAGAGCTACAAGAACCTTTAAAAACATTAGCATCACTACCTCTGATACGACCTACAGTAAACGGAGGTCCTCAAGTACCAAGCATCTTATACGGAATTACAGGAGGGGACAATCTTCAACCAATCTTTAGTACGTCCGAGATGCAATATAAACCACTACCCATTTTCCCAAGGCATGTTCAAAAGATGCCAGATCCAAAAGAGCAGATACCGTATCCACCTAAACCAAATAATGTGCAGTTCGTTAATAATAAAGCAAAAGTTATAACAGAGCAAGCAAAAGATCAAGCGGTGGATCTTCTTATAAAAAACCGAATAGGCGCTCTGCAAAACCTTCAGATTAATTTAAATAAACTGTTCGAAGACATTGGAAATATAGCCTCGACATTTGTCACTAAACATAGCTTCTTCGGGGGAGTTACAAGAAGGTCATTATTTGGTAAGTTACTTTGGTACCTAATTTAAAATTTAAAATCTTTAATAATTAGATGATGTTTTATTGTTAGTTTGTTTATTTAGATATGAAGATCTTATAAAAAAACTCACTATTTAGATTACATTATTTGTATTTATTTTTATCAGTACTACATTTTGGATATTTGGGTACAATATTACAAAAATGTGTT
Organism: Ignelater luminosus; assembly: GCA_011009095.1. NCBI lineage: Eukaryota > Metazoa > Arthropoda > Insecta > Coleoptera > Elateridae > Ignelater > Ignelater luminosus. The sequence continues at coordinate 20,928 of VTPC01090612.1, forward strand.
TTATTTATGACAAAAATTTAAATTGTAAATGCAAACCAAATAGTAGTTATAAATAGATAGGAAACAATTTTACACTATAAATTTTGAATAAAAATTAATAAGAAATTATTATACACTTTGTTAAGATTAAGTTTTTGCTGTTATAACACAGAAGTGCTTACAGCAAAGCGACATTATCACTTTCAACCACACCGTATTGTTTTGTAGTCACCTAGATCAGCATATTAAATAGACTTGCAACTAGAAAAATGAGCTTGCCTAAGCATAATTGAACTTATAAAGCAATAAGAACTACACAGTAAGTATTTCTGCCATTTTACCTAACTTAGTAGTGAAACCAAAGCCTGTATAATCTTAAATAATCTCATTGCATTAGAAGATCATGCTGTTAGAACCTCCTCCCCCTATTTGGTCAGTTTTAGGGCTAGCATTATACAGAGTGGTGATACAGTTCGGAACAAAATTCATAATTTTGTTATAAACCGTTTTTTTTGAAAAATACTTGAACACGTCGATTTTATATTTCAATAAGGCATTTGTCAGCACAGAAAAATGATTTTTGACAGATCAAGTTCTTGAGCTATAACGTTATCATTTTTTAAAAATTACAGCCCTAGTTTTTTTACAGATTTTGATAGACTTCTTTACTAGCTGAATGATAGTGTAATAAAATAAACCAAACAAAATCATTCATAAAATTTAACGCAAATGTTCAAATTGTCTACCGTTTACCGTTTGACACTGTCCTATTCATCTATAAACGCTTTAAACTGCACGTTGGATCATTTGTGGGGTCATGTTTCGCATTTCCGTTCGAATTCGCTGTTTCAAACCTTCTAAATTGTTAGGTCTATGTATGTAAACTGTTGATTTTACGTGGCCCCACAAAAAGAATCTAACGGGGTTAAGTCCGACTCATGTCTGCTCCAAAATGAGGAGGTGACTCATCTTGTCGAAACCAGATGTCTTAATGAGGCAAATCAGGTCTTCATTATTTAGGAAAAAAAACTGCTAGAGCTGGAACCACATCAAACCTTAGAAAATCCAAATATTTGGCAGAAGTTAGATTTCCTTCAAAAAAATAAGGTCGTAGAAGCCGACCTCGTATTATTCCGACCCATACATTAACCTAGCTCTAGCAGTGCTTTTTCCAAATAATGAAGACCTTGCTTGCCTTATCAGGACATCTGATATCAACAAGATGGGACACCTTCTAATTTTGGGGCAGACGTGCGTCAGTTTCTTCTTAGCTCAAAAACATGATCTGTCAAAAAAACATGTTTCCGCGCTCACAAATGCCTTAGTAGAATATAAAATTGATGTGTTTAAGTATTTAAAAAAAACATTTTTAACAAAATTATGAATTTTTTTCCGAACTTTATCGCCACTCTGTATATGGTAGATTTTCGTGGGGTGGACACATTATTCTTTGAGACAAACCGACCTGTAGTTCAACCAGAAATATGGAATACTAGCAAGATCACATAACTGGCTTGGTGTTGTCTAAGCTCTGTGCTGGATTCTAGGTCTCATTAATTATTGAAACAATAATATTGCTCTCTTTTTTAGAGTAAAAGAAGTGTCAAAACAATAAATTTTGAGATGGTCCTCGTTCTAAAGCGCTTAAACAGAGGTTTTGATCAAATTAAATATATCGCTAACGTAAAATGACACAAAAAAAATAGGTTGATCACTGTTTGGTTCAGGAGCTGTAGCTGTTTGTTTTTTGAAATATTTGACATTAACATAATTTATTCAAACAATGGTACTTTGAATCTTTTTTTCCCAATTTGCTTTAATCCAATCATCATTGATCTCATCGTTTACTATAATAAGCACATCGACTGCAGTCATGGAAACCTTACTAGCTGCAAGCTTTCCCTTGGTTGACATTACTTATCATCAAGGTGTATACATGGATTGTAACATAACACTGAAAATCAGTGGAAACTAGTAAACCGGACATACCAAAATATCGAACATGTTTACAAACTCACGTCTTTAAACAAGACCTTATGACATGAAATTCAGACCAATTGGAATCAAAATCGCAACAAAATTACTGTCAGTTCAGGAGAAATAGTTTAGTATAGCGACGCTGACGAATCAAAAATTATGCGAGTGTAATCGAAACTGGAATATACTGAAGATCCCCCTTGAGGGGACACGCTATGATATCCCAAGCTGAAATATACGTTATTAATGTCTACCGTTTAGCAACTCTTAAGAGAGGTTATTAGGGGCATTCCAGTACTAATCGACATCAACGGTGATTTATCTTAAAAGCACTGGCGTGTTATCAAACTTAAATCAAAATTGGTCTGGAACTTAAAAACCTCATAATCCTAGGTAACCACAAGGTTACACGTGCGTGATATTTGTACTATAGACCAGGATAGGTGAAATAGTCTTTAGTTGATACACTTATTATAAATTTGTCTTTTCTCTCTAATGTCTCAAGGCTGCTTTAACTACTAAAAATATTTAATCATGTTGGAAAATTATTACACGTTTACTATTAATACAATATGTGGGGTGCATACACAAGGGCCTATTCTAAAAGTTCTCAAATTTTAGAAATCTGCATAGTTTGTTACTTCAATTTCCTAGAAAATTACAACTAATCAGATACAAATATTTTTTTGTCATGAGGTACATGTATTTATCTTCAATGCCTAAAAAATGCTGAAATTAGAAACAAGTTAGTACATATTTTATTAATTACTTATAATTTTTTCAGATCCATCGATCCTTGACGACATAAAGGTCATTTCTGCTGATTTAGTAAATATTGGAAGTGACTTGAACAGAATAGCCAGGAATAGCTTTGACGACTTTGATACTTTCATACATTACATGTCTGATCACCGTAATTTTGATTTCAGGAACTTATTTTCAAGTGCATTCACCACGTAAGTATTCTAGTATTACCTTATCCTTAAAGTGATTCATGCAGTTAACGCTTTTGTATTTATGTAAGTTAGATTGAATCAATTAAAAATTATCGGAATTAATAGTTTCAAGGTATTAAATATCTGAAATGTTTATGGTTTGGTAACATCAATAAGTATCAAATCAAATCTAGTAGTAATGTTATTTAGATTCTATTCAAAGTTTAAATAATTGCTTTTTTCAAGGAGGTTTGTTTGTAAATGTTTTGTAAATCACTAAAACCGCTGTTTTGATTTATTTGTGTTTGCTTAGGTATGGTGAAGTTTATGATGTTCAAGCTTTTATAAAACAACAAAGTAAAGAAGGAGCTTATTGTTACTTCTATTTTGGCTTTTCATTTAAAGTACTTAATTAAATTAAAATAGACGAGGTTCATATGTCGTTGGAGATCCTTGCGTTAGACATTTTTCATATTTACAGTAAAATATTTTATTGTATCGTTAGAGTAGTTTTATGTATACATGTGTTTCATCATGACTATTATTTAGAATAGTGAATACGAAGATGGTCTGAAAAGTTTCCGACCTAACAAAGATACAAGACATTTTTTCTGAAATTTTTTTTTTATTTTTCAACATAGTCTCCTTGTAACTCTACACACTTCTCCCAGCGATGCTCCCATCTCTGTAACCCGTCCAAATAGTACTCGGCATTTTTCCCTGCAAAATAATTGTTCACGAAGGTGATTGCCTCTTCATTTGACGAAAATCTTTGTCCTCCGAGCGCAATTTTTAGATGAACGAACAAAAAGAAGTCGCTTGGGGCTAGATCTGGTGAGTAAGGCGGATGGTCAAGCAGTTCAAACCGTAATTCGTGGATTTTCGCCATGGCAACCGCTGAGGTGTGAGACGGTGCGTTGTCTTGGTGAAACAGGATTTTCTTTTTCTGCAAATGTGGCCGTTTTTTCGCAAGTTCTGCCTTCAGCTTGTCAAGTAATGATGCATAGTATGCTCCTGTAATGGTTTTTCCTTTTTGAAGACAATCGATTAAAATAACTCCATGACTATCCCAAAAACAGTCGCCATCACTTTCCCAGCCGAAAAAACAGTTTTTGCTTTTTTTGGAGCCGGTTCCCCCTTTGCAGTCCACTGTTTGGACTGTATTTTTGTTTCGGGCGTATAATGGTGTATCCAAGTTTCATCTACAGTAACTAATCGGCGCCAAAACTCGGATTTATTTCGCCTAAACTGCGCCAAAAGAGCGTTGGAAATATTCATTCGAACACGTTTTTGGTGTAACGCGAGCAAACGCGGCACCCAACGCGCGGACAGCTTTCTCATGCCTAAATGTTGATTTAATATGTGACAAACATGTTCTTTTGACATGTTCATAACCTCTGCTATCTCTCTCACTTTAATTCGGCGGTCGTCTAGCACCATTTGGTGAACTTTGGCGATGTTTTTGTCGGTAGTTGCAGTTTTTGGACGTCCCGAACGTTTATCGTCTCCCAAGCTCTTACGGCCACGTTTAAATTCAGCAGCCTAAAATTTCACTGTGGTAAATGATGGTGCAGAGTCCCCATACACAGAATCCAACTCATCTTTTATTTGCGAAGGCGTATTGCCTTTCAAAAACAAATATTAGTGACAGCTCGATACTCGATTTTGTCCATTTTCACAAAAAACTCACATCAACTCACTCAAACGACTGTTACATAAAAACTGCGCGTCCAAAATGGCTGAAACTTGGAGAGTAACTGTCAACAGATGAACAACGAAATTCAGTAGCTTTTATTTACGAGTGCTGCCATCTTCACGTTGAGGTCGGAAACTTTTCAGACCACCCTCGTACATATTACAATATTAATCTTCGCTGAAAAGATAAAAGTATATTGGGTTGCATAACAAGTTTAATAAGTGTCCTGAAACATTTTAAAAGCATCTTTTTCTAACAATAAGACGAAGGAAAAGTAACAAGTAGTTAGTGTGCTGAATGTCCCTACATCTTCTGCCAGAAGAAAGATCGTTCACTAATAATTTAAATAAATTCTTCTTAGCAGAAAATAGGCAAGGAGTTATTAAACTCATGATTTTATTTAAATATAATATGACAGAATCTTCGAAAATTCGAATTCAACTTTGAATCTAAACAACCTCGTATAACAATTTACTTTGCTAACCTTGACAAGATCAGTGCTTAGAAAACAAACATATTTAGGAATGCAGAATTGTTAATGTACTAGAACAAGCAATAATCTTCATTTAATAAACAATCTTTGTCCAGTGTTTCTACGTGCTATTAAAAAATTGGAACATGATTGTTGAAAAGGGAAACTAGTTTCAACCAAACCATTAATTGAAAAATCAGTTTACGCATTTATCCGTTATGAACCTTCTTGTCTTGTGTGCGAAAATACGGTTAAAGTTATAAACAGATAAAAATGCGATATTATAAATCCTTATGATTTTTTAAAAGCTCAGATTACATTAGCTAAAGTCATCATAATCCTAACAGAACGAACTGAAACAAAGGCGTGAAAACTTCTTACCAATTTGAGAAATTTCGTTTAAGATTTTGAATCCACATATTTATACACAGCGACATAGTACATAGAATGCCATTGTTCAATTGTATTACAATTAATTATTTAAAGATGTTTATTCCAAAGTTTGTCTAAATTCGTAAATCCTCTTAGTAAACGTTATTGCTGTGTTTCTTTTATAAAATGATTTAATTCCTACATGTTGCAATATTCGACATGCTCGCAGTTTTATGCGGTTTCAAAATTGTAATTCTTGTATTTAGGTTGCTAAAACTTAATAATTAGAAAATGCACGCTAACAGCTTCTACAAGATACCTAAATAACTTATTTATTTAGATAATATATTACAGTTGTAGTTTATTTTGAAATATTCTAATCCAATTTATTTGTTTCAGAGCGTTGAGGTTATTTACGTATTGATAATGTACTATCCGTGATAGAAATCCAGTCAAATGGTTTTACTTTTTGAAAGTTTGAATATAAGCTTTTATATATTACATAGTACTTACCACTGTAAGACAATAAATTTAAGGTTTGTAAATTCTGTAAAAATCCGATAACTCATTGTAATCTTTTTAATATGTAGATAGTACTGTAATCAATAGAGTTCAATGAAGCTTTGTTGTAAGTAAGCACAAATATGTAAAACATTTTGAATATGAACTGTTGTTGTATAAAATGTGTATTGATACTTCATGTACTAAGAATTAAGTTTTATGAAGATGTATAAGAGTTCTTCTGGATCGAAACTACTATAAAACTTTTTAGTTAGGTATAGTATTAGCTGTTACTCTACAATCCTGATATACCAAAAAGGCCCAGACTAAATAAAGGTTTCGGATTTCACAATAATGAATAAGAGTTACAAATTAAAATGAATTAAGATTGTATAATAAAAACTGTTGTAAATATCAACAAAATTCAATTGACTTTGGAATCTGTTTGATTTTTAGTAAATACTCCAAAAAATACATTCCATTTTTTTCCAAATTTTCTCTTTTCTATCTTTAATTGCATTATTAGCGATAACGACACTCTTTAAATCAGAATTAAGAATTACAAATATTGTTGGTGTCATAAATCTTAGTGTAATAACTTAACTCATTTTCTCATTTCACTACAACTTAATTTCAGGTGATACCATTCTTTACTAAAATTTTTTTGTAAATGATTAGTCTGTCAATCTCAAAATATTATTTGCGTTTTCCCATAAAACTGTCGCAATTGCTGCACTGTTCTTAACACCAACTATTACAACACATAATTACATCCATTTTAAATTCCTCAAGCCCAATGCTTCTGTTTATTAATTCAGCTTCCACGTCAGGTTTCATGGACTTGGAGTTTCCTTGGAAGTTTTTCTTGCAGTCATGGTCTTCCTAGTAGTCTGCAATTACATATCTTACATTTTCATTTTCTGATTTTATAATCAAGAATTTTCCTACTGAGAAATTCTGTTATCGCACCATAATCATTAAGGCTATCATAACTTTCACTGTTTCCCTTCCTACTCTAATCCATGTCGTGTGATACAATATAGCGTGGGTTACAAAACTCGTGGCGCTTGTGCTGCAACCCAACTTACAAATATCATGACAATCCAGACAGATTTTATTTTGTCAATTATTATAATGCTATACTCTGTCCACTGAATAATTAGTCTTTTTTAAATATTAGTTACTTAACCTAACAGTGAAACATACCCAAAATTAGGCGAAAACAATATAGCTTGTAAGACTTTTTCTGTTGGTAGTTCTGATACATGTGAGCGCATTTCATGGTATTGGTCAATTTAGCGCAGCAAACTTAAATCAGGTTTTCGGTGGTTTCCACTAGATGCCAGAGCAAAACCATAATCTAAAAAAAATCTAAATGAAATTGTACCTTTTCTTATATTCTTTTTAATTGTTACAATGTCGTCAGTAACTACTGCACACCTACGTTTAATATATATTTTATTTTCCATTATCTACAACTAAATTATTATAAACTGACCGGCAAAAAACCGGTCACCTTGAAATATTTCCAAAACCACTTTAACAATTATTATTTTAATCAGTAATTGTTATTTGATTTAAGAACCATTCACTGTTGACACAGGATGTACAGATTAGCTAAAAAAAGAGACAAATTAATGCAGAATTTAATTTAATTTAAGCTGTAATAAAAACAGTCTAAATACGATACTTTCTTAATTAAAAGCAATAAATGTGGCTGTTTATAATGGACCTGATAATTATTAGTAGTGTGTATGTCGTCCTCGAGCTTGAATTACATCATTCAACCGCCATGGCATTAAAATTAATAATTTTCAAAGTGGTTTTGCAAAATATTTCAGGGTGGCCGGTTTTTCTTGCCGGTCAGTTAATAATTTTTTATAATAATATTTACAAATTTAATTTTTCGAGTAGCATTTTTGTACACAGCAAATGTGTTTATTTTTTATTTACTATTGTTCATAATAACCATAGCTAATTCGTATTCAGTACACTTTTTGGTTTTTAATTTCAATAATATTTTACAACTCTAACTTTTCAACATGTTTTTTTTTAATTTTGGTCCGATAATAGGATACTACTTTATACGCGTAGTTACTGGTAACTTTTCTGTCACTAATCATTTAGTGGACAGACTGTACCTGACCACAGGAAGTACATAGTAATGTTACTTCATAATTTTAAACTATCAAATTCACTGTGTGCATAAAATAAGAAAACGAATAAAGTTAAGTTAGAGTTATTGAAGAAATAGGACTCATTGGCGCATGAGTCAACAAACTTTAAAATTATAAAAACAAGTAGGTAGTATCCTTACCAAGTCCAAGATTTAAATAAAAATAATTTTGGGAAAGAGATTCAGTTTTGTGAGTTTTAAAGATCTTAGATTAGAGTGAACCGGCACTGTTTGAACTGCTTCACGTTTAATGTAATAATAACTTCTGGAACAATAAGAAAATAACCAGGCATAGTAGCCATTTCTAAAATTTAGCTTAATTTTTCTAATGTCTAAGGCCCAGTTTTTTAGTCTTTGCTATAATTTAACCAAAGCTATTTATTGTCATGGATACAAAATTGTGAAAATACCCCCATCCCAAGAGTATTGGGCCACTTGTTAGAAATTTGCTTATTTTAAGACTTAAACAATGTAAATTCAAGCGATAAGTTGAAACAATCTACATTTCTATTTTTGCTATGTACAGGATCCAGAAAAAAATTAGGCACAGCCTCGTAATTTCTAAGCGGAAAGATATACAGGGTGTTTAGTAAATTCTTCAGGTAAACATCTTCTTTTATAAGTGCTAATTGCAAATCTGCAAAAAGAAAAATTCTTCTCAGCCTAGTTTTCTTGAGCAAGTGGTCAGAAGTTTACATCTTTAACACTAAATAGACAGAAACCAAAAAGTCGAATCCAAATGAAGCCATTACCAATTCAACAAATAAATCTGTTGAAACAACAATTACCCTTGATAACCCACAGAACTGTTAGATTTCTCTTTTTGAAGATGCTGTTAAAAATTGAATTCTTTCCAAAAAATAGATGTGACAAAGTCTTGGGTGTACTGATAAATCCGATGAAATTAGTTACCAACAATTCTTTTTAGTTTTGACAATTTTATGGTCTATTATCACTGGAATAAAATTGATAAATCTTTGATTTCTTGCGATACTTTGGTTCCTGTATTCGAATAATTATGTATTTGCCTGCAGTAGCGTTGTCAAATTTAAATTTCTTTTTTTGGTTCGTGTTTTTAATTTTGGCATCTTAAGAGGTTGAGGAAGGCTGCTACCTAATGCTTTATTGGCATTTACGGTACACCCTGTATATTTCTAAAAATTCAGGAAACTATTAGGACTAAAAATACTACATTTTGAAAGTAACAAAGTTTTCATTATGTATAAGAGGGGGGAGTGGGTGAATTCAGATACGGAATATTTTAAATTTCGTCGAAAATTATTTATTATATTACAATTTATTATAAGTATTTGAAGGGTTTGACGAAGAAGCTACTTGAATTAATACATTATTACTAGACGTCGTTGTCGCAGATGTATTACATTTATCCAGATTTCGAAGTTTCTTTATTATTTGTTCATGATGTCCCAAACCCATTTGCAGGTAAGGTTGAACTGATGATGAACTTCCATATCTTGTAATCCTGATAAGTTTCTGTTTACCAACACTAGCTCTAGTTAAACGCCTGACTGCAGTAAATCTCAATAAATGGTTAGTAATATTTCGAATGTTTGTATCTATACCCATTCCTTGAGGTTCTTCTTTGGTTCGTTTTGAGATTTCATTGTAAGCGACGGGGCAGTGTTTGTTCCATGCCGATCCCTCTTGTTTCCAAAACGGATTAGGCGTCAAAAACAACCTATTAGATAAAAAGATAAATATTGTTAATGAATAAAACCATAAAACAAAATTAAATTGTAAAATCTTATCTTGGTGTTTATATTTTTATACATAAGGCTTGTTCAATAAGTAGGGAGGCTCTGTTAAAACACAGTTTTTTTTATATAAATCTTATTAACTCAATTTCTATTAATAGATTATTTTATGTATTACAATTACTAACATTAGATTTATATAGTATTTGCTCCATCAACTACTTGCTATTCAATTCTTCTCAAAATGTTTAAGGCTATGCTCAGAACCTCATTTCCATTACTTTTGATAACTTCTCCCACGATTATTTCGAATACTCTTCGAGATCTACCCAGATTTTTCGGTGTAACAGCACGTATTGAATATATCTTTTTGCGTATAGACCAAAATCGTCCGATAGCCTTCACTTTAGGAACATTAAGATCATTTCCAAATTTTGATGTAAAAGTAATTTCTTGTTGTTGCAAGTAATTGGTAGCCTTTTTGGTATTATAAACAGTAGGCATGTCCGGTTAGAAAAGTACTTTGCAATTTTTATTCTTCCATATAAAAAGACTAAATCTTTCCTTAACACATTTTTCAAATACTCTTAATCAGTCATGATTTCCTCCGTGATATAACATTTTCCAATAATGTAGTCGACTTTCTTAACGTTATTAGTAGTGCTCACAGACCATAGACGGTCAGAAATCTTTTTGTAGTTATATCATCTTAAAGTACCATATCTTTGCATAACTTTGTAAAGGGTTTTCCAATAAGAGGTGTTATTTTGAATAGCCCGCTATTTCGGTAGATGTCACTTTTGAAGCTATTATTTTTTGACATTTGACAAGTAGAAACTACGCCATTAATAAATATGGAACGATACACGCTTCAACAACGCATTGAAATTATTAAAATTCACTATAAAAATGGTGAAAATTTGGCAGAGACGGTTCGTAAAACTCGAACATTTTTGGGTCACCGTGAAGCACCTTGTCGGACCGCAATACAGAAATTGGTGAAAAAATTCGAGCTCTTGGGACAAGTTAGTGATGTGAAGAATAAAACCCGTGCACGTCGCTCAAGAACAGCCGAGAATATTGCTGTTGTAGCCGAAAGTGTTAAAGAAAACCCAGGTTTGTCCATTCCTCGTCGTTCTTTGGAATTAGCCATTCCACAAACGTCATTACACCGTATTTTGCATAAAGATTTGGGTCTTAAGGCTTATAAAGCCCAGTTAACACAAAAACTCAAGCCGGCCGATCATCAACAACGTCGTGTCTTTGCTGATTGGGTCGTTGAAATGCATGAAAATGATCCAGAATTCCATCGAAAAATCATCTTGAGTGATGAGGCCCATTTCCACCTCGGTGGCTTCGTCAACAAGCAAAATTGTCGGATCTGTGGCTCAGAAAATCCAAGAGTTATTGTTGAAAAGTCTCTCTATCCTCAACGTGTGACTGTTTGGTGCGGTTTATGGTCCGGCGGAGTCATTGGACCTTACTTTTTCGAAAATGAGGCTGGAGCAACAGTTACGGTGACTGGATTGCGCTATCGAGAGATGATTAACGATTTTTTATGGCCGGAATTGGATGGTATTGATCTGGACAACGTTTACTTTCAACAAGACGGCGCTACGTGCCACACAAGCAACGAAACCATTGATCTTTTACGGAAAAAGTTTCCGGACCGTGTTATCTCTCGAAGAGGTGATCACAATTGGCCACCGAGATCTTGTGATTTAACACCTTGCGACTTCTTTCTTTGGGGCCACGTGAAAGAGAAGGTCTACGCCAACAGCCCAGCGTCGATTCAAGACCTCAAAGATGGAATTCGTGAGGCTATCGAGGACATAGGGCAGCCACTTTGCGATTTGGTTATGGAAAATTTCATGAAAAGGATATTGTCCTGTAAGCGTGGTCGTGGTGGTCATTTGCCTGATGTTATTTTCCACTATTAACGGCATACCTTCCTCTTTATAATGAAATAAACATCCGATCATTTATATTAAAAAATGGCACTTTTCTTTGAATATCAAAATAACACCTCTTATTGGAAAACCCTTTATATGATTGATTTCGGAATTTACTTGTTTTAGAAGTAATAAGAAGTTTTAAACTTATTGTGATTTGCAATATTCTTGTAAATTTGGATAATGCATTTCGAAAGTGTTCCTCTTTCTTTCCGCGACATTTTGACAACTGCTGATTAGTAAGTCAATTATTGTCATATACTATTAGTAGAAAGATTATTTAAAAAATTACACAGTGTATCTAGATTGTATATCTTAAACTGATTATAACAATGTTAATCGAAAGTTAGTCTCCCTATTTATTGGACAAGCCTTAGTTAGAAATTAATAAATATATTTTAAAAATTACAGTCACACAAATTAACAACACAAATTGGGAGTGAACTAACCTGTTAGATGTATTAGATGTTATACTACTTCGGCTGTTTAAGTTTCGTGTTAACCATTTGTCTTCAGTGCATTTACTTATTTGCTTCCCCTCTTTACATGTCCACAGATTAAATAAAGGTCAGATATTTTACTTCGATAAATTTGTGGATTCTATTGCTCTCTCTCTCTCAAAGCAACTCCCAGAGCTTGCTATTTTGATATGTACTGCGCAAGCAGCACAGTTTGGTATGCACTTTTCATAAAACGCGCGTAAAAAAATAGGCGTGGTAAACTCCTAGAGCTGCAAATGTAAATGTGCAGAGACAAAAAATGGGAACATTGGTGGAATAGGAAGTGAAATATCTGACCTTTATTTAATCTGTGACATGTCTTGGAAAACACCAAATTGTATAACAGTCTACCAGTAAGTTGAAATACATACCATCATTGGACAGCTCTTCGCTAAAGTAATCAGTTAATTCACTCAAAATTTGTTTTAAAGTCCATCTGGAGCATTTTCATTGAACTTACTTACAAGTTCATATTCATCTTTCTTTGGAGCATGTAAACCAAGTTTTCTTGTTTTTGGAGCTTTCTGGAGAAGTTTTCTTTTTTAGGGTTTCTAGCGTCTCTTGCGTTTTTAAATTCGACGCGACGACGCCATTAAAAGAATCGACAGTCCTTTTGTACTTGTTGCAGTAATTTCTTTTAGTAACTTTGTGGTAGTGTTCCATATTGTTTTGACAGAGTAATCTTTGTAATCTGTTCTATTCGTTTTAATGCCCAATGACCCATCAAGTTTGCAATTTCTTCTGTTAATTGCTCATCGTACAGCACAAAATGTCTAACGGAGCAAAATTCGATAAATGGCTTCCAAATATACTTTTTCATTTTTGTACTATTTTCCTGTTTATTATTCTTCATTTGTTCAATTGAATTATTTCCAAACCGGTTCATTTCTTCACAATATTTAAAATTCAGCATACCACTACAAAAATAGTTATTCATTAATGAACAAAAGTAAACAGTTTTGTTACAAGAGGAAGCTCATACGATTATTTATGAGAATTGCTAATTTATACGTTTAATTTTATTTTTCATATTGACTTCATAAAGTATTTAAATGTTTATCAAACTAGATAAATAATGTGTTGGTTTGTTTAGTTTTATTGTTATAATTACGAATAATACTAGAATAAGGGAGTTTTAAATTTAATTTCGTTACAAGGTAATGTTTTAAACAGGAAGCGATATTTGCTTATCATCACCGTTGCCATGGCAATGCATTGTTGATCTGGGTATGAGAGATAGTGTAAGATGATAATTTCCACGAAAACAAAAGCTAGCAGGAAGTAGAAATCTTCACGTAAAATCTTACCCATAGTAGGAGTCCATTGCAGTGTATAAATAATAATGCTGCTCTTCTATATAATTCTGGATGTAAAGCTATTTTGCTTTAAATAAAAAAAATGTAGAACTGGGAAACTTAAGTGGTAAACCCTTTTCTGTTTTTATTTACTTTTAATCAGTTCTCTAAGAATGAAACTAATATGTGAGTGATATTAGTTAACACCTGCCACTGAAATATGATATCATTAGTTTAAATCAAAGTAAGCAATTGTACTGACAATTGTACTTTGGGTTGCCTAAGTATCAATTATCTTTAATATTCTAATTACACTCGTTTCATATTGGACTAATTATTCCAGTCAGCAGTCTGTTCGGATGTATCAATTGCAGTTACAATTATTTAGTAAAATACACTGAAATGGAATAGCATATAAATGTACCTACAAACTAAGTTTTAAGCAGCCTAGTTTTGCTGTAAAATACGAGGGCTGTTTGACGGAAGTGTGACATTTCAATAAAGAACAGGTTTAGCCTAGATTTTTTTTATTATTTTTCAACATAGTTCCCTTCAAGTGCTACACACTTAGTCCAACGACTTTCCAATTTCTTTAAGCCTTCTGAGAAATGTTCTTTTGGCAACTCGTCAAAATAGGCCTGCGTTGCAGCAATAACCTCTTCATTTGATGCGAATTTTTTTCCTGCGAGAGATTTTTTCAAATTCGGAAATAAAAAAAGTCTCTTGGGGCCAGATCCGGTGAGTATGGTGGATGGGGAAGCAGTTCGTAGCGTAATTGTACCAATTTAGCGGTTGCAATTGCAGATGAATGAGATGGGGCGTTGTCGTAATGAAAGAGCACTTTCTTACGTGCCAAATGTGGGCGTTTTTTCTTTAAGATAACATCAAAACGGGTCAATAAATCAGCATAATATTGGCCAGTTATTGTTTTACCCCTTTCCAAATAGTCAATATGGATTATGCCTTTAGAATCCCAAAAAATAGTCGCCATGACCTTATTAGCCGAGTGACCAATTTTAGTCTTCTTTGGTGCACGTTCGTCTGGTGATATCCATTGTTTCACTGTTCCTTTGTCTCAGGGGTATGGTGGTGGATCCAGGTTTCGTCAACGGTCACATATCGGCGAAACAACTCAACTGGATTACGTTGTAACATGACCAAACATTGATTTGAAGGTTGAACACGAATTCTCATTTGGTCCACTGTGAGTAATCGCGGCACCCATCTTGCCGATACCTTTTTAATATACAAATGTTCGTGTAAAATATTATGCACCCGTTCGATTGAGATGCCAACAGCATCAACTATCTCGCGCACTTTCAAACGTCGATCAGCCATTACCATATTATGGATTTTGTCAACGATTTCCTTAGTAGTGACCGTTTGTAAGGGCCCGGGGCGTTCACCATCGTCAGTGCTCATACGGCCAGTTTTAAATGAATTAAACCACTTGGAAACCATTCCATGCGATGGAGCAGATTCACCGTAATATTTCCGTAATTTCTCCTCAGTTTCTTTCACTGTTTTTCCACGTAAAAAATAATGTTTAATTAAAACACGAAATTCACGTTTTTCCATATTTACAAAATAGCACAAACTTGATTGATTTCTATGACTGCCAAATGTATACTATTTCACAGATTGACATGAAATTTGGAGGTTAAGCCTCTAAAAGACTGACGTATATGCTAATGTTTTCGATTTACCGATATCAGCGCCATCTAGCGGAAAGTCACGCTTCCGTCAAACAGCCCTCGTATACACATGGCAAGAAGTCGGTTTATAAGAAATGTTAAATGAGATTAAAATCTAGTACTGAGTTAGTCAATTCGGATAATCTGATTGGTCAAAATTTAGCCGTATCCTAGCTATCCTAGCAACAATGCCGAATTAAATTTAATTTTCAATTAAATTTTCATTCAGCTTCTATAAACTAACCCTTAGAATAGAAACAAATTAAAATAAAATTAAGGTATATGAACTACAAAACAAAATTTATAACAATAACAATAAGAAGTAATTCAATTTTTCTTTGTAGCATATCCATAGGATTTCGTTCTGAACATTGAGTAGACCATGATAACACACTGATATTGCATTTAATACTAGCTTTTTAAAATATCCTTGGATCTTACCCTGCATTATACTATTACCATACTTTTGAAAAATGTTTTGACAATATTCCGGACGGTTGCGGTTGTGTTTTTATTATAATTCAATTCTTAAAGGAGATCTGTATAGAGTGAATTTTCCAGATGGATTGTTCAAGATCTAAAGATGTCTTCTAGTCCGCAAAAGTAACTTACCTTGCTTTTGCTCAGGTTACAATCAGGTGGAATCCGAATACTACTTAAATATAAAACAAAGAAACAAACTGAATTGGCAGGCTAGTTATTATATTATTGACATAATTCTACATTTATGTATGACAGTTGTCAAAAGGATATTATTGATTATTTGAATCAAAAGTTAAAGAGTTCAACAATTTTAAGCTACAGTTTTACATATTTTGTAAATTTCAGAATCAATTGAATCACTTTTATGGAAATATTAATTGTTACAATTTCTTTCTTTTGTTTGAAATTATATAAATATTAACTTAGTTTCAAGCTCTTTTCTTATAATCACATTTACTATTTATATTCTTGTCAAGATACTTTCTTTTTCATGAAAGATAATGAAACATTCAATAGATTCTTCTATAGACGTAAATTTCTTTAAATAATAATAAAATCTAAGTATTCTTTTAGTAACAATTTGACAATTTAAATTTCTAAACTAAAGGGTTTTCCAATAAGAGGTGTTATTTTGATATTCAAAGAAAAGTGCCATTTTTTAATATAAATGATCGGATGTTTATTTCATTATAAAGAGGAAGGTATGCCGTTAATAGTGGAAAATAACATCAGGCAAATGACCACCACGACCACGCTTACAGGACAATATCCTTTTCATGAAATTTTCCATAACCAAATCGCAAAGTGGCTGCCCTATGTCCTCGATAGCCTCACGAATTCCATCTTTGAGGTCTTGAATCGACGCTGGGCTGTTGGCGTAGACCTTCTCTTTCACGTGGCCCCAAAGAAAGAAGTCGCAAGGTGTTAAATCACAAGATCTCGGTGGCCAATTGTGATCACCCCTTCGAGAGATAACACGGTCCGGAAACTTTTTCCGTAAAAGATCAATGGTTTCGTTGCTTGTGTGGCACGTAGCGCCGTCTTGTTGAAAGTAAACGTTGTCCAGATCAATACCATCCAATTCCGGCCATAAAAAATCGTTAATCATCTCTCGATAGCGCAATCCAGTCACCGTAACTGTTGCTCCAGCCTCATTTTCGAAAAAAGTAAGGTCCAATGACTCCGCCGGACCATAAACCGCACCAAACAGTCACACGTTGAGGATAGAGAGACTTTTCAACAATAACTCTTGGATTTTCTGAGCCACAGATCCGACAATTTTGCTTGTTGACGAAGCCACCGAGGTGGAAATGGGCCTCATCACTCAAGATGATTTTTCGATGGAATTCTGGATCATTTTCGTGCATTTCAACGACCCAATCAGCAAAGACACGACGTTGTTGATGATCGGCCGGCTTGAGTTTTTGTGTTAACTGGGCTTTATAAGCCTTAAGACCCAAATCTTTATGCAAAATACGGTGTAATGACGTTTGTGGAATGGCTAATTCCAAAGAACGACGAGGAATGGACAAACCTGGGTTTTCTTTAACACTTTCGGCTACAACAGCAATATTCTCGGCTGTTCTTGAGCGACGTGCACGGGTTTTATTCTTCACATCACTAACTTGTCCCAAGAGCTCGAATGTTTTCACCAATTTCTGTATTGCGGTCCGACAAGGTGCTTCACGGTGACCCAAAAATGTTCGAGTTTTACGAACCGTCTCTGCCAAATTTTCACCATTTTTATAGTGAATTTTAATAATTTCAATGCGTTGTTGAAGCGTGTATCGTTCCATATTTATTAATGGCGTAGTTTCTACTTGTCAAATGTCGAAAAATGATAGCTTCAAAACTGACAACTACCGAAATAGCGGGCTATTCAAAATAACACCTCTTATTGGAAAACCCTTTATTATAAATCTAATTTCATAAACATAAAGAACTTAAGGATACCAAGAAACTTAGAAACTTTGATTTACAGCAATTCGAGCATTAATTTGATCACCAACCTTTCAAATGGACATGAAGACCACGATGCTTTTACATTAGAGAAACCTTTATATCATTACATAGATAATAATAGTAGTTTATCAATCAAATATTATTTCAGGTGAATAAAGAAGAAAAGAAAGCTTAAAACATATCAAAGTTTTCGTATTCGAAGAAACAACCAAACAGAAACCAATCTCAGTAATAGCAAAACATTTTACCTGCAATCACAATCAGGCTTTCATCATCTAAGAACCAAATTATATTATAGGGTAATTTAAAAAGGTGTGAATGCAACACTAGGGGCCCTAGTCTAGGTGACAGGTGATTTTGAGTAAAAAACCATTACACACTTATATCTGGTTACTGAGATAATGAAAAAAAAAACGGACTGCAGATTACATGTAGTTGCTATGCATAATAACAACGAATAAATTCTGTCAACCAATTCGTAAGTAGTAAGTTGCTTTAGTTATCTTCACGATTTGTCAGATGGTGTTGTTGTTGTTGTCATGAAAATGCAGCTGAAGAATACCGCCAGCAATATCCGAATTCTAGACATCCGGATCATCGAGTTTAATTCGGAAAATTCACCGATCGTCATCATGTTGGTTGAAACAGAAATGCTGATTTTGAAAATGATACCATAAATGCAATAACTGCTGATCCTACTACTAGTACCCATAGAATTGTTAATCAACTAGTTTTGTTTCAAAGTTCAGTGTGGCGTGAAATATTATTAAATATTATCCTTACCATTCACAACACGTGCAAAATCTACGCCAAGGAGACAAAATTATTTTCAACGAACTCCGATAGGAGTCGTTACTGAATTTGTGAAGTCTGTCTGTCTGTTCGCATTTTTATTAGATTTTGAAATTATGACTTCGGATTTGGATTGTATATCAATAACTAGAGATGACGCGGTGTATTCGTTTTTTGATATCTCTTCGGTAGCATGGTCAAAATGGCCGCCGAAATTTAAAAAGTTTTCAAAATTTTTTTTTTACTTTAGAATCGTATTGTACATCAAAGAATAGGAACTACGTATACTTTTAGGTTTTTAATATCACCTTGGGAACATGATCAAAATGGCCGTCAAAATTCGAAAATTTTTTTAAACTGTTGCTCGAATTCAGTAACAAAACAAAGTTCGTTATGGCTATGCTTTGCATTCCCAGATGTTTACTTTTTTAATTGTTTTCTGTTGACTAGTTATTTTTTAAGATTTACTTAGTATATTAAATAAACAGTTTTTCTTCAGTATCTCAGCAATCCTTGAAATTCAGATACACTATAATTTATTAGTCCAAATCACCTCTCTAATAAGCCTGTAGAGTTATGTCTACACCTTCTTAGTTACCCCGTATACATATAAAAGTTCCAATAACTTCATCTTAGTGGTGAAATTAAAATTTCAATTTCGAGATTTTTCTAGAAAAAACTTTGTTTTTCTCTTTACTTATTTTTCCAGACTCACCTGCCATATCTAGCAACCACAACATCAAACTGCATTGATAATATTTCGTGACGCTTAAAAAAACATCACAAGGGACCATAAGAATAAATAAAGTCTAGATCAACTTATATCCTAAAGTAAATCGTTTCCTATATATAGGATGTCAAAGTCAACCCTCTTACATACCCGCCATTGGTAAAAATACCTACATTAAGTTCTATAGGAAAAATGAGCGTTTCATCCCAATAACCATTCAGAAGATTTCATTTGAGTATAAGAACTAAGATAGTGTAAAAACAAATCACTAAAATTAAGTTCTAATGTCATGAGATATCACAAAATTTTGTTTTACGTAAAAGCGGCGCATGCTACGAGAAAAGTACGAGATGGATTTTCTCTTCTGGATTGAATACAGATTTTGCAACACATAAGTTTTAGCAGCTACTGTCACAGATATTTTGCTTAGTTTCCGTATTATGCAGTTTAATTGGCACACTTATCACTTCTTAACTTTGATTTCACTTTAAATGCTTCACAAATCAACACACTAAATTATAAAAAAAATTAAAGGCATATCATTGGTGCATTATCAAAGTGTTTAGTTCGATAAAAGGTACTTACAGCTTTAAGATATTTTTTAACTTCCGACATTAAAAAAGTGTCCTTCTATCTGTTTCGAGAAAAAAATCTATTTTCTTGTGAAAATATAAATCAAAGATTTTACACGATTGTATCTTGTATTCTTTTCTTCTTTTTTAAATAAAATTAGGTACTGCTTATAATAAAATGTTTATCGCTTACTTCAGTATAAATAATGAGTGGCTTTTAATTAACAAAAGGTAAAAGTCAAAATTCTACTACTATAACCTTTTGTTAGTAGTACTATTTACAAACTGCGGTTATGCATAAAACGTTATATTGGTGGAATTGAGGACATTGTTATTTTATTTTTAATTGAATATTTATTTATGGAGGTTTATGCAATTGTCTTCAAGTTTATTATAAAATAAAGTTATTATTATTTTATTTTCATCTAATTCTCCTACGAAAAAGTGTTATTTGGGAACACGAAATCAGTGTCAATCAGTATGTTCAGCTATTGCGTTTAAATACTTATATTAATAATACTTGGAAGAAAAGATATTACTAACAAAAACGACATAAAGCACTGCTATCTCTATTTTTGACTTCAACAAATTTTCCTGCGCAGTTCATAATTACATCAATGTAGTTCATATGAAGGACTAAATCTACTGATCGAAGTTTTAAATTTTCTGTTATTTTTTGCAAATTTTCGTACTTATCTTGGTGTAAATAAGAAAAATCCCCAGTGCACAATTTCATCTTTAACTTTTGTTGTTTAAGAAGAATTAGTAAAGTAACAGTAAAATAATTAATTAGAGCATCCTGTATCTGTTATTTCAATTCAATGAGACATTTAATTAGATGGCACGTACAGCATTTATTATTCTGAACATTTTTGTCTACTATAGTCTAAATCAAATAAGAATAAAGCGAAGGAAATGATAGGGACAGCTTGACCTTCATCCTCATTGGTTAATAAACGAGTCCATTTTACACAACTTTAACATGCTGATTTTATTGAATACCGTGTTACCAGATGTACGAAAGTAAATTGCTTATAGTTACATAAAAAAAATGTTTTATGATATATACCTGATAAAACAATTTTTTAGTAATGTTTAAAACTGAAAAATATATAACGTACTTTTCATAAATGCCTTAAAAATAGATGATAAGACAAACTTAAAAGAAACGGAGACGTGACAACGTTGGCTTTTGTGAAGTTGTAATATAACCACACTTTTTCCTTCTTGCTTGGTTAGGGTCAGTTAACCTGTTATTCTAATTTTGTCATTTTACGTCTTTTTTTGGTATTGCTGTTATTCTTTTATTCATATTAAAATAGTTCTTTTAAGAGCTCATTAAACTCAGCGTATCGTTATACAGATAATTATAATTTGAATTATAACAACCTAATGATCAAAATATCAATGCAATATTTCAGGTTATATTTGCGATTATGGCTGAAGTTTTCAAAAATGTTAAAGGAAAACACGTAAAAAGTGGTCAGAGACTTATGGCTTACAATGTCTATTTAAAACATTTACAAAACAACAGTAAGACTTGGTCAGTCAAGCAAACGTCGGCTGAAGTTGGGATCGGACAGAATACGATGTGGAATATAATTAAACAAATGGAAGCTTCTGGATTGGTACGATCTCCTAAGAAAACTAGGAAATAAAAAACATGTTTTCAGAAACTTGAAGACTTCGAGAAATCTGCCATACGAAGACATGTACATTGTTTTTATTTTCGAAATAAAGTTCCAACTGTAGGAAAAATACTACAAGCTGTTAACGAAGACGATTCATTACCAGATTTTAGTTATTCAACATTACATAGAACGTTATTAAAATTAGGATTCAAATATGATAAA
>VTPC01090612.1:42983-55582 GCA_011009095.1 Ignelater luminosus
GTGGAGAAGAAAATATTTAACTGCTATTAAACAATACCGAGAAGAAGGAAGAACGATTTATTACACAGATGAAACATGGGTTAATGCAGGACATGTGGGAAGCAAAGTTTGGCATGATACTACCATTAAAACTGCCGGACAAGCATTATTTGAAGGCCTTTCAACTGGAATCAAAGATCCATCAGGCAAAGGAAAAAGGTTAATAGTTGTTCACATCGGTAGTGAATCTGGCTTTGTTGATGGAGGACTTCTAACTTTTGAATCCAAAAAGACAGGTGAGAACTGTATTGTTTTTGTATGTTTTTTATTACAATAAATTATTTGAATGTTTGTAGGTGATTATCATCAAGACATGGATGGAGATGTTTTTAAAATGTGGTTGGAAGGGATCCTACCTAAATTAGAACCTCATTCGGTCATTGTAATGGACAACGCTCCTTATCATAGTGTTAAAGCTGATAAAGTACCTACTCGGAATTGGAGAAAAGATCAGATTATTGATTGGCTTCGTGGCAAGGAAATTACACCAGGAGATCATTTATTGAAATTGCAATTATTAGAACTGGTAAAACAGTATGTGTTATCACATCCAACGCCATATGTCATCGATGAACTTATTAAAAAGAGTGGAAGATTAATTTTAAGATTACCACCGTATCACTGTAGTCTGAATCCTATTGAGCTAGTATGGGCTCAAGTTAAGCAACATGTTGCTGTTAATAATCGAAAGTACTCTATCGAAGAGGTAAAGCAACTCTTATGTGATGGAATTGCTGGTGTAACTGCAGAAAAGTGGAATGATTGTGTCAATCATGTAATACGTGAAGAAAATCATATGTGGGATTTAGACGGAATAACAGAACAAGTGGTTGAGAAAATTGTGATTAATTTACAGTCGGAGAGTTCTAGCGAGGAGGATTCTGCTGACGATGATATGGAGGTAGAGTGATTACCAGAAGTATAAATACACAAACAGCAAAATGGATGCACTATTGTTATATACAATACCTACAACTCCTGCTCCTTAATTAAAATATGTTTTGTAATTATTGAATTGACTTGTACTACAGGCTTTTTACCTTTTTGTTTATGTAAAAACTAAATAAATAAACATTTACATGTTAACTCGTAACTTCCTTTGCTTCGTAAGAGGTATATACTTATGAGGTTATTCACTATACTTTGTCATTAAAAAAATCTACTATTTCATTTATTCATAGTTCGTCAGCTACTGGTTTTTAATTTTTATACATATTCTTGAACAAACTATTAGAAAGCAATTTCAAATTTGGCGCCCTTTTCGAAAAATTCAGCTGTTTAAATCTGCCTTGCATCGCAGTGCCACCTACTTTATTCATATTTGATTTAGACTATAGTATAAAGTATAGAATAGAGGTGCATAAACATAAAGCTTGTTCATATGCACAAAACCACATTCTACGACGTACATAGTTTGAAGAAATCTAGTTTTTGAATGAACCTATAAATAAAAATCAGTAGTGAAAACCAAAGTTCAAACAGCACAACAAATAATTGAATAACAAAGAAATTGTTAGATTCAAACAATGCTGTATTGTTATAACATTGGTCAACAAGATTTTTTCTTTTCTTGTTCTTTATCAGGTGTACTGTATTATATGTTTTTTCATGCTGATTATTCAACTGATTTTGAAATGCGGCGGTCACGTTACTTTCTTGGGAAATTGGGAAAATTTTAGTAATAATACTCATTAGTATCGATAAGTTTTAGAACTTCCTATTCTTAGACATTGATTTCAGAAACTAAAGAAACAGTATACAAGTGAAAAGTGACAAGAAAAACTTTTTTAATTTTAAGAAGTAGTTGCTCAGGTTGCGTATGTAGACGTTTGTATGGTTTTAGGTAGTTGGGCTACGATAATTTGAAAGTGGTATTTACAAGTCAAAATATCAGAGGGAAATTAGTATTAAGATTTACTAGTTGTACAAAAGTTTAATGAAGTATGATGCGTTATAGGGTCGCTTACAAACTAAAGCAAACAAATAAAATCAACAATAGTTAAATTTTCTTGTTGAAGCAACAAACTTTGTTGGGTGGAGTATGGGTGGTATATTTTCATCAAAATTCTGAAGGGTAACCTATTAAGGTCTTATTGTATAATACATTTCAATAGTTCTTGTTAGTTTAGATCGAATTATCTAACAATCCTTGGATTCCCACTAGGTTAGATATAGTCTTCTTTTATAAAGTTAACGTGGGTAGATAAGGTCAATCTCTGAATCTAGGTTAATCTATTTAGAAGTTTCAAAAACAAATTTAATTAACTTTGATACGCGCTATTGTTTGAAGACGCAGTTATTATTTTACTGTTTCTATATTGTCTATTTTCTATATTTTACAACAAACTATTAAAAATAGAAAGACATTATCAGTTTGCTGTAATAGATATTTATTAGTATTGACCTAAATAAATAAATAAATAAACCTAACACGAGTCTAATAATGTTATTACAAAAAAAGATCTATTCTTAATATACCCTGTATTGGATATATAGCGGAAACGAATACACCATCTTTTTTTTTTATTTTTCAGAAGACAAAAAATATTTTATGCAAGTGATCTTGCATGATTTAACACAGAAATAATAGTTCTCTCGCTTTTGGGATAACCGCAGATAACATCTACATCCATCAGCAAGGGCTACCGATTTTCAAAGTTCAACATGTTAATCTTGAAAATGTTATAGGGGCATGAAATCTATCAAATTAGAATAGAATAAGCAAAGATTTTTTTTTATTTGTTTCTGATATCTGAATAACCAAATGAGACAATCCACAATATTTTTAAATAGATTGTGTAGAACTCATCAGAAACCCTATATTTTTACATTTTTATATTAATTTTGCTTTTGATATTTCGAAAAATAAAGTAGATAGTGCATTATGAAATAGAACACTGAAGTGTGCTAGCAATTGCACTGACGCATTTAAGTTCTTTATCTATATTTTAATCGTAAATCTACAAAAACAGTAGCATAACTAATTTAATGAAAAGCAATGTAATCGTCCTCATACCTTTCCATTGTTAGCGAAAATGCCCAGAAACGGCTGTTTTAAAAGATAATGCATAATCAAATTAAGTATACTTTTTCGATATATGAATCTCCTTACAAGATAAACACCAAATTAACAATAATTCATTTATTTGTTTTTTATCATGCGGCAACCTTAATTGAGTTTAATTATAAACGCATGTTTAGTAAGACAGCATTACAAAAAAAACGCAGTTTTTGTTTCTTTAAATATAAATGGAAATTTTACGGTTATTGCACACCTTATATATTGACCTTATATTGGCAGTGAAAAATGATTTAAGACACATTACCAGAAATGATGAAGAACGTTGTTTATAATTCCACAGATTGGATGAATCCGATGACATCCTTGAGGTTAATGCACAAAGTGTTTAACCCACATGAAATAATTACGTTGCCGTTAGTTTCATTGTTTAATAAATGTATGGTTATGATATTTTGTAAACAATAGCTACCAATTAATAGTAATTTGTGAGAAATTAATATGTAAAAGAATATGTCAATAATGATAAATAATAAACAAAGCATTAATAAATAATTTGCTTACTGTTAAAGAAGCAAAGAATTTTATTTTGTACAGATTTGCGTAGTCTTTTAATTGTAATATTTGTTAACCAATCTGCTGTTCATAAAGAAACTCCTGAGACAGAGTCAGTTTACGGTGCATGCAGTATCGATATATAAATTCGATACAAAGTTTTTGTCACAATCAATGATTAAATACTTAAGATTTGTCTAACTTTGTTGTTACATATTTATATTAACTGAGAAATGCTCGTGAAACTGAAACATTAGTCATATTAAACACAGCTCGCACCATTACAAAAGTAGTGAAAATCTAAGCTGTTGATTGTAGCAGTGTCATCTTGCTCTAGTCTTTTATCAATCTGTTCGTTTCTTTTTGTCAAAACAGTACATACCTCTTTTAAAATTCAAATATCTGGGCACAATAACATGGTAACATGTACGAAACACTGTATGTCATTTTTATGTTGATTAGGTCAACATTGTAAATCTTGGGTGGTCTATTTGGTATAGCAGTTATTGCACATAACAGAAAATCTTGCAAAGTTAATTTAACTTGTTGATTTATTGGTGTTTGTTTTTTTTGTTTTTGCATGGAGGTCGTTTTAGCTGAAATACTTTTCTTAACCATACGCGTACAATTCTGCTTTTACATTTTTTGTCAGTGGTCAGTCAGAAAAATGTTACTTTACGATATTAATATGTATTAAGGGCGTAAAATACATATTTGGAGTCAGATTGTGGAGTTTGTGAGCCGAAACTATGAGACACCGGATTTTTAATAAATTCTCGTAATATCTTATTAACTTATTATGTTTTGAATTTTTTGAATACATTTTGTAATAAATCTGTCAAACAAAAAAATTATATGAAGTCAAGGTTTTTCTGGTGTTTTGGTTTTTATATAAAAAAATAAACAATGTTCAGCAACATAAACAATTTATTAAACACACAAAATCAAGAGTCAACACAAAATAATACATAAGTAGACAAAAGATAAAATAGAATACAGCAAGCAAGCTCTGTAAAACAACATAATATGTTACGGTCATTTTCAGTTCTAGATGCTTCAAGGTTTACTTTACAAAATTAATGTCACTAGAACAGAACTGAAGTTACTAAATACTGCTAGTAGAGTTTTCATCAAGACCAGAGTTATCTGCATTATTATTTAAACAATCAGAATTATTCTCATAAAGCGAATCTAGATCATAAATTATATAATTATTTACATTTATTTCACTATTTGTCCCGTTGATGAATTTTCTCTTTTGTCTGTGTTGATTTGTATCTCTCTTACAATACCGGACTAATCCCCTTTCTCCAAGTATTATTCTTAGTAAATAATACTTCATCTGCCGGATTTAAAACACATAAATCTTTTGAATTATGATCGTAATAAAACAATTTTTGTCTACTAGCCTTGTCTTCAAGTTTTGAAGGAACAAATGAGAATTTACAAGTTCAGGTTTCATCACATTTTTGGAAGTAGAAAAAAGTAACTGTGCTGGTGAATAACCTATTTGAGGTAATGCTAAATCATCTTCATTTGACATCCTTTTAACATTTGTTTCACAAGTGATACTATTTTCTATGCTAGAACGTTAGATTCATGATGATGAAAACTAGAGAACATTAGTTTAAAATTTAAATCATTTGGAAATTTCTTAAATTTATCAAAATTGTATAGTACATTACCTAAATATACGAGGGTGGTTTGAAAAGTTTCCGACCTCAACGTGAAGATGGCAGTACTCGTAAATAAAAGCTACTAAATTTCGTTGTTCATCTGTTGACAGTTACTCACCAAAGTTTCAGCCGTTTTGGACGCGCAGTTTTTATGTAACAGTCGTTCGAGTGAGTTGATGTAAGTTTTTTTTGTGAAAATGGACAAAATCGAGTATCGAGCTGTCATTAAATATTTGTTTTTGAAAGGCAATACGCCTTTGCAAATAAAAGATGAGTTGGATTTTCTGTATGGGGCCTCTGCACCATCATTTACCACAGTGAAATTTTGGGCTGCTGAATTTAAACGTCGCCGTAAGAGCTTGGGAGACGATGAACGTTCGGGACGTCCAAAAACAGCAACTACCGACGAAAACATCGCTAAAGTTCACCAAATGGTGCTAGACGACCGCCGAATTAAAGTGAGAGAGATAGCAGAGGTTATGAACATGTCAAAAGAACGTGTTTGTCACATATTAAATCAACATTTAGGCATGAGAAAGCTGTCCGCGCGTTGGGTGCCGCGTTTGCTCACGTTAGACCAAAAACGTGTTCGAATAAATATTTCCAACGCTCTTTTGGCGCAGTTTAGACGAAATAAATCCGAGTTTTGGGGCCGATTAATTACTGTAGATGAAACTTGGATACACCAATATATGCCCGAAACAAAAATACAGTCCAAACAGTGGACTGCAAAGGGGGAACCGGCTCCAAAAAAAGCAAAAACTGTTTTTTCGGCTGGGAAAGTGATGGCGACTGTTTTTTGGGATAGTCATGGAGTTATTTTAATCGATTATTCTCAAAAAGGAAAAACCATTACAGGAGCATACTATGCATCATTACTTGACAAGATGAAGGCAGAACTTGCAAAAAAACGGCCACATTTGCAGAAAAAGAAAATCCTGTTTCACCAAGACAACGCACCGTCTCACACCTCAGCGGTTGCCATGGCAAAAATCCACGAATTACGGTTTGAACTGCTTGACCATCCGCCTTACTCACCAGATCTAGCCCCAAGCGACTTCTTTTTGTTCCCTCATCTAAAAATTGCTCTCGGAGGACAAAGATTTTCGTCAAATGAAGAGGCAATCACCTTCGTGAACAATTATTTTGCAGAGAAAAATGCCGAGTACTATTTGGACGGGTTACAGAGATGGGAGCATCGCTGGGAGAAGTGTGTAGAGTTACAAGGAGACTATGTTGAAAAATAAAAAAAAAATTTCAGAAAAAATGTCTTGTATCTTTGTTAGGTTGGAAACTTTTCAGACCACCCTCGTAAAATGTGTCTTTTTAGTTAGCTGAACGATTTGTTTGACAAGTTTCATATTGAATTTACTTACTTCAATATCATCAAAAGTCATCTTTGGCCAGAATATAATTTGTGCTCTTAATATACATTTTTATATTCTAAAATGAGCTTTGGTACTTGGCACTATTACTTTACAATCCATAAATAGCAAATCACTTGATAAATACATAAATATCATTTTTTAAAAATTCTGCAGTTAAATTTTTGTTATTTTGAGATTAGAAATAGTATACTAAGTATTTCATTTATGTCTCTGACATTAATCTTTTGAAGTGTTTATGGTTTTACATTAAACAGATCCTTACAAAAAAATTAATCTGTAAATGAACATTTTCTCTGCAGTTTTATACTGAAAATCTATCCAGATAGAACTTTATCTGTAGTTTTATCTGCATTTCTGGACACACCGTATATTATGTTTCAGTTATAATTATTGTAAACACATAACACTTTAGTACTTTATACCTTACTTAAATACTAAAAAATGGCACTTGATTCATATTGAAGTTCAGAAAGACAAATTTTATTGATTAGAGAACTAAGAGGTAAATGCTCACAAAATGGAAAGACAATAAGTCAATAACGTTAGAGTTTTTAGAATTGACATTATACTTTCAATAAGTACCAATTATCAGATGTTTCGTATAATATTGACTAATAACACAAGAACCTAAATGAATATGAGACAGTGAAGAAAGGTAGGAAACTAGAGAAAAGGTTTTCAAGATACAACGCACTGATTTTCAAGAGTGATTGATAAATGCAAAAATGGGTGTGCGTTGTCAGGACAAATAGACAAAACAATGTCGTGTCAAATCGCGGTGGTGTTTGCATTATTAACTGAAAGTTTCGTTCAAATGTAAGTCATACAAAAGTGAAGTTTATACACAATTAAAATTATTTAAAAACAAGAATTTATGTCAACTTGAGGGTGCAAATTAGTATAAAAATATGATGTTTGATGTATCAGTTAATTATTCGAATACTTTATTCTTTACTTTAAAACAATTATATTGAGTGACGTGGAAACTAAAAAAAAATGTGTAAGTTTTAATAATTACTACAAGTAATAATGTATCGTTTTTATGATATTAATTAGGTAATTTGCAAAATTCTTACTAGAACGTAAAAAATAACGTTACGTTCAACGTCATGTATTTTCTGTTGTGAAAAATCAATGTTATTTCAAAAGACTTTGCATTTTTAATTAATGATTAATTCACCTACTGTTATTAATATGCACACAGGGTCAGGGCCGTAGCTGGTGGGCGGGCAGTGCGTGTCTAACACGCGAGCGCCACTTATAAAGGGCGCATATTTAAGGAAATCGCATTCATAATTTTTCCAGGCTACACCCGATTTAAAAAATTATAACGGTACACAAGGTAATAAAAAAATATTTTACAAGATTCTTTGCAACGATACTCATTCCTATAATTAAACTCAACTGAAGGGTGGGCTGTATAGTACATCATAAATAACTCAGGAGATACTTATATCGAGTCTTTCATTTTCGGCTTAAATTCTACTTAGAGCTTTAAGGATTTTTCGAAAACATCCGAACAACAAATGTGCTATTCTAACAAACTGAAAAGAAACTTCAAATATTCCTCTTTAGGTAGTCTTTGGTTCACTTTGGTGGTAGTTAGTTGTAATCGTGTTTTTCTACAATGCATCAAGATCGATTGTCAAGCCTTTTTTTTATTGGAAGTGATCTTTTTGAGAGTTTAAATGTGGAAGAGATAGTCGATCAGTTTGTTAACACAAAAGTGAGGCGAGTACCTTTGTAAAAGATTTTACTAGTAAATAACTTTCACGTAAATTCTGTGTTATTTATTGGAATACCTAATTATTTATTCTTTAATCTTTTAAATTTAAAGCGTTCTTTTACTTTTTCAAAGAAGGAAGTAAAACAACAGTAAGTATTTACATTATGCAGGTGTAGAATTGTTTCATAAATCATACGAATTTAACTGTGAATATTTAACGTAACTGATATGCTCAATTATTTGTTTTTCTAATTATTTTAATGCAAAAGGATACATTGGGTTTTTGTAGACAAAAGAAAACTTAGTGCACCTGTACAAATGTACAGCGCCCCAAAAAAGAGAATGGACAGAGCTAAGTGCCAGTTGCGTAGGCAACCCATTCTACAACATCATCATTACTTTCAAACAATTCAAGCCGAGGCAGGTTCTCTGCAGAGCGCCTGTTGCAATTAGTCCCGCTTTATTGAATTTTTACCTAAGCGACCTAAAATTGTTATTTTCAGTTTTTGAATGAACTTTAGACATGGAAGCTAAATATGTGTATGCATCCTTTTTAGGAAATGAATAACACACTTTTCAACGATTAAATAAGAATACTGTGGTATTGTTTAACAGCAAATGACCTAAGAAGAGTAACGGGTATTTCGTTAATAAGTTTTATTTGTCTACATTTGTAACTTATTTAAATAAATAAAATTACTAAGCTTAAAATGTTATTAAATTTAATCTCAGCTTTTGCAAGTTATTAGTAAATGTTGATATACTTTGACAAAAAGTGCTGAAAATAAATAACAAATTGCTGGCAGAAAGAAAACGCTCTCTCAGAATTAAACAGAATATTCTTCTGTGGGTTTTATAATACTCTTTTTTAGAGCTTTAAGTTAATGCTTAAAATTAATGTCTTCTTTACTAAAACTTTCTGGAAGTTAATTGACAATACAATCTAACGATTGGGGTTGATTAAAAAATTTTTTAATGCACACAACCTTTTGGACCAATTTAATAATTTATTATTAACTTAAGTCTTAACTGTATTCTTTCCTTGAAAAGGATTCATACCAATGTTTAGCTTTCACATCTACAATTTCTTTAAAAACCAAAAGTATTATAATCCTCCGGACGGCATCGGTAAAGATTCAATGATGCGGAACTAATTGCGATATTGTAGAATGGGTTGCCTACGCAACTGTAAATATCTTAGAATTGGTTATAGCCTTGTCCAATTTCTTTTTTAAGACAGTGTACATGTTATTTGTGTTATTTTCATTTTTCCGAAACCGGGGACAAGTTAAAACAGGAATTTTTGCAAACTCCTTGTGATGCGTGAAGCAATTCTATAAATATCTCCGATTAAAGAACTTGCAAAAAGAATCGAATACCTTGGGAGGGGACGCCAGAATATGTTTTCCGCCTGTTTCTGTTTACTGCCTGTACAGGGTGTCTGTTGGAGCAGCCATGCATACCAACTACGGATTACAACTATTTTAGTATTTTGCTTTCCCTTTTGTATAAAACACTATTTTATAAATAATCATACCAAAACACACGGCGCCAAAAATGCCATAATTTGCTTTTATATCTAAAAGAAGCAGAATGAAAATTATTCATTAGTTTAGTACTATGACATTGATTTACTTACCTTCGTACTGTTATTTTATAGTTTTTGTGTTGTAGTAAGTGACCACAATTAAGCTTCTAGTGATATTAAGTACAAAGAATATTTATATTATGTTAACATTAAGACAATCTGTTCTCTTCCACTTATATTCTTATTATAATACTCATTGAGTATTAGCTGTGAGAGCTAAAAATATATCACATTTAAAATTTTCAGACTAATAGTACTTGTAGAGAAATTAATTTAATAACTGTTAATCGCAAACCCATAAATAATTACAGCTTCAAGAAAAAATTTTCTATTGACCTAGTTTAATCACAAACACAAGTACACCCACATACAAATTGCAATAATTTAATCATAAAGAAGTTCCAAATTAGTATGTCTTTGTATTTTTAAAGTATTTTTTAAGGAATACTTGTTTATGAATTATTTAATTGTTAACCAAATGTACAATGTTAAAATGTTAAAAAAAGATATCTTTAGCAATTGTGATAATTTAATATTAAAAATGAGATAAAGGCTTAACAAGAATCGAATAGTTAAACGAAAAAAATTTAACCTGACTGTCTATTAGAAGATTACGCTTTTTTATTTAGCAATGAACCTGTAATATTATGTGAATGTTTGTCAGTCTTGCTTCAGAACTTTGTAAACAATTTTAAGGAAGTTACTGAAACATGAAACTGGGATGTAAATATTTATAAACAATAAAACCAGATGGTATCTTTTAAATTGATGTTCATAAAACTTCATTGTGCTAAATTTTATGAGTAATTATTGGTTAGTGAAATAAGAACTAAAGGACTTTTCAAGTGTGATGCGTTATTCTTTATTTTCTTGAATGAAAAAAATTTTGAGGAATGCAGTCTAAAGGTATTTCTAACTTCAGCTACTATTCATAAATATGGATTAAATTGATTGAGCAAATGGGTGGATCAAATAGAGCCGAAGCTGATAACAAAAAAATGTTAAATTAGAAATTTAGATAATTAGATTATTAAAAGCCAATTAAAAAAAGATAAAATTACTAAAAAACGCAAAGGGAAACGTAGATTTATGCGAATACAATTTTTTTGTTTTTTCTCTTGATCTTTCAATATCTGTTGTTTTCCAATCTTTATTTGCACTTAGTTGTAAACATTCTATTATCTTCTTGTTTGTAAAGTTGTTCATTAAATTTATGGTAGACATTTCATACTTTTATCCAGTTTTCCATAACACGTATGAAAATTAATGCTATTGTTGTCTTAATTGCAAAATTCTATAAAGTTAATGATTGCTAAATTCCGAAGATTTTGACTTATCAGTATATTCATTACACATCTATTTTAGAGTTATAGAAGGTTAAGTAAACAATATAATTAATAAAGTTAATGCTACGTATACAGAATGTACCAGAAAATACGGAACACCCATGTTTTTTCTTTTTGTTCTACTCTCGCACTAGTTTCAAATACAATTATTATTTTATCATTCATTGTAAATTAATAATTCTTATTTCATGAAAATTTAATTTGTGTTTCTCTAAAACTATGAATGGTCTGCTTCAAGCTAACTGAATTGGAAAATTTACAAAGCAGATTATAAAACAAATAATTATTAGGATAAATTCAATGAGTTCTTATGTTTAGCAAAAACGATCAAAATTTAAAAGTGAAGGTTGTTATGGCTTTATTGTTTAAGCATGTGGAATTAAAACAAAGCATTATAAAAATGCCTCTGTACTATTATATTGTTTGCATTTTCATTTCCGTGTTATGGTGATTCAAAATAAACAACCGGATGTAATCAAATCACGTTATATTACAGCAACCTCAGTATAATTTGTTTTTAGAAAATCTAATCAAGTTTACTAATCCTCACCAGTAAATTGATTATTAACAAGTGTATTTGAGTAGTTAGTTAATTTATAACTAACATTTTTGGTTAGAAGATATTTTGCTTAATGTTTACCAAGCTGACACAATTTACTACCTAGTTCATGCTGCTTTTAATATTAAAATACAGTAAAACTACAGTTCGCATTATCTTTAAAACTTATTTTCTAGGAAACAATGTGCAATATTAAAAATGAAAATTTCTACATGGTGGTTAGTTTACAGCAGCAGTTATTATGTGAATTTCAGTTAATGGCACATTCATCGCAAGAAACATATTTATGTTATTTTCAAAATCTACAAACAGTGCAATGATAAAAATTACTCTTGCACTTTTTTTCATCCGAGTACAATAAAATTTTCTGAAATTATGCAATGTTAAACTATATTTCATTTTTTTTATCTGCACGACTTCGAAATCACTCCACGAGAAAACACCTACAGCAACTTTTTTGACTTAACAGATTCTTTTAAAACCATCTAAATTAGTAGTAACGTATTATCTTGAAATAATGAGCAGGCTCTACTTTACGTTATTTTCAAAGTAAAGTAAGTAAAGTCACGGGCCAGTGCTCAAAAGTATGCACAAGTCCCGTCCAGACCAATGGTAGATGTTAAATCCCGTAGCTCATGCCGCAGATGGGGTGGATTCTCAAATAAACTTGGCTAATCTCTCACAAAGAGAAGCTCACCGTTTT
>VTPC01090612.1:65582-102058 GCA_011009095.1 Ignelater luminosus
ACACCAATATCTCAAAAAATACACGAATTATTAATATTGTCCGTATTCTCATATTAGTCGTGCACCGTGCGCTGGAGCAAAAAAAACACCTCCAAAATAGGGTACAATCACTCCTTACACATGCTGACAATTTTTATATATAAAACATCAAATAAGTACCACGAGGAGGTTAAACCAATAGCCGAGTACCATGAGGGTGTTTAAAAAGGGTAAAACCACCCCTTACATCAAAGTACGATAAATATTTAAATGTAAAAGATTGATGAAGAACGTAGATGTATAGCATTTGAAAATTGACCTCCAGTATATGGCCAGATATCCCTCCCTCCCCCCTTGAGAAGATTAGACCACTCCAAAATGGGTCTTAATCACCCCTTATATTAAAATACAATACAAATACGCAGAAAATGGCTTAAAACAGTAAATGTTTAGTAGGAAAAGTGTTGAACATACACTAAACGTTTGCTATTTTAAGCTATTTTCTGCATTCGGTTCAAAAACAAACTCCATATGACGTCATAGTTTGAAAGAGGATGACATCACAAACAAGCACAGCACCTTAAGAACATCGAAATATAAAATACAAATTGACATGTTTTAGCGTTTTTAAAAATATCATTCGTTTGGAATTACTGATTGTATCCCATAAGTAGTTTTCGCACTGTATATAGGTTTCGTGTTTTATTTATTTTTTCGTTTTTGATAATAGACTTTTTAATGTTCAAATTAATTTGGGAAGGTACACTTTAATAGACTTTGATAGCAATAGATAAATTTTCAAAACATCATCTTGGGTTACCGTAGAAACCATTTGAACAGAAATCCAATTTACTACATGTAAATAAAACATACGTTTTACTTTTGAATAAAAAAATACATGACTCTTATAACTTGGTGTCAATTTTTGTGAGGTTAAGTCTCATCTAAATCCTTTTGACATATTTTAAAATTCTTAATATATTGCTTTCTGATTGCATCTTTTGCACTTACTGGATATTTTAAAGGTAAATTTATACACTTTCTTCGTCAGACGAAAATGACATTGCTGTAACAACTTAAAAGAAGCTAACAGAAATTGTACTATTTGTAACAAAAATTAGAAAATTAGAACAGAATTACAAAATAATGTAGGTGTAAAACGCTAAACACTACTACTATAAATCCCATATTTTTAAAATTTAAGGGCGCTTTTCGAAACCATTGCAATTGACAGTCATATATTTTATGCATAAAATAAAAGTAGGCTGTTGGATATTTATATCTCGTATTCCTTTATGCATAACTAAATTAGAGACTAAAAAGTCTGCAAAAATACAAAATCCTAACATACAATTCATTTATTGAATTGGTGTGAAATAGCCTTGTTGCTAAGTCAATTTCTAATGTCAATTAAGATTATTAAGCAACTAATTATAAACTTTATATTATTAAGTTGTAGGGTTATTATTAATGTGCATAGTATTTTAGCAACATTTAGTGTGATTAACAATAATGTTAAATAATTGTTGAGATGATCAATCTCCATTCAAACATTTTATATACACTTAAGTTACGCAAAACAATAGAAACACCTAAATGACTCAATTCATGCCCTCGCATGTTTTAGTTATCTGCAAAATAAACTTTTGAATTAAACGGTTACATATAAATTGTGTAAAATTTAATTAAGAATCGTTAACAATAATTTAAAGTAAACCTACAGAATTCTGTTTTTATTATTTCTATTTTAAGATAGTAAGTACAAAGATGCGCTTTTCTGTTGGAAGCAGTAAAATTCTAAGTGTAAAATTTAAGATGCATAGAAGATCTATTAAAGAATATTTTTTTCTAGAGTACCTAAATAAATCGAAAATTGCTCCATAACAATAAGGGCTTGTTTACAGAAGCTGGATTACATAAATATTTAATTGAGATTAAAATTTAATTCTAATTAAATGTGAATTCTGATCATCTGATTGGTCAGAATTTGATTGTATCCTAACAACAACACCAAATTAAATTTAATTTCAATTAACTTTTAATTCGGCTTGTATAAACCGAGAGGAGCGTTAACAATACACATACTCCTTGTGTAGTCTGTTTTTCTGTATCCATGAATCGATGTTGTGACTAACACCACTGATTGTCTTCTTATCCGAAGATAAGAATAAGAATATTTTGAAAAATCAAACAGAATTCTGTTTTTAGAAAAAGAACCAAAAGTAGTGAAGAATGTACAATAACATAATCAATAATCATAAAAGTTTAAAATCATTTTATGTAGAAGCCAAAAATTAAAGAAATAAGCGGAAACTAAAAGTTCAGATAGTAGGTTAATAAATTATGGATGGCTGGACGGAAATAAATTTTGCAGTACTTATTGCAAAATGTTTTGCAGTACACACAGAAAGCGTAGAAAAAAGTTTTTGTTTTTCGTGAGCGCTGTAAGTTCTGTAAACTTCAAGATTGCTTTTCCACCAACTTACGCCCAGTGCATATTTTCTTGTTGTATTAAGATTTGAAAAATTTATATTATGCAATGTTTTTGGATATTGTAATTCAACTACTAAACTAGTAAATAAAGTTGAATCTTATTTTAAATACAGTTGTTATTTAGAAGAAACGGTACTGCATTGTTAAATGTAGGCGAGATTCATTTGAACGCACCATAATGTAAACACACCAGTGATTTAAAAAATGAACATTAATAATATCACATGATACCTAATCAATAGTACAATTATATAATCTTAAAATAGAATGCCAGTTAATAATGTAGAAACATTTACCTTAACAGAATGTGATGTTACTTTTAGAAATAATAATAGTTAATTTAAATTATTAATTAGGTACTTAAATATATAAACAAACCAAACATAGTAAGGAAGCATCTAATTATTATAACTATAATTATTATTAATTAATTATTAGTTTTGATTTGTTATGTTAAGGCTAATAAAGCTATCATGAAAAACTTCATTAGCATCTGCGCCTAAATTTTAATTAATTTTGATTAGAACATCAAAATCAATATTGCTTGTAAAAAAGTCGCTGTTTTCACAACTTTCAGTATCAAATACTTTCCGTCTAGATTATTGATAAAACAACCTTTTTCGAAATTGAGTTCTGCCATTATTGATGTATAAATAAGCTGAACCTTTCATTTTCTTTTAAAAAACGATTTCTTAAGGAAAATTAAAAACAGCACGGTAACTCGATGTAACTTCACTGGTCAACTCAAGAGATCTCAGGAAAAAAATATGCTTCAAACAGTATCAGAAACGCATTCTTAAACATTTCTTTTGTGCAAAATTCTCACGTCACTACAACGCGACAATTGTTGGGCAATTTAGTAAACTTGTGGCTATGGTGTTTTATATTTCAACAATTTCTATGCCATTGTGTGATACTTGCTAGTAAACTGTTATCAAAACAGACTTCTCTTTCTTGAAAACAAGGGTTTAAACAACTATTGTAAACCTGTTGTTATCTTTATCAAGGCGGCTAAATATTATCTTTTACTAGTAAAATAAACATCTTTTAACATTTTCCCAAAATTGCTTTGCATAATTATTAAAACATTATCTTAAATAAGTTTCAGCATGAGGAAAGTGTGATTTGTTTTTATAATGCAACATACTAACTTCAATTATTTCTTTGAATAACAAAATGATTTCAAAATGGTTGTGTGAACTAATAAACTTTCTGTTTTGGAATATACCACGTGAACTTGAGCTAACATGAGAAAATATCATTTAGCTTTTAAATACTACCAAGATTACATACTTACATAACGATTAAAATATTTGCTTATACTTGATATACTTATACTCCTTCTGTTTTTGCGCAACCTTTTCAATCAAACACCTGCATGAGCAATACGGGGTTAGGCTATAATTTGTTTCCTGACAAAAAAAAATTAGTCCTCTGTTATTAAAAAATCTCTTCTTTAGCTGTAATTGAAAATCACAGTAGAGAAAAAGCTAATAAAAAAAAAAATCCCCATTGGTCATTGCAAATAGTTTTTTTATTCAGTTCTTCTTGTTGATGCTCAAAAATTATGAAACTGAAAATTCAGAAACTGTCCTGTTTTGTATATCGTCTAAATAGTTAGCTTCTTATGTACAAAGTAGCACTGAGGTGTATACCTTAAAGTTCAGATTTGAATTTGGAAAAGCGTTCGTGTCCTGTTTAGAATTGCGCGAAAAGTTAACAAGATTGCTAGTCGCATGTTGAACGTTAAAAAAATGCAGTCTGTCTATGAGAAGTGCAATGCTTGATAAAGGCCAAGTAAAAAAAGTTTTATATAATTGCTACTGCAGGTAATCTGTTCGATTCAATATCTGTATCCTTTAGATGTGGTAAGTAAATGTTCATGACAGATGATCAGGTCATATTGCAAAGAAACGTTACGTGTACTAGTTGAAAGATTAACAATATGCAGAACTTGATTTTCATTTGCAAGTGTTCTAATCGTTTTAGGCATCCCTTCATCATGGTTACTACGTAAAAACGAATCACATTCTTGCAGACGAAAATAAGGAGCTACAAAATTTTCTTAAAATAAACAACGATGACGTTGGAGATATCAACAACAGAAATGCGTATTGCCTATTTATTCATTTAAATATTAAACCCCCGTAGAGATACACAACGCCTACCAAGCAAGTAATATGTACAATCAGGTCTACTACCTATTTTGAAAATTGATTGTAGAGATTAAAAGTTGATAGCGGTTTGATTGTGAATCTATGATTATTAAATTTCTTTGTTCTTACTAATGTAGTGCTTTAATAATACTTAGTCAGTAAAATACATAAAACTTTCTTGATATTCCTTAACATGCAGTCTTGTTCTATCAAATAATTATCTATAAGAGAGGTGGGCCAATGTAGAAGTTGCTTCTGAAACAAGGCAACCAACAAGTGAGTCTGCATGAGTTATACCTACCTCTTGAAAATAATTCATTAATACTAGTCTTTCGTTTTAAAATTAACTTCACCAAAACACAATTAATAAGTGAGGACTTGGCTACGAACATTTTGTAAGTTTTATTGTATTTACAATACGTACATTAAAGCCTTTGACGTAGTCCCATGTTTTATGCATAAATATACTAAGCACTTCAGATTTCCCAAGATCCTTTCGGAAACTGTATTTTTTCTAAACAAACCAAAGAAGCATCAAAACGTATGTAGAAATTGAGAAAAAAATCAACAGTGGAATAATCATAGAAAAGGTCGCATAGCTTGTGGCAAGTTTTACTAAACTAATAGTATTTATAATAAATTAAAGCAAAGGAAGCACACGAGTATACAAAAGAAATAATTTAAAAAAAACGATCTTTCAATGTCTTCTTTCGGAGTCTCTATAGTACAGCAAAATTAGACCAAAAAACACCCAGACCCGGGAATCCAAAAAAAAGTGTCCTAAATTGTTTGTTACCATTTGCTCTAAATGTGTTAATTAGGCTCCGCAACCAGAGCTTGGGTAAGGGGAGGAGGAAAGGGGGTCCGAAGATTGTGTTTTTCAGTTTTTTTGCAAATACCTCGAAAAATATTCAATTTAGAACTTACCTTACCATACCTAACGTAGAATTTTCCACAAAAGAGGTCGGACGCATTTTTTGCTACACTCAATAGTTCAGGAGATATAGACGTTTTTATTGATTTGCAAACCATGCTGTGACTATGTGTCTTCCCAATACGGAAAAGCTGTTGTCGTGTTTGATGGCTACAAAGAACAACTTAATATTAAAGATGAGGAACATTTGCGAAGGCTTTGCTCAGCTGTCAATGTAGACGTAAAAGTAGAAGACCACATTCAAGTCACATTTGGGCAGAGTGAGTTCTTTGCAAACTCAGAAAATAAGAAACAGCTATTATCCCTTCTGACAGTTCACTTGAAGGAAAGAGGTGAAAGTAGTAGGTGACAACACTTACCTATTAGTCATGTTAATTACTCTTGCTCTCCCCAACTGCAGCTTGGAGATGATTTGTGCCTGGCAAAGGCAACCAATCAAATAAAACTCACAATATTCGGACAATGCAGAATGATATAAGGGACATGAAACCTGCTTTAGTGTGTGTTATGTGCCCTCAATATACAGGGTGTCCTTAAACTGCATTAAAAGCTTCAGGTAGCCGCCTTCCTTAATCAAATGTGATGACAAAACTTTAAACGCGAACTCTCTAACGCAGTTAGTTTCTTCACATGAGCCAAAAAAAAAACATAAGCTTGGCAACGCTGGTTAGTCCCTGAAAGCGGCGTAACTTTTACAGCCAAAAGGTGGTGACGAATCAAACATCTGATCGCAATAAAAAAATTAAATCAGGCTAGCTATTGAAATAATTTAAATATAAAGCAATCTAAAGTAAACTCATGTAAAAATCACGTTTATAAAAAAAACCTACATTTTTAAAAATTAATTGTTTATTTGCAGCTGAAATCTAAATATCAGTGGTACCTGTACGTTTTGTAACAATAAAATGTATTTTATTTTAAATAATGGCACGTGCTTTAAACTTCTTCTTCTATATCGACATTTCTGCCTGCTCGCGGCTTACCTCCATTTAAATTATGAATTGGCATAATATTTCCAGATTCTCTAAGCCTTTGGTGTGCATTTCGAATAACGTTATGACTTGGATGGCGTCTATTTGGAAAATGTTCTGCATAAAGTCTGGCAGCTTCATTGTAATTTCCATTACATTGCCCAAGAAACAGAATCATGTCGGTATATTCATGTAGTGCAAACTCCATGACAAAACTAAAGAAAAACTATAAAACTGAAATACAAAAACTAGAATTAGTACATACGAGAAGAAACGAGAACTGCAAGTCAGCAAACAGAACGGAATAAAAATTTTAACAAAAACAAAAAGTTAACAAACAACAATAACACAAATAACGGAAACGGAATAGAAAATAATTAAGGAAAAACTCAACAACAAACAGCAAACGTGCAAGAATAACTCAAATTACAAAATGTATGTTTAACGCCAGCTAACCACAAATGTCAAAATGTATGAATTAGGATGTAAACAATTGTTTAGATTCGTCCAAGTAAACAGTGCTTGCGTGGTTACCGCATTTATTTTTACTAAATCTCTTATTTTTAACACCCTTTCTACAAAGAAAACGGTAATAGTTATTGCATTCATAGTGGTAATTTTTTCTTCTAATAAGTTCACCTATTGAATGGATAAATGTTTCCTTAGATTTAATTGCCCGATGTTTTGTAATTTAATGTTAAATGTGTTAACGTCTTCATCGTCGTACAAGAAAACTAAGCGACTGGGGAAAATTCTGGTTGCAGATTTGAGTTCAGACCTCATAAAGGAAGACGTCTACATGAAGCTTTTATAGCAGTTTCAGGACACCCTGTATATAGGAAAGGGAAAACAGCCCTATTTTAAAAAGTTTAAAGTGATGGAGGAACTAATAAGAAAACAATTACTAATTTTCAACAACCCCAATGCCCAGACAGATGGTATTGCTGATGCTGACAACCCTAGTAGCACAATAAGGTAGGAACTGTATAGGTTGTCTAGTCCGTTACGACTAGGGAATGAAACGCTAATTCTGGGTCTAAACTGTGTAGGCATCGTGGTCAGATCTGTGTAGGAACCGTTTAGCATCTGCATGGTATAGCATAGCATAGCACATACAGTTTCTGTGCCTTACAACAGCATCAATCCGAGTCAGCTACAGCGCCATCGTTTGGAGACATAAAAAATCAAAAGTTAAGCTTGTCAACAGTTGGCGTTGTTGCAAGTTCGGATTTACATTGCCATTCCTATATAGGAACTGTATGGCTAAGCGGAATCGATTTAATGCAGTTAAATAACTTTAGTATTGCAATAATTAGTGAGTTAATTGACAGATTTAATTAATAATTTGTTGTATAAACTTACCTATATCTTATTAAGCTTTTATTTTTGGTTTGATTACTTACAAATAAAGTTTTATTTCTATTAAATCTATAATTTACATCTAGTAGAAAAGAAAAGATAAATTAAGACAACATAAATTAAATATTTTATTATAGAATATACATAACACATGCACAACATAAAATATTTAAAAATTAACAAACCATACTACTTACTAATAATTAAGCTTCACGTATTTACTCTTATGTACGCACATATGTACCTAAATGTAAGTTTATGTAGTTTTAAAACGCAGGTTGAGTTAGGTTTTTCAAGATAGATTATAATACTGATTTACAAAAAATCCGAACACTCAAACATTTATAATTTTTTATTTGTTAAATTCCTATCGTTAGAAACCTATTTAATTATTAAGATTTCGTTGTTAAATTCGTCCTACGTACTATTTGTTTCGCTTTTGTACCTAAATTTGATATGAATTATACATTACATATCTCCAAGTTCCATTGCAAACCACTAACATTTCCGGGGTGTTCGGATTTTTTCAACGCAGTGTAGATTGTGTGTTTTTTTTTGTTTAAATACAACACGCACCAGATTTTAAACTTGAAACTCAAACAATTTTTCTAACAATTTGTCAAGATACCAATATCACCGCACTCGCCACTGGTTTAAGCATCTCTCGGTCTGTGGTCGCCTTAAATAAATTTCCCATGAACCATATCTGAAATAAAATTACTAAAAGCTTTTAAAAAGTTAGTGATGAGTAGTGTTACTAATATATAATATTTGAAATGTTAAATGAACAATTACAAAGCAGCTGCTACGTATTTTTATGAATTTAAGCATTAAAAATAAAAATAATATTCATAATATTCCAAAAGGCAACTTACCTCTATGAAGGCTTAAATCTGTCTGAAAACATTTTACCCCTCATAGTGTCATTATCCAAGGTCGCTCATTTACCTGTTTCTAACGGTTTTTCTCCAGCACAAGATCAATAGAAGTGTAGAATTTTTTTAAATTACGAAAATGAACAACAAAAACCCGCATCTAACAGGC
This sequence comes from Ignelater luminosus, assembly GCA_011009095.1. Classification (NCBI taxonomy): domain Eukaryota; kingdom Metazoa; phylum Arthropoda; class Insecta; order Coleoptera; family Elateridae; genus Ignelater; species Ignelater luminosus. Next base: position 74,519 of record VTPC01090612.1, read on the forward strand.
GCATGGCTAAAGGGGTCCAAATGTGACACATCACTATGTTTTTGCCCCCTCAGACGATAATAATTATTATTCGGATTTAAATTCATACTGAAATCATTAACTGATCATTTTAAAAGTTATAGAAAAACGTAGTTGACTAGATTTTTATTGCTTTAGTGCTTTCACTTTTACCTATGTCCCATTAAAATTGCAATATTAGCCCTACTGTCAAATGGCAACACATTTTTCCTTTTTTTTATTGGACGAGATAGATTATATCACTCATTTTAAATTTTTTAAAGTTTTATCAGCTTCAAATATTATAGAATTCTCGGTAGTGTACGAAACTTCACAATGTTTTGAATGCTTGAAGCAATTTGCTGTAGGTCAGTAAGTTTTATAACAGGAAAGAAGGTTAAAAAGAACCGGCTGGCAATAATTACCTGCTCAAAAATTCAAAAGAATTTGGCAAATCACAAACATAATCACATTTGCCTTTATTTAAAAAGATACACCGTGTTGTAACCTTCCTACTTAAAAATCACAATAATTTAGTACAATAATGGAATTACGTTAAAAATTGATGTATTTCTTATTTGTCATTTATCCGATAAATAGTCCAGGTAGAGTGGATTCTTTTATTTATTTATAATTCTGGGTACAAGCTTGCCAGATAAAATAAATACCTAGCGTAAAAAATTAGAAATTTATGAAAAATACATAAATTCTTTTAGAGATTTAAAACTAGTTTGGGTATAATTAATAAAATCGATATTTAGATTCAAATAAACTAGTTTTATCTGTATCTCTCTTACCACTATGAGCTTCGAGTAGTAGTAATACATTGTTTAATTAGTTTTTGTATGAAAAATCATTCGAGGCTTTAAATGAAAAATGCGATAACTTCATTATCGAATAAAGTAAGGCAAGAACTTTTGTTTCTTGGGAAATTAGATTTATAATAATAACAGGGATTAAATTGATATGAACAAAACATTTTATAATATTTCATTTTGTTTCATAACTTACGTAGCTATGAATAAAGATGCTTCAATCTTTATTGGCGCTTTGATTTAGATTAATAAATATTTTTTAGGAACTTTTTTGAAAGTCCTCCTTCGTTAGTAATTTGCTTTTGATAGGATTTAAATTTTTGATTTGATGCCTTTTTTTGCAGATTGTACATATTATAATACTTAGTTATTATTGCAACTTCAAATGTGTTAATTGTTTCATAAAACAGAAACAGTATTAAGAGCTCAACAAACAAAGCATCTTAAGATTAGTTTTCATATTGACAAGCTATATAGTTTCTAAATCGTCAAGGTAATATGCATACTAATGTTGTTTTAAGAGTTATTAATCATACAGTAATACTACAGTCATCCTAACATTAGGTTCTGTATTGGAAATCGACGCATTTCCTATACGGCCAAGACAGCGCTAATACTGAGTTGTTTTGAGGATTAGTAACGATACCGTATATGCTACTACTACTACTAAGTTGGTCTCGATCGAACAGTTACCGCATAGGACCTGAACAGATTTCTCTGTGCTGGTTTTAGCACGAGTAACTGTATAGTTTCTGTAAGGTTCCTGGACGGTTCCGACATTTGTGCTACTAGGGAAGGGTTTCTTCCTGTCTATAAATACTAGATGTACTTAACTACTGTTTCAAATCAACTGGAACACTGTATTTCCTGAACTATTGAGTTTAGTAAAAAAAACGCATCTGACCTTTTTAGTGGAAAACTTTACGTGTTTTAATTGTTTATAGAGTAAGGTAAATTCTAAATTGAATAATTTCCGAGATATTTGCAAAAAAACTGAGAAAACACAATCTTCGGACCCCTTTCCCCTTCCCTTTTCCAAATTCGACACTTTAGAGCAAAGGGTGATGAAGAATTTAGGACAATCAAAACTTTCTTTTCGAATTCCTGGCTTGGGAGCTAATTTTACTGTACTATTATCTCTCTAATGTATGATAAACTGAAAAATATGGAACTGTTTGGAAACCGAATTAAAAACACCCTGTATAATTTTAAGTAATAAAACATCTGGGAATGCAAAGCATAACCACAACGAACTCTGTTTTGTTATTTTTTTCAGATTTCGGCAGCCATTTTGACCATATGGCCGAGATGATATCAAAAAACTAAAAGTACTCGTTTGTCTTATGTTTGATGTAGAATACGATTCTAAAGTAAAAAAATTTTTTTAAAAATTTTTTAAATTTTCAGCCGCCATTTTGACCATGTTTCCAAAGAGTTATCAAGCAACGAAGACACCACGTCGTCTTTAGTTTTTGATGTAGAATCCAAATCTGAAGTCAATATTTCAGAATTTGACGAAAAATGCGGACTTACAGACATACAGACAGACAGCAGACTTCGCAAATTCAGTAACGACTCCTTCGGAGTTCGTTGAAAATAATCGCCTACCTTGTCATTTTGTTACAGAATGCTATTGAACAGAACATATCAAAGATATTTGGTAGTAAGCATGCAAAATTTGTAGTTTTATATGTTTAGTGTGTTACATATTCTTTAATCATAACATTCTAGTCATTTTATAGGAGTAATTAAAAAATTTTGCACTTCTCGACGTATATTTAAAGAAGATATCTAATTAAAAATATCAACTATTACCAAAATAATAGCTTCAGTACAATGTAGGTCGAACAATGACAATATTAAAATTCAACATGATTAATATAACGAAAGATATTATCACCTCTTATTGTATTATCCACATATTACAAAATAAATGTTTAGGTACATGTCAAAATACATAATAGAGATCTTTGCCCGTCTTTTGCTTGAATCAATGGCTTGTCTCTTTTAACGGTTGAAACATGCGAAAATTATTATCTAGTAATAATAACTTTTAGTTCTTGTGTCATCATAACTGTTATGTATAATTTAGTAATTTACAGTTACTTAATAATTACATAAAATAGTCTACCTACTATTTAAGAAATATTACGTTCATCTATTATTAATACTTTACAGTAAATCAGCTTTGTTTCTACAGAATACTAAATATTGTACACCAGTTTCTGTTGGTCTATACAATTGTATTTGATTTTGAGAATATACTGAACCGGAGAGATTGAACTACTGCAGCTTCTTGACGAGTTTAAATAAGAAGAAAACTTACACTACCAAAGATCTGTACCAACTTTTCATAACTCAAGTAAGAAACAGTGAAGCTAAAATATTAGATTATCCAGAAAAACGAATAAAACCATTTTAAAATGTACTTGCATCATTATTGTTATTAAATTTACCGTGACATGATTTGTTAAAAAGCGTGGAGCTTTTTAATTAAGAAATCAAACAAAAATATGAGAACGGTAGTAAAATAATACTACAGTTAATTTACCGGTATGTATTTCTGAATTTTTCAATATTTAGACCGTTTATCTTAAAAAAAACAGATACATGTTATCTTATAAGAACTACTTATATTGTCTTTGTGAAACTTTTGGCATTTTTGTGTAACAGACAGTAGCGGTTATCTCCTACTATGAGAAAAACTCTGATGACCCAATTTCACTGGAATCCTACATTTCTGTCGTCATTTTTATTAACGCGTGGTATTTAAATAATTAATAAAAAAGCAACAGGAAATATTATTTGTTGTTTTATCCGTTTTAGTTGATTTTCTTTTTTATTTTAAGCCACAGTAGCATTCAATAACTCTTAAAAAGGTCAAATAAAAAATAAATAAAGAATACCACTTTGTTGTACTACACCTGACAATATTTTAAAGTTTATAACGGATGTAAAAGTAATTTTGGCCTAATAAGGAACGCTCATGTGAGTTGAGTGGTTCAGTACCTAAAAATAATTAATTAAAAAGCATTTTTCATTGTAACAAACCTTTACGTTGGTTTCATTCAAAGAGAAAGATAAATCAAGAGACCCACACAAAAAATGAAAACAGTTCTACAGTTTCTGCTGTAGCATTTTGCTACAAAATAATTAGAAAAACAGTCTTGTGATTTTCTGTTTGTTGCTGTGTTCCAGGTTTTTTCTACACCCAGTACAAGATTCGATAGAGTTGACACAATTAGTCTAAGAAACTAGTTAATTTTATACAATGGGCAAGCTTGAATTTATATAACGGGTATAAACAGGATTCTGTATAATACTTGAAATAAACTTAAGTTTTTTGACAGATTGTATTAATTCTAAAGAATTTTGTATGCATTTTGCTCGTGCAATGAACATAGTTACGTAAAGTAGGTGCGATAATTACACTGCCACCAAATGTATAATAATAATTAACGCGTTTATTGTTACTGGTTTTAATTATACCTACATAGCCTCAAACAATACATTTTTCAAAATCTTTCGATGTGCTTTGAATAGGAAGTTAACAGTGCTATAATTGTGAACCTTGCAGTTTGGAAATGAAATCCAAAACTGGCTTTTGGATTCTACAAAACCAAAAATCGTCTTGACAATTTATCGCAATTATAAGTAATTTTAAAATCGGTTTTGGTCTCTCTAAAATCCAAAACGCGTTTGTAGTAGCGTGTACTTAAAAGTAAATTTCAAGATGGCGCCGAAGAAAGGTCGCATTTGTTTATACTGCAAAAGTAAAGCAGTTAATGGTCCTAAGTGTAAAGTTTGTGGTGTGATCATCCATCCTAAACGTGTAGAACGCTTGAATGTTAAGGTTCTTGATGAAGAAAATGTATTGTGCCCTGATTGTGATAAGAAAGATTGCTATAACTTAAATGAAGCTGATAATGCCAGTACTCAATGTGCACAAATAAATTCAAAAGCATTTACATATGAAATAATTTCATTTTTGAAAAGTGGTGAGTTCCTAGATATTATTAATAATATTGTTAAGGAAGAAACAAAAATATTACAGCGTGAAGTAGCATATCTAAGAGATCAGATTGATAATTTGAAATCAAGCAACATTGACTTAGTGAGATTATTAAGTAAAGATGGTTTATTTGCTAACAAACAAACTACTTCTTATTAACAAATCAAAGTTAATTCTTCTTCTGATAAACCTTCCGTTACTGCAAATTACGCTTCTGTCGCTGCTACTAAAAAGATTTCGAAGGTGGAAAACGCTACAGCTGTGAATGGTTCGTCTGATATACATGTTAACTTATCGCAGCAATACCATGAACCGGCCAGAATGGTTTCCAATTTTAATAATAAAACTTCTCGTAATAAGTTAATTATTGGCTCTGGTACTACGAATTCACAATTAGATGAGGGCTTCACCGCAGCAGCAAACCAAGCCCGTAGTTATGATGTACACGTTACAAGAGGTAATCCAAATGTTGATGAAACCAAGATCGAGAATTATGTTACTGGTAAATTAATAAAAATGTCAGATAATGAAAAAACCAGTTCATTGAAAATCAAGGTTACTCGTCTAAACGCTAAATATCCTGAACACTACAGTTCCTTTAAGGTCACTGCAGAATCGTCTTATTTATCGCATTTACTTAATGCATCCTTTTGGCCACAAGGTGTTGCTGTTCGGAAATTTTATAATGCTCCCGTTCATCAGAAATTAAATAATGATAAAAATTTTCAAAGGGCAATTCCCAAGAAGCATCCGACATATTTTATCAAAATGTTCGTGGTCTTAGGACAAAAGTTAATGAAATATTTACTAGTGTATTAAGCGCAGATCACACCGTGGTTTGTCTCTCCGAAACATGGCTTAATGGGGAAATTAACAGTTCAGAGATTATCGACGGACGTTATAATGTTTTTCGTTAAGACAGGAATCCTAAAACAACGAGCAAAGAACGGGGTGGTGGAGTTCTTATCGCAGTCAAAAAGAGTTTGTCATCTTTTCTAATTAATCTTGATGTAAAAGATCGGAAAGAGATATGGACTTGTGTTCATCTTGCTAGTAAAAATCTGATAGTGGGAGTTGTTTATTTTCCACCAAATTCGGATATTTCTTTATATGAAGGTCATCTTCAATTAATTTCGGAGATTACCATAACTTATCCTGATAGTATCATTTGTGTTTTAGGTGATTATAACCTACCAAAAATTACATGGTATTGTGATAATTTCTGTGATACTGTATGTGATACTTTAATTCCAGTTAATGTACACTCTAAGATAGAAGAAATTGTTTGTGATAATTTTGCGTTTTATGGTTTTTTTCAAAAGAATTATATTTATAATGCTAATAATGTTATCTTATATTTAGTATTTTGTAATGTGGATTTTGTAAATATTTATCAATGGCCACATTTAACTAAACCTGACATAAATCATCCTTCTTTTGTATTAAATGTAAAGAATTGTTCTCAGTCAACTCTTACCAATGGTGAGATATTTTATTTATACTTTAAGAATGCACCATATGAGTTGATTAATAATCATTTAGACAATATTGATTGGAATATACTAAACAATTTTAGTTCAATTGAGGAATCTGTTAATATTTTCTACGACATTATTAATTCTGTTATATCTTTATATGTTAAGTTAAAAAAGAGTGCCAATGCAAAAGCAGTTTAATTTTCCTAAATGGTTTGATGATAGTAGGAAATCTTTAATTATTGAAAAGAAAATCGCTCACAAACAATTCAAACAGTCCAGATCTCCTATAGATTACAATATATTTAAGGATTTAAGAAATAAATGTAAAATTGCTATCAATAACTGTAGGTTAAATAACATAAGAAGCATTGAGAATAATATTTTAGAAAATCCTCAACACTTCTGGCATTATGTTAGATCTCAAAAAGGAGATAATTCTTTACCTAACTCTATTAGATATGAAAATTCTGTGGGTTATACTCCGATTGAAATCGCCTCTTTATTTGCAAAGTACTTCCATTCTGTTTATTGTACCTATGATAATAATTTAAAAGAAATTGTCGATCTTTGCAATTTAAATATATCTAGAGAAGATATTTTCAATAAAATAAATTCTCTAGATGCTAATTTTAAAGCTGGTCCAGATAATATTCCTGCAGTCTTCTTGAAGTGCTGTGCAAACAACATAGTTAAACCTTTGTGCATTTTGTTTAATAATTCTTTGAGTAGTTTTGTATTTCCTGAATTGTGGAAAAAATCAAACATTTTTCCTGTTTTTAAAACGGGAGATCGTTTAGATGCTCGTAATTACCGTGCAATTAGTACTCTATCTGCAATTCCAAAAGTTTTTTGAAGCCATTGTTACGGATAAATTGTTTCAATCCGTAAAAAACATTATAATTGATGAACAGCATGGTTTTGTTAAGGGTAGATCTACGCTAACAAATCTTTTCTTATTTACCAATTATGTTCTGCATACTATAGAATTGGGTCATAACGTTGATTGTATTTATACTGATCTTAATAAGGCATTTGACAGAGTCAATATTGAGCGCTTGATCTACAAATTAAGTAAATTAGGTTTACAAAACCCCTTGTTGTCGTGGATCTACTCTTACTTAAACATGCGAAAACAAAGAGTTGTCATTAATAATTCTACCTCCGAATGGTTTAACGTTACTTCCGGCGTACCGCAAGGATCCCATTTGGGACCAATTCTTTTTATTTTGTTTATTAATGATATAAATTATTCTATCAATTCCAGCAAATTTCTGCTATATGCTGATGATTTAAAACTTTTTATTCGTACTGATGCTGTTGGTTCAGATCATTTCTTACAGGCTGATTTGGATTGTTTGACTTCGTAGTGTAGTGAAAACCATCTGGAATTAAATATTTCAAAATGCAAATCTTTACGATTTTCTAAAAAGTTATCACCTGGTATTTGTACTTATTACATTAATAATATAGCAATAGAAAGTGTTACTTGCTTTAAGGATTTAGGTGTTGTTATTGATGCATGTGTTAGTTATGATCAACATATTACAAATCTACTTAGCAGAGCCAATAGAATATTAGGATTTATTGTGCGTCAGTGTACTGATTTCACAGATTTAAGAATTTTAATTATACTATATACGTCTCAAGTTCGTTCACTTCTGGAGTATTGCACAACCATTTGGTGCCCATATTATATTACATTAGTAAATAGAATGGAAGCAACACAGAAACGATTTGTAAAATTTTTATGTTACAAGTACCGAATTGATTACTACGGTTACAGTTATAGTGATCTTTTACATTACTTTGGCCTATCTTTATTGCATGTGCGCCGCAATTATTACGATTTATGTTTTTTGTTTAAAGTATTTAATGGATTTGTTAATTGTTCTCAAATACTTCAATGTTTTTCTTTAAACATAAAAAATACCAATTTACGTAATTTACCAATTTTCAATATTCCTTTCCATCGAACTGCCTATGGTGCAAATTCTCCTCACTGTAGAATATGTCACTTAGCATGTACACATGATGATTTGGAATTCTTTGGTATTTCCTTTAACAAATTCAAGTGCTCCTTAAGAAATGCACTAAATATGTAGCAATATTTTATATTTATATTTATTCTACATTACATTATGTATATGTAGTTATTTTGGTTAATGTTTTAATAAGATTTGTTTGTAAATGGATGTCCGTTAATAAATTATTATTATTATTATTAAATAAAGACTAATGTTGTTGACCTGTTGATTGAGACGTTACATAAGTGTTACCTAGTTAAAAAACAAAAATAGTTATGGATTTCTATAAAATAAACGAATTTAAGAATAGAAAATAGCGCTGCATATATTTAAAATTGCAAATGTTTGTGTTTTGAATTTTATACCTATCAATAGACAAACAAATACTAGATTTGTAATAATCATTTAAGTACTGAAAATGCGGACCAAGGTTAAAATCGTAAAACATTTTCACACGCAGTACATATCAGGATTAGTTAATTAATTACGATTAGAAGAATGCTTTAATAGTAGTATGTGGGATTCCAATTTCTGTATTTATAGTTTTAAAAGTAATATTTGTAATTTGCGTTTTAGCACTAAATTAAAGAGCGATAGTATATAATATTTAAACTGATTAAGTAGTCAATAATCGAAGTTAAAGATGTTTTGATTGATTTAAATGGCAGTGTTGCCTAGTCTAAAACAGTAATTAAAATTTCCAAATACAGACATCAGAATACTTTAAAAAAGCAAAATCAATAATTAAGTAGTACATACCACAGGATGTCCATTTGCTCATCAAATTGCCATAAATAATAATTAGTCATATCAATTAAACTGAAGTGAATTCTTAGAATGCACTATGGTGATCATAATTAATAATTACATACATAATTTAAAACGTAATGATGCAGTCTTACCTATTCAAAAACAACCAGTTAAATTGTTATAACTTAACTGCTAGCAAAACAAGGGCAAACCGTATCTGCGAGTGCGTAATTTGAATTTTGTAACAGCTAACCATTATCGCTTCCTGAAAAACTATAAAACACGCTTAATATCTTATGTTGGTTGGAAATACTACCCACTTATGATAATGTATCAATTAACCTAATCATTGATGTTCAAATTAAGTGTATTATGAATCATTCAGTAATAGTAATAAAGTTTTTTTGAACAATTTTAAAACACGGAATCAGTTTGTTTACTAAAATTTGCTATTGAATTGTAAAATATGTTTACAACTTCGTTACTAGAATAGTAAATTGGAAACTAAAATAGGACACAAAAAATGAAACACTAATATGGCAAATAATCCTCTTTAAATAAGCATAATAAGCTGTAATAACTGTCTTTGATATTATGTACTATGTATAATTAATGAGATTTAGAAAAATAAAATCCCATTAAGTTTTTTCAAAGTATGATGCAAAACAACTAATTTCTTCAATTAACTGTACGCTAACAGACATAGAAAGCCTGTTTGATGATATGTTTAGGCTACGATAAATTCATACGATCATATGATAAATTCAATTATAATAACTTACTCATTAGAATTATATTAATTCACATTGTTAGTCATTAATCACGTAATTGACCTTTATTAATCGGTTATTTTTCTGTTATGTACTTATGTAATGTATTGTTATTTGTATTATGACAAGAATTGTCAAATAAAAACATTTTCCTTTAAAGATAATAAGTGTAATTTATTGAAATAGCTTTTAACTATAGTTTAATTGTACTTAACTCAATTAAATGCTTTAGTTATACTGCGATGTATAAAAAATAACAATAGGTAAACTTTGTGCTTTATGTAGATTAATATTGATCCGTTGTTAATTAATTATGTCCTAATGTAGAACATATCTCAAGCACTAGGTGAAATATCGGGACGAAATTTTCTACCTGCATGTTACTCTTAGGTGTCTACTATTTTGTGTAGTTTTGTGTTTGATATTTTCGTCAGAGGCAGGGAATTGCAGGTTGAGCCAATTCTTTACTCTAAAGAAAATTATTACGTGTAACAATTTCGCACATATATTTATATTAACGTTTTTACTTATTTTCATGAGCGCTACACGCCCTGAGAGTTTTCAATATTATTCGTAATATTAAATCAGTTATTGTTGCATGGAATACAAATAAGTGATAGCACTGTTCGTCGGCGTTGGCGTCAATTAGGGATGATAGTAATTCGGCCCTTATAGTACGGGATATTAGGAAAGAATGTAGAAAAATTTCTTATGTACTGTTCAGCATACTATAAAAGTTATGACATGTTCGTCGTGTGCGTTGGCCATCTTCGAAAGATGACGGAAAATGTGGGTCTCTCTGATGTTTTTAGTTTGTATCTTGAAAACTGTTAAGGAATAGACTGAAAGCATAAAATTCCCAACAAAATGAGTATACACTTGTTTTTATCGAATGTTCTGCTTTAAAGCAGAGAAATCATAAGTGGTTGACTTTTGTAAATGGTAAATCGCCCGCTATAACCCAGTAAATATAGGATTTGATCCATAACTAGGAAAAAACTACATTTCAGCATATGTGTAGATGACATTAAGAGAAGTATTTCACCGAAAGTCCTGAAGGGTCCGCCGTTTGCGGTTTGCCGTCATCTACCCATATGCTGAAAGGCAGTTTTCTCCTAATTAGTTATGGATCAAATCCTATATTTACTGCGTTATAGCGAGCAGTTCACCATTTACAAAAGTCAAATTTTTTAATTATGATTTTTTTTCTTTAAAGCAGAACATTTTTAAAAGGTAGTGTACATTTATTTTCTTGGGAATTCTATGCTCTTTCAATCTACCCCTGTGGAAAATTTACGTAGTATTAAATTATTTTCAAGATACAAGCTAAATACAGCGGAGAGACCCACATTTCCCATTAGTCGAGGAAATAAAGCAGCAAAAAGGCCAAAGTAAAAAAAAAATCTCCAAGATGGATTTTGATGCGGTTTGCGGCAATCGATTCTGTGAGTTGTCTAGAAAAAATGCCCCCTTTTAGTTTTTTGTTGTTTTTTGTTATTGCATTTCTACAGAGGAGAATGCATCTTTTTGGATGCACTTTCAGGAGCTATAATTCAGTTTGAAAAAAAATCTACAAAATGAGCCAAAATGGACCAGGTTTTCTCACTCGGAAATTTCTTGGGTCGCTGATCACGAATCCGGCATTAGTTTTCCGGAAAAAAGAACCTGGTCGTGGAAAAACGGAAAATTCGGCCTAATTTCTGGAAAAATATTCTTGTTCGTGAAAATTTTGAATCTTAAGTCGAAAATGGGTCCTAGAGGTTTTTTTTTAAATCGCTGATTACGAATCCGATATTAGTAAAATTTTGGAATTTCAGGTCGAAAATGGGTTCTAGATAGTTGTTTGGGTCGCTGATCACAAATCCCGTATTGGTTTTTTGGAAAAACCATTCTGGCCGTGGAAAATTGGAAAAGCTTGCCATTTTTTCATTTTGCGCCTGTTTAACCGCTCTTAGGTGGCAGTTCATCTCGTTTTCGATGCAGTCGACATGTTTGAAACCAGTTTTCAGTGTTGCAGTAAAAATTGCGAAAAACCCGTGGAAAATCATTAGAAAATTTTCAAAAAAAATGTGTTTCATGTCAATTTCAGGGTAATAGCATGCTGCCACTTCGAAAATAACAACGAAAACATCTAGAAAAAATATAGTTTTTGAGAATATTTTTTATATATAGATGTATTATGTATTATACATACATATCTAAAGGGGTGAGGCATATAAAAATTTTTCTACGACTTCTCAGAAATTTTCACTGCAACAGTGAAAACTGGTTCCAAACATGTCAACTACATAGAAAGGAGATTAACTGCCGCTTAAGAGCGGTTAAACATGAGAAAAATAAAGAAAATGGTACAGCAAAACCGCATCAAAATCCATCTTGGCAATTTTTTCTGTTTTACTTTGGCCTTTTTTCTGCTCTATTTCCTTGACTACATCATCTCTTTAAGATCTCTCATTGATGCAAACGCCGACGAACAGTGCGATCACGTATTTGTCTTCCATGCATTAGTAACTAATTTGATATTTTTCTTGAACTTAATTTGACTTTCTTATTTAGCTATTCTTATAATTATACTATCGTCTCTTGTAGAAGTCTTTCTTATTCCTTTACAATTACTTCTACAATTACCGCTTAAATATTTATCACATGATAAAGCTCTTGGTATCCGTGATACTTTCGCATAACTAACACCAGAAATTGTAGCAATTTCACTTCTTTTGAGGCGTTTGTCTAATAATAAATTCCGTATTATAATTGTTTTAATCTACAGTAATGTTTTTTTCTGCAACTGTCACTATAGTGACAACTTTCCTGACTCAGAAACATTAGGCAAACGCCACTTTATCTGCCTGGGCAGGGATATTTTTCCCTAAACAAGAACAAAATTACAAAGTCAATGTAACATGATATTTCCAGGAATTTTGCTTTTTCTAGATTTTTCTATTTTAGACATTTATCGTTTTAATATTAGTATGCATTTGAAAAAAAAATTGTACGCATCACGCCACGTCAGGAAAGTGCCTTTACAGGACTCGCATATTAAGTATCATTTTCCCGACTTACCTAAATAACTTTTTTCTTTTCCATATTAATTAATTAATTAAGAGCTATCCAAAACAATTGTCAATTGTTTTTCCGCCTATTTAAAAAAATGAGGTTGATGATGGTTACTTGAAACCGAAACGTTGTACAGGAATTTTGTTAACATATTTTCATAGAGAACAAAAAGTGGCAATGGAAAAGTGGTTTTAGTTTTCCGATATCTCTTCAAATAAAGGAAAGAAAAAATAATAACGAAAATCGAGAAATCTACTATTTTTTAAATATCTCTGAAACTATTAAGGTATCTAAATTTTGCAAATGCCAACAAAACGACAACTTTCATCCCATTTAACCGATGCTGCATTTCTTACCGTTTTCTAGATCCCCATGCTGTGCATCCTTATCTTGAACACACTGTATTACGAAATTATTCTGAAATTTACACTAGGTTTTTTCAGCTTCTATTGCTAATCGCCATATTTTACAAAATAATTGAAACATTTGGGATTTTAATCAGAAGCAACTATTAGAAAATTCGTTGTTCAACAATGTACCTGCACCGGTAGCCTAGTTGATTAGAGGTACCTAACGCGAGATTAAGGTACGTAGGTTCAAATCCTACCCGCGATAAGAAATTCTTTAAATTATAGGAGTATTATTATTAGTTTAAAATTAATAACATTAATAAACTCATTTGTTCAGCGTTACAATTCTTTCTTTTTCTTTTGATTCTGTCCATTGATTCCTAAAATTTCCTTTTTAATTAAATCTAAATACAAATTGTTTTTTTTGCCAAAACTGTTACAAGAAATACAAAAGTTTCTGCACGTGTCCTTTTTATGGTCCTCTTGTAAACACAGTATACTATATGAAAAACCTAACTTTTAGCTGAATCAATGAAAGTTATAAATTAGAATTTTATTAATGGTTGATTGTAACAAACAAGATAACGCTTAATTGCCTTATTCACAAACTAGAATTTCCAAATGATATTGCATATCAAATATAAGTCTTAACTCGATTATTTTGTAAGCAATTTCGCAAGCTTTTCTGGATCGGAGTACGCGATATCTATACAAAATGCTTTGATGCTTGTCCTTGTTTCAGCTTCATTAGTTTACATCTTTTGTTACCCACACTAGCCGTTTTTAAATGGTCTAAAGCAAATAGAGCATAACTTTTGTGCGTCATATAAACTAAGTGTAAAATCTGGAAAAATTTGTAAATAAGTTACACTAATGGTAGTTAAATGATTCACTTTACACAAAGAATTTTAAATTGATCATTAAATGATGTTTCAATACGTTCAGGAATTTATTAAGTGCTAAGGTGTGTAAGAGCGTATTGAGAAAAAACATTGGAACTTTTACCTTACGTTCGTTGCAGGAAGTTCTGACGAATATAAAATCTTAACTCTGTTACTATATTAGTAGCAATATGTAGCTACAGTATACCCTAATATAAGTGTTCTTAGTTAGTATGTATTTATTAAAACGGAATAAAAATTAAAAACAATGATTTTGATAGTAAACGTTGTAGAAAATAATTTGTTAGGTTCAGACTCCCGCAGTTATATATTGATGTAGTCTATACAGGGTGTAGATAAATAGCACTGAAAAACTGATAGGGTAAATTTTTGGTGACTAGAAAAGTATTTTTCGAAATGAAACCTATGGTCAATTTGTCTTAGTTCTGGAGTTACCGACTTTTGGTTGTATTGTCGTTATTTGTCAAAATATCTAAAATTCTTGTAAATAAAAGTTGTAGGGAACTGCCTTTAAGGTGTTTTAAATCAACATTCAATTATGCAGGGTGTACTGTATAGGTGAGATATCTAACTTGGGATGAAAAAGATGAAGACACGCAATTCGATGCATTTTGGCAACAAGGTACACTCTGTATAACCAGAAGTAGTTCTAAAATACGCAAAAACATTTCTCTAAAACTTGCCTTAGTAAACATTTTTGATAATTTAACAAATAATATCGATACAGGCAAAAGTTAATATGTCTGCACTCAATTTTGAAGGTCGTAACTTCGCAACTAAATCGACCATGGATTTCATTTCAGAAGTACTTTTACGCATTAACCCTATCAGTTTATTGGTGTTATCCACAGGATGTCTGGAAAGTAATGGGACGATGTTCAAGAGTAGATTCCTGAGGTCAAAATAATTGCTTCTTTAAGAAGTTAAAGACCTTCAAAGTCGAAATTTTTATTTTTATTCTTTACTGTGACTCAAAAACTGCTGATGCGATTTTTTTTCAAGTTTGGCATACTTAGGTTCCAATTGCCGACAAGCAGGATGGTGATGTTGGCTTTTATGATAATAGTAGAGGGTGCAATGTGGCAAGCAATTTTTACCCATAACTTTCATCTGATGACTTTTTGGAATTTTTGGACGCGAAATTGGATAAGCGGTGCAGTTTGGGCTTAATCAACCTATTTTAATTCCAGGAATTCATCTTTTAACGTTGTCCTGTTACTTTTCGGACATCGTGTATAAAAACTCGAAAGTCAAAAATCAACGTGGAGTTTGAACGGAGAAAGCTAGAAACCTGAAATTATGAAGAAATATGTCTCCAACGTCAAAAGAACCCGCTAAGAAGAAAATCTTGCCTTATAAGGAGGTGGACTGAGGAGAACGGTAGGATTAATACACATAAAAGCGAACCTTGAAAATCAACACGGAGTTTAAACGGAAAAAGCTAAAAACATGTCCATAGTATTATACAGAGTGATCCATAATGTCTTATTGTATGAAAATGCATACGTCGAAAATCAGCACCAAGCGTGAACGGAAAAGAAAGAAAAGTGAAAAAAAGCAGAAAGTGCAAACGTCGAAAATCAACGCGGATCTGAAATGAAAAAACTAGAAACGTGAAATTAGGAAAGGGTATGCCTCCGACTTCAAAACCACTAGGTAAGAACAGTTCTCTTAGTTTGCCCCTAAAAGGGCAAGAAAAGGCAAAACTGATATGGTTATACAAAAAGATTTATTTTATCTTCAAAAGTAGTGTACCCATAGGAATAAACCAGGAAAAAAATATAATATGTTTAACAAGAAATGGGATACTTCAGTAATGGACAACAATTTAGAAATGCTGACAATACCGTTTTAAATGTCACTCAGGGGCACACATTTACTGATACAAGAACTAATCATTTTTACTAATTCCTGTTAGGAAATCCGATTTAAAATCCTTAAATGGCAACTTCACATTTAAGTCACGTTAAATGAAAGATGTAAAACTCTTTATCTCTGTAACAAACAAAAATAAATAGATTGTAAGAAAACAAGTTTTGTATACTTTGATGTTAATATGAAACAATATGTTTGTATGGTTATTCTTTTATTTTTTAAACTTAATAAATAAAAATCACTTTCCAGGAAGAAATAGTGATGCTGTTTGTTTCGACATTCAACACAACATTCTGATTTACCATTGTTGTTAACAATTTCTTTGCTAGTACTTTTTGTAAAAGTTGAGTTCTCAGAATTTGTTTTTGAATTGTTATTTCTCTTAGTTTTCGATATATGATTACTAGCTTCTGTTTTCAACTCTCATCGATTTATCAGTTACTATTGTATAATTTACAGATTGTAATGTCTAAAATTTAATTTTCTCTGCTATTTAAGTGATTTATCTTACTTCTTTGATTGCTGTAAAGATTATGTGGAGGATCTGATAATCAAATATATATACGTATTTCAATCTTTTGAATCTTTTTGAAATACTTAGTTGCTTTTAATAACATTCTTTCAAGTGTCATTAGAAATCCTACCGAGAAAGGTATACTATAAAGTTGTAATCAACAGGCTTTAGTGGTCTATGAAATTTTACACCACAAAGCATATTAAAGAACGCGAAAAATGCATGCACATTCCTGAAACTGTATTTTGTTTTACCAAACAATGCTATTTTCATAATAAATCAATTAGTATAATTTAAATACTGTATCAGAGGACTCGTGGGTGCATTCAGTCACGGACGAATTGTTAAATAAGAAACATTTCATTTAAACAACGATGTTACTTGAGATGTAAATGCTAAATAAGAATCTATGATAACATAATATTTGTAATAACGTAGAATCGTCCAAACTACCTTAATGCTAATTAAGAAACAAAGGTGTTACATAGTCTATTAAACAATACTGATAGGTAATCATGTGTTTCTGGTTGTGAAAATCTCAATGAGAACCTCCTATTATTGAAATCTGCAATTACAGCCTCAATTGTTTTTGGTAATCTTTTTTATTGTAATTTTATGTTTTCAAAGATTAACATTTATTTTTTTAAAAACTTTAGCGCTGAAATTGATTTAACTTTCATTCCAATCATTACATCAATAATGTTTGATAGCTGATATCACCGAGATTGTTTTAAGAGCACTTCTGCAATCCTTTGCAGGGTAGCTCCTAAGTCTCAGTGCTGTTTCAGTCATATTGGTTTATATAAAATGGAACCTACTGCAGAATGTTTTACCTAGAAGCACCATTCACATCAGAAAGGTTACCAAGAGACTGCATCGTATCTATTCTCCGATCTTTTAAAATCTAAATTCACTAGTACTTAGTAATCACTCAATTCTGTAGCAATGTATGTTAGAGTTGGCTGTGTTCATTTTAAAAACCTGCTTGTTAAGAGTAGATTTACGATGTCACAACAGAACTTAATTTTTATAATTACTCAGTAAGTTCAGACTATTCACTCGAATTTTTTACGTAAGTTAGCTTTGAAAACTTCTAATATCCTCATTAGCGTACTAATTCT
The DNA here is from genome assembly GCA_011009095.1 of Ignelater luminosus. Taxonomy (NCBI): domain Eukaryota; kingdom Metazoa; phylum Arthropoda; class Insecta; order Coleoptera; family Elateridae; genus Ignelater; species Ignelater luminosus. The sequence goes on from VTPC01090612.1 coordinate 92,184, forward strand.
TAAGTGCTCAACAAAAACTGAAACTATAAAACTAAAAAGTGGCAATGTTAACCAGAACAATAATAGATCGATTTAATGCTTTTAAGAGAGATTAATACCTTCGCATTTCCTTGAACTGTCCGCCACTTGCAGTAGGTACACATATAATAAAAGATACAAATTATGTAAGTCCTTTCATTTGGTCACCGTGAACCTACCTTTATATAAAATCCCAGTGGTATTACTTAATTCATTGAATCAATACAATGACCAACATTAACCGGTCTTAATTGAATATTGTTTCTTCCTCTTTTTGTTTTATCTAATTATTACGATAATTATAATAATTATTCAGAATTTTTTAGGGTTCAAACAACAAGGTATTCAATGCAATAGTTTGTTTTGATCTAAGTTAATTAAATAATTGTTGCAAACTTCTAAAAGCAGATTTGATCAAGGTTGTTATGCTGAATTAGTACTACAATGTTAACCTACTTTCGGTTCTTCATTTAACCGAAACCTACGCTACCTACACATGTTAGAAATAAAGAAGAATAGCTGTAAAGAAAATTCTCGTCTAGATCTCGATCTCGAGAAATCTCGAATTTTAATTAACTAGTAATCTTTTTGGGGATTCCTCATATTCGTCATGAAAAAAGTGTACCGTTATGTACCGTTTTTTATCTGCCCACAATTGAATTATTTTTGTGTGTTTGTGTTCACTCTTTGAACAATTCACTGATAGGAACACTGCTGCTAGTTATCGTCGAGAATGGGATTTCTATTTAAGTTTAGAAAAGAGCGTAAGAACGAAGACACATTAAAGTGATGGCAGAAACAGAAGCCTTTTCCAATTTTATTTAAAATGGACCGCAAGCTGCTGTATATTACAGGTATAGCTGTGCCAGTGGACCGCCTATTTTACAAGCGTGACTAACAGTTTGTTAACATAGAAATGACACGGTTAGATCTTTATGTTTGTTTAGTGAAAAGTTTTAATCTTTTATTGGCACATTTACATAAATAAGTCCTCAGATTACTAAATTATTAGATAAACATCCTAAAGATCAATAACATGCCAAATATTCCAGGAGAATAAAATCTGTGAGAATTCTCATGAAAACCCTAGTCTAGTCTACATAAAAACCTACGAAGAAAAAGAGCTGGGCCTATAGCAGGACATCTTGCATTTACTTTTTTGCAATCTTTTCAACAGGATATCGTGGTTGATTAGTACAGTTCTGGTGGCTAGCTAGAAGTCATTCTTTAACAAATGGGCACACATCTAGTCGTAACAGTCAGATAATGGTCTGATGTTCCTTTTACGGCTTTGTCTAGTTTTAGATCTTCTGACATAATTTCCTGCCATTACAAATTGTAGCGATATGCTATGTAGGTACCTCTGGGTAGGGTGAAGTCTTGCAGTAGTTTCTCGCTGCATATAGCCTTCTTTAAAAGCAACCGTAACGTTTAGGCTTTTAGTTTATCTGTTTCTTAAAAAAGACAACAAAGCATATTTACTTTATTACCATAGTTTGTATCATTGGCATTTCGAAGTTTGCTGCAGGTATAAAAGTGTAATAGTATTGAAATTTTATCACAATGCTATCATTAATAAAAAGAAATAACGCTAATATATCTTGATCCTTTAATTTTGCGTTGAAGTGTATTTACATTAATTTTCAAATCACCCTTTATGTTGTGTGTTTACGTATTAAATATTACTTAAATGAATGTAACTAGAAAAAATATGTTTATTCCAATCTAAACATCTTAAATAGCACGTCTTGCTAGGTCTTTGTACCGGTTGAGGTGGTCTTAAATGATTGATAGTATAGGATTTCTAGTTTGTTTTACTGCTTGTTCTAAACGTATGGCAATTTTCATACTCAATATTATATCAAAAATCAATACACTTTCATTATATTTAAGTTATTACAATTTTTTTGTAATAAACAATTTTGGTGTGGTGTGTGCCCACCTTAGTCTTCCAAATCTAAATTAAGCGTTCATTTCCCCGACAATCCATTGTGATTATCCGTATCTTAACATCTATTTAAAAATAATTGGCTGTTACTGTTAAGTTTTTATTTGCGATGTTCATTTTTAATGATTTGAATTACCATATGGCAATATCAATTGGCGATTGGTACAAACATTGTTTTCCTATGTCAACTCGTCTAAGAGCTATGGTGAACTAAAGATGACGTTAGACTTCCCTATTTGCTCTAATAACTTTTGATGGGATTGAGCAATTGAGCTCAGATTTGTACAATAGAATAAAATGGTTTAAATTTTATTTAGTTTGGTTAATGGAAAAAACCTCAATTTTTCTGTTTCCAGCGGTGGCTTTTAAAACAATTGCTATTTTAAAAAACTATTCCAAAACTATCGTTCAAATAAAAAAAATGAAAAAGCCAACCAAGCTTCATTTTAAACAGCTCTTTAAAGGAATAACCACTTTAAAAAATACAAGTAAACAGAAAAGTTTTATTACAAAAGAGGTGGAGGGGATGCTCAAGATTGGGGCTTTTCCATTAAGCAAACTGAATAAAATCTGTACCATTTCATTCTACCGTAAAAATAAGCAAATGTGCAAAGTTAAAGTCAAATTACTCAATCTAATCAAAAGTTATTAGAGAAAATATAGTAATTTTTGAGTCTTCATAACTTTAATGAGTTGATATACGAAGAATTGCGTCAATCACCATCATTCTACTCATGTATACTACACTAGACTTAGTGATCAGAAAGCATTTTGGATATACTCTGTATAATTGAGGCATACATACTGCATGTATAAATGTTATAAAACAAATCATGCAAGCATTACAATTTGTATAAGTATTGTTGCTAATGTAATCATAAAATTAAAAAATAAAATAATTGAGTTATGTCAAAATAGCAAAGGAGTTTAATTTATCAAGAACAACGAGTTTTTATCTGATTGTAACTTACTTTTAGTGTTTAACCTGTTGCAAAAAACCTGGTTAGCATTGGCTTTAATGTTCCGGGTGTATTTATATATTAGTCATAGTTCCCTACTTACCATTGTTTAATTAATTTTCGGTCTAATTAAATTATGAATTGGATGTGTTTATGAAATATCAAAGTTTTCTTCCAAAATAAAGTTGTAAAAGCAGCATAGACCTTTGTAGAACATTATGTAGGTATTCTTACAATACAGATAGTATGTCAATATAAATAAATGAGGTTAAAATGAATGAAAATGAAAACATAAAATAAAATACACCGTGATTTATCACGGGTGGACCTTCTAGTTATTGTACAAAGGAACTGATATGGTGTGTGAAAGCAAATTTCGAGCTGCTGCATCAAACTGTAAACATTAGTAAGTTAATTACAACAATAACAAATTGAAAATTAAATTTCGATTAATAGGTATACGAATCAGTTGTGTTTAAAACGTGACGCTAGCACATAAGAGGTAGGCACTATTCTTTTCTATTTCAACAAATAACTACTCTACATTATTTTCGTGCTGTGAAAAAATGATAGAATGTGGAACATCGTTGGAACAACGTGTATACAGACTGCCCGTTTTATTATGTTACATAGAAATAATTATACCACAGATATGTTGAGATAATGGAATTTAAGAGGTAAATAAGATTCAATATACCATGTATGTAAGTAACTAATTCATTATTGTATAGATCCTTCAGGAGAATGAAGTATCTCACTGAACCGTTGAAAATAAAACTTTACAAATAATTTTTGTGTATGTTTTGAATGGTCAAATCTGAAAAATTTAATACCCAAGTGTCAAAGTCTCTTTATTTCTATCTTAATAACTTAAATGTGAAATTAGCAATAAATAACTTCTTAATCTTTTTACATGACCTGCCCTTTCCTACTGCCTTCTACAGGACATTTCTGTGATGTGCAATCAATATCTAATCAAAAGAAAGCATTTCTAAACGTTCCAGTAACAAAAGTTTATTGGGTAGGGTAGGGTAGGCCATAGTTTATTTTTGTTAAGTTGACCATGCAACAATAGTTATTTATGTACAACCGTGAGATATATCTTATAAATCGCACTCTCTGGGATAACTTACTGTTTCAGATTACCGCACATGTGCGATAATATTTTAAATTTGTTTACTGTTTACACTGTTGCAAGTGCGTTGCTATCATTTTGAACAATGAGGTTCAGCTGTTACTTTGAATTAATATTCACAAAATCTTGATCGAAAGCAGTTAGTCCATGATTGAAAGCAGCAAAAATGGTTTTATTTGCACAAAATTCAACGGTTCTACAGAAAATTTGGTACACAATTCGTAGGATACACTATTATCACATTCACATGGTTACGCAAAACTCGGGCGAACGCCCTCGTTTGTGCAATTTCCATGTTCGTGCTATAATAATGTGTGTATTCCACTTATCGCGTAAATAACTATTATAATAACAAAAATGTAAAGTGAAGCTTTTTGAATGAGTAGGAACGAAGGAATCCCACAAAACTGCATAATTGTAGTTTATTGCCAAGCTATTAAAATTGTACAAGGTTATTGAAATTATTCTACTATTATTTTATAATAATGCAATATGCTAAAAAAATATAACCTAAACATTATTTTTACTTAAATACTAGTTCACTACCAATTTCCTAAGCTGTCAGTTATATGCCGGGTGAATCTTTCCATGGCTTACCCTACCGTTTTATGATTTGAAAAAGATAATACATAAGCAACTTCTAAATAAGAAAGTGAATTTCCAACAAACAATAGGTATGTTATGTTTTTGTATTTGCTATATACCATACTGTCCTAAAAAACTATTAAACAATTCATAACTGTAAAGTTGTTACCCTTAGAAAAAAGAGTCTATATAACTTGAAATTAATACGTTATGATAATACTACTGTAGATATTATCTTCATTATTACATCCTCCTAAATAATATTGATATTCCATTGTAATTATATTATTAGGTTAAAACTTATATACCAAGGGTATTTTTTAGTATAATATCTACACTCGTTAATAAATTGTATGTACATACAATTAGCTTTAGTAATAACATACTGTGCTGCTAAAGTCAAGCATAAATTCTTTATTTCAATAAGAATCGAATGAGAAATACCTAATCTTGATATTAGTAGTGTTACCAAGTCTACAGTTTTTTTATGGTGACGGCTAAGATAATTTTTTTTCAAATGGAACACTCTGTATTGGGCAATTTCATATCAATTCATCTAAACTTTAAAACACTAGTGCCTCATATATCTCAAAAGATTTTTAAATTCGGCACAAGTAAACCGTTAGGTGCTATAAAAGGTAAAAGTTATAATCATTGAAATCTTGCTCGTTTTAGGAACTTTTATCATCTTCATTCTTCAAGACTGCAATATATTTGACAAAAACAAATGAGCGTTTGCAGTTTAATGGATACGTTCATGGACTACTTTAAAACTCTAGAACTTAAAACTTTTTCTTTTTGTGGAAATAAACAGTTGAAAGGGGATACATCGAAGATTTTCAGATTTTTCACTGGTAAAAATACAAATGTTTGACAAAATATTCCAAACCGATTAATGGATTTTTTTATTGCCTAACATATTAACTACTACAATTACTAAAAAAAAAATTGAATCCTTTTGTTTTATCTACACTTTCTGATCTAAAACTAACAAGAATCTAAATCACCAAATAATTCAACAAATATAATTATCTTCAATATTTAATTTGCACGCCTAAAGTTTTTTTGTTTCATTTTTAATACAGGTCTGTCGCCTTTGAAAAAACAGGAAACCAGATTTGGCATCTTCAGTCAAACATTTATTTTTTCCACATTGAAAATCTGAAAAACAATAACAAAATATGTATATTTTAAGGGTAATTCTCTAATTAGGATTTCAAAACAGATTTCACTTAGTGTCCCTTACAATAAAATAAATAATTTTTAAATAAGGACTGTCTCGAGTATAATCTGGGACAATCAGTGTCGTAAATCTTTAATTTATTTAATTGCTTAATTATTTATTGCTATGTTCAACAAACTAAACTTTCAAAAACATAACCTTGTGTAACTAGTGTCAATCTGACAATTTTCTCAGTTGCAAAAAGTTAATGCAAAAGACTGTTGTGTTGCGAGAAGATTATTGACAAATCAGTCAAAAATCCATAACGATTTAGGCATTTCATCGCAAAGAGTACACAGACACTGTATTTAAACGATACTTTGAAACAAAGCGGCGTTAAGGGGAAAACCAGAAAATTGTAAAAGTGATTGTTTACTGAAAATTGCAGCATGTCAATAAGAGATGTTGCGAAACAATGTGCTAGCTTAAAGACTCATAAAAAATAAAAAATACCCAAAGTCGTGGAAAAGCAACGTCAAGTGATAAAAAACATCTGAGAATGCAAAGCATAACCACAACGAACTCCGTTTTGTTACTTTTTTCAGACTTCGGCAGCCATTTTGAACATGTTCCCAAGGTGATATCAAAAAAACAAAGATATCACGTTGTCTTTAGTTTTTGATGTAGAATCAAAGTCTGAAGTAAAAATTTCAAAATTTGACAAAAAATGCGGACAGACATGCAGACAGACAGACAGGCTTTGCAAATTCAGTAACGACTCCTTCGGAGTTCATTGGCCAGAGCTCGGAAACTTTATGACTTAATTGGAGAAAGAAACGCATCTTGTGTACTAAACGTACGTGAAAGCTGACTTTGCTATTCTTTCAGGCTCACTGTTCTACACATACAAAGTGTTTATAAATGTTCCTGGGTCCAGTAGGCTGCGAAATCATGCTAACGACTATATTTGCCGCCTTTTGAAAACAGGATATGTATGCTTATCACGTTACACGCATTGCATCGTTGTTGTAATGGTTGCCTAATCTCATGTGTTTTAAGATTTAAGTTAAAGTTAGTTGTTAATAAACAACAATAAATAAATAAAAAACAAATAATAAATAAAATGTGAAACAATACAGCAAAGTTCAGCACAACATTGTCTAAATTTCGCTAAATGAGGACAATGACCTTTGCAATTGACAAATAACAGAAAACAATAATACGTATTAGTTGTTAAAATAAATCAACAAGGCGGCACATCAAAATTAGATTCCATAGCCAACTGAACCCAGAAACCTTTATGAACACTTTGTATTACATTTCAACGTGAGGCTCTTCCAGAATCTGCAACGTCAGTCCAAAAAGTGTATCGTTTGGCAGACAATTTGCTAGTGTGGCTATCAAAGCATGCCGTTTGTAAGCAAAGGTACAATAAATGCCGAAGTATTTATCAATGAATGCCCATTGAGAGCTATTGAACTCTGGTTAAAAATAAACTAAAAACAACGAAGGAATTTGCAGAAAATATTGATAACTACTTTGAAATAGAAAAGAGCATCTAAACAAATTAACGAATAAAGCTACCGTGCGGGATATTTGCAAGAAGTTGAGAAAACTGTGGGTATAATTATTGGTTAACACATACATATTTTTTACAGAAATTTTTTTAGGAAACTGCTCTTCTAGAAGATTTTGAAAGTGTAATCATCGAAGGGATAGTTTCCAAAAAATTAATTTGCCTGTCACCATAAAGAGACTATAAAGTAGGTAACACCGCTGATATCAAAATTAAATTTCTCATATTTAGCAAGATCTTGATGTTAAACGTGGTACCAACCGTACGATTCTTGCTGGGTCACCGTATATTATTTCGTATCACTGTAATTTTACAGTAATTAACAGTAAGTACGGAAATGATCGAGTGTGACTGTTTTATCTCAAACTGAAGGTTATAAAATTCTCATCAATTTTTTTTAACTCAACAGAAAGATCAAGTAGCAAACAGACGCCTGTCTGCATTCTACTGATTTTTATGATATTTATCTAAATAAATTCATTTGTTTCTAGAGTTTTAAAACGTTATTCTTTGCCGATGAGACCAAAAGCAGTTTGAAACAGTCTGTCTAGAATACTATTATACAATTATCACATATTATTCGTTTATTTAGTTATTAGGTATGTAGTTGGACTAGAGTTTGATAACAGTGAAATTAAATGAATGTACGTTTGCTGGAGTGTGCATGAGTATCTACTGACATTTGTTATCCCAAAAAGACTTTAACAGAAGAGATAACAATTTTTGGATATAATTTGCTTCTGGTAGGTTGAAACTGCTATGATTTTTCATAAACAATAGGGATTAAGTTTTGGTACAAACACAACAGCATATTATAACTCAGCTAGCCATAGTTAAGAACCTTCGATTAACACGATTAATATGTTTTATCGTTAGCTGTTATATTTTGGGACCTCTACAGGTTAATTATAAGTTGGTCTAAGAAAAATCCTTTAACAAAAGCTAAAGCATTCAATTTAGGTTTTCTGGGGTAACAGTTCTAACGAGAAGTTGTAGGCTTATCAAAAATTTTTTATTTGAGGGTCAACTTATCCTTTTAATTCAAAGGCAAAAAGATGAATTACAGTTTTTAAATGTATAGCCCAAACTTAATTTTTTATTTTAATTTGCAGTGCTGAGAAATTAAAAAATGAAAGAACTGATTCTTAAAAAGTTGCAATTTTGTATAAATATTCTTTATAGCAGTAGTATAATAATCCCCTATACGCAAATACCGTCAAATAAGAAAGATGGAGAACAATCTCAGGTTTTTATCATGTACTCAGAAATGGTAACTCTCGCAAAATAATGATTCTAATCAAAATTGCCCGAGTAGCACAATAAAGTAGGAACTGTATAGGTTGCCAAGACCATTACGACTAGGGAATGAAACGCTAATTCTGGGTCTAAACTGTGTAGGCATCGTGGTTAGATCTGGTGTAGGAACCGTTTAGTATCTGTATGGCATAGCATAGCATAGCACATACAGTTTCTGTGCCGTACAACCGCATCAATCCGAGTCAGCTACAGCGCCATCGTTTGGAGACATAAGAAATCAAAAGTTAAGCTTGTCAACAGATGGCGATGTTGCAAGTTTGGATTTACATTGCCATTCTTATATAGGAACTGTATGGCTAAGCGGAATCGATTTAATGCAGTTAAATAACTTTAGTATTGCAATAATTAGTGAGTTAATTGACAGATTTAATTAATATTTTGTTGTATAAACTTACCTATATCTTATTAAGCTTTTATTTTTGGTTTGATTACTTACAAATAAAGTTTTATTTCTATTAAATCTATAATTTACATCTAGTAGAAAAGAAAAGATAAATTAAGACAACATAAATTAAATATTTTATTATAAAATATACATAACACATGTACAACATAAAATATTTAAAAATTAACAAACCATACTACTTACTAATAATTAAGCTTCACGTATTTACTCTTATGTACGCACATATGTACCTAAATGTAAGTTTATGCAGTTTTAAAACGCAGGTTGAGTTGGTTTTCTCAAGATAGATTATAATACTGATTTACAAAAAATCCGAACATTCAAACATTTATAATTTTTTATTTGTTAAATTTCTATCGTTAGAAACCTATTTAATTATTAAGATTTCGTTGTTAAATTCGTCCTACGTACTATTTGTTTCGCTTTCGTACCTAAATTTGATATGAATTATACATTACATATCTCCAAGTTCCGGGGTGTTCGAATTTTTTCAACGCAGTGTAGGTTGTGTACTTTTTTGTTTAAATACAACACCCACCAGATCTTAAACTTGAAACTCAAACGATGTTTCTAACAATTTGTCAAGATACCAATAACACCGCACTCACCACTGGTTTAAGCATCTCTCGGTCCGTGGTCGCCTTAAATTAATTTCCCATGAACCATATCTGAAATAAAATTACTAAAAGCTTTTAAAAACTTAGTGATGAGTAGCGTTACTAATATACAATATTTGCAATGTTAAATGAACAATTACAAAGCAACTGCT
>VTPC01090612.1:102131-116875 GCA_011009095.1 Ignelater luminosus
CTATGAAGGCTTAAATCTGTCTGAAAACATTTTACCCCTCATAGTGTCATTATCCAAGGTCGCTCATTTACCTGTTTCTAACGGTTTTTCTCCAGCACAAGAATAAAAGCGTAGAATTTTTTTAAATTACGAAAATAAACAACAAAAACCCGCATATAACAGGCACATAGCTGAAGGGGTCTAAATGTGACACATCACTGTGTTTTTGCCCCCTCAGACGATAATAATAATTATTCGGATTTAAATTCATACTGAAATCATCAACTGATCAAGTTATAGAAAAACGTAGTTGACTAGATTTATATTGCTTTAGTGCTTTCTCTTTTACCTATGTCCCATTAAAATTGCAATATTAGCCCTACTGTCAAATGGCAACACATTTTCCCTTTTATTTATTAGACGAGATAGATTATATCACTCATTTTAAATTTTTTAAAGTTTGATCAGCTTCAAATATTATAGTACACTCGGAAGTGTACGAAACTTTACAATTTTTTGAATGTTTGCAGCAATTTGCCGTAGGTCAGTAAGTTTTATGACAGGAAAGAAGGTTAAAAAGAACCGGCTGGCAATAACTACCTGCTCAAAAATTCAAAAGAATTTGGCAAATCACAAACATAATGACATTTGGCTTTATTTAAAAAGATGCACCGTGTTGTAACCTGTACTTAATAATTTGCCATTACCATTTCTAATTAAAAATCACAATAATTTAGTACAATAATGGAATTACGTTAAAAATTGATGTATTTCTTATTTGTGATTTATCCGATAAATAGTCCTGGTAGAGTGTATTCTTTCAATTATTTATAATTCTGGGTACAAGCTTGTCAGATAAAATAAATACCTAGCGTAAAAAATTAGAAGTTTATGAAAAATACATAAACTTTTTTAGAGATTTAAAACTAGTTCGGGTATAATTAATAAAATCGATATTTAGATTCAAATGAACTAGTTTTACCTCCATGTCTCTTACCACTATGAGCTTCGAGTAGTAGCAATACATTGTTTAATTAGTTTTTGTATAAAAAATCAGTCGAGGCTTTAAATAAAAAATGCCATAACTTTATTATCGAATAAATTGTTTCTTGGGATATTAGATTTATAATAATAACAGGGATTAAATTGATATGAACAAAACACTTTATAATATTTCATTTTGTTTCATAACTTACGTAACTATGAATAAAGATGCTTCAAACGTTATTGGTGTTTTGATTTAGATTAATAAATATTTTTTAGGAACTTTTTTGAAAGTCCTCCTTCGTTAGTAATTTGCTTTTGATAGGATTTAAATTTTTGAGTTGGTGCCTTTTTTGCGCATTGTACATATTATAATACTTAGTTATTATCGCAACTTTAAATGTGTTAATTGTTTCATAAAACAGAAACAGTATTAAGAGCTCAACAAACAAATCATCTTAAAATTAGTTTTCATACTGACAAGCTATATAGTTTCTAAATCGTCAAGTTGATATGCATACTAATGTTGTTTTAAGAGTTATTAACCGTACAGTAACGCTACAGTCATCCTAACATTAGGTTGTGTATTGGAAATCGACGCATTTTCTATACGGCCAAGACAGCGCTAATACTGAGTTGTTTTGAGGATTAGTAACGATACCATATATGCGTCTAGCTAACTAAGTTGGTCTCGACCGAACAGTTACCGCATAGGACCTGGACAGATTTCTGTGTGCTGGTTTTAGCACGAGTAACTGCATAGTTTCTGTAAGGTTCCTGGATGGTTCGGACTTTTGTGCTACTAGGGTGGACTATCTTCCTATTGAATTGGTCTACAATTGTTCTGTAAGAAGTACTGCTTGTAAGAATCAAATAAATATATAATATCTGTACACAATAAAACATTTTCGGGCGATTTTAACACTAAAATAACATTCTGAGTGGTGTCTAGAGGTCCACACTCGCGAGTATTAATGACAGTAGGGCCAATATAATAAATATAGAAGGCTATAGGTACACTCAAATTAGTATATGACTGTAAAGATAAATTTTTGTCCTTCCCAAAAATATTAAATCATGCAAGCATTGACCATTACACCTCCAGATAATTGTTTCATCGTTGTTGGCATTCATCAGTGGAGGATAATGACTATCAATGTTTGCATATTAGCTTAACGTTTAACATAAGATTGGCGACATGAGAAAATTTAGGCACCATCTGATGAGAACAACATCTCGACATGCCATTAATTAATATTTCACTTTTCGGAAATAATCTTTGAATTAAAGCAATGTACTTGCATCAAAAATAGTGTACATTTACACTCAATGCGTTTCATACGCTCAAACAGTTAATTAAATTTCCAATGCAGTTTTTTTAACGCTAATTGTGCTAGTGTAGAAGACATTTTAAATCTCATATCATATTTAACATTAAAGAGTGTTATTTCATATTGCGTATAGCCGAGGTGAGTTATGATAAAATATATGATTCAATAGCACTAATTTAATGAAGGTTGATTTTTTGTGTACAAGTACAACTTGTACACTTTAGCTGTCATACAACAACATATTATGTAAAAGTCTCCAAAACCTTTATAAGCATCAATCCTAATTCTTTACACTTCTTGGTTTCGTAATCTTGCTATCTCCTGTTTAACTTGTTTTCTAGTTGAAAAAAACAAAACATAGGTCTTGTACACCTCAGCAACACTTAAAACATTTAAAAAATAAAAAATGTAAATTGATTGTGGTAGGTTTTGAATGAACATCTTTAAAATAGTTATGGAACTCATGGTTACTTACGTTGAAACTGAAGGAGCATTTTCTATATTTACAGTAATCTACATTTTACTTTTAGTCTGATTTCTTTTTATCTAGTTTTTTACATACCTTTTGTAAATGACCCGTTTGTATTCAAAAAGTTGCACAAGATATTAATATGTCGACATTTGTTGATAAGTGAATAACTCTATATCAAACTCAATGCAAAGTAAGATTCTTTGTCTCGGCACTTACAAATAGAGCAAATAACTATTCTTCTTGTCTTCAGTTTGTAACTCGTAGATATTGAATGTGCCTTTCAATCTTTTAAGCCACCTTGACAATTTTATCTAAAAACTCGATGCAGTTTTATGGGTAGGAAATAATAAATTCCTATTTCTTTAGCAAAACTTTTAAATGACGGTAGTATAGTCTTTTCATGTTAAGTTTAAATTGACGTCATATTTAGTATTTTAAATCTACTAGCCGTAGACAAATGAATAAAATCTTGTAAATTCTACGTATGTAATGTTGACGAGGACCGATTTGGTACCAATAACTTTTTTCAACTTGAAGTTTGATGGTTAATTATTTATTATTTACCTTCTAAGTTTGAATTCAGTTCAGTTTGAGGTTTTGTATAACGTCATTTTAAATTTATTGTGAACAGACTTGAAAAAAGTTTTTATTAATTTTTCACATTTTTTCAACCCTAGGTAACTCAGCATAAAAATGAAATTAATTGTCTTAATTTTTGTAACTTAAATATTTAATTATTTTAAGCAAATTGCTTTACTTATTAAGTAATAAGTAGTATTACGTGTAAAATACTAAAATTAATGATAAATTTAGTTTGATGAATTGACCATATCAAATTATAAATAAAAAGTATTTGTCAACAGTGAATTTAATATTATATGACATTCAGTGTAACATTATTTTAAATATCGTAAATAAAATGCCACAGCTGCAATAAATTTTTTATTAATTAAGTAGTAAGTAATTTTATGAAACTACAGTGGTAAACACGTATTTCACAAAGTTGTAATTTTAAGCCAAAGCTCTTTTATGTTACTTTTATTATATTTTCAAAACAATAATACTGTGTTAGAATTCTTTCATACTGTCTTCTGGGAATACTTATTGGAAGTTGTGTATTATACATTATGCTACGTGGTTTTAATGTTTTAAGGAACGTAAGACAAAACATTCAAGGACAGTATCGATGAGGGACAATTTCCGCCTATTCGAACACCAACATCCTCTTTTGAAATGTCGCCGATTTTACTTCTAAAGTCGTGATTTATGATTTTACAACGTTTATAGTAAGGAATTCCTGCAATTGTTTTCAGGGATTTTCAAGTAGGCTGCTTTTAAGTTTGATCGTAATTATATAATTATTGCTATCAATTTTGTAACTAACGAAACTACCTTTGAATATTAACAAGAGACATTTTTAGTTTTGTAATTCGAGCTTTTGTATTGTCACATACAGTGCGAAAGGAAAGTATGGAAATCATTCATTGTTTGAATAGCATTTGAAATTATTACAATTTTTATTTGGCATCTTTTTGAGATTTTAGAATCTATTGCCAAGTAACTGTGGTAAAGTCATCACATTTTTTCTAAATAGCATTACCATATTCCGATTTGCTAATCTGAAAGTCTTTATTTTCTTTTTAGAAATTACGCTACTAGCCTAACATTTTTTTTATGTTATTCTAAAAAACTCAATAAAATACTTAAGCTTTTGTTAAATACAAAATCTATTTATCGACTGTCACAGGGTAACAAGATAAAACTTTAATACAAAGACTTATTGTTAGTGCAATTTTTATTTAGTAACACAAAATGAATTATTCCCTAACTTTCGTAAAGAGGAAGGAATAGTTAATTTATAATGATCAACAACTTTGTTTATAACAACTGTATCAATTATTTCCAGTTACAATAGCCCTCGAAGTGATTTATTTACAACATGGGGGAGAAAAACGTTAATCATAAATATCGATAAGCAGGTTAATTGAGCATTTTAAAAAATTTTAACGACTGGAAGCTTCCACCTTCTGTTTACCGAAAGTTTACTAATACTATACGTATTTTAGTAGCTACTGGAAAAACTAAGTATATGTAGGTGAAATTAACGAAATCAATAGTTTTGCCAGGATGACGAAAGAAATACAGAAGTAAAACAGAATTAGTAAAAATTTTCAATAGATACTGTTTGCTGTTATATTTTTTGCGTCGTAGTGAAGTCCTTGAAATAGGTGATGGAATCTTTGCTTATACGAATTCATTGTCCTTTCTATTCTTCCCCCACGTATTGAAACCACGCTTTCATGACCGTTTCATTACAACTATTTGTTAAATTTATCTGTCCCTTATTTCTTTCATAATGAACCATTTTTTATTATTTTTTAAATAATAGCTGCAGCTTAAAAAATATGTGAGTGATGAAAATATTGGAACACGCTTTTTTATATTGCATTTAAAACCGTTTAATTTAATTAAAAATCAGTTTTCGATTAATTAAGCAAACTCTAGAGAAATTACAGAATTCTCATAATCTTTTCAGCAGCACTGAGTGTTTATGAAATTTACATGTCTAAACAATAGCATTTAATTTAAATTTAATAATATAAGTGTAAAGTTATTATAAACAAGATCAATAACGTTTATTTTTATTTACAAAAAAATAAAAATAAAACGATAAAGTCGAAAATTGCGTCTGTTTGTATATAGTTTCGTTTATGGAATCGCTTTTATTGAGTTTTGTATGTGTAATCTTACACACCTACCTGAAAAATTTTACTCACACAACATGCATCCTACTATCTATAAGGATTCCGTCCCTGGTCAGCTATATAAACCCACTAATGTGTACTTAGACATCCTAATCAAGCTCTCTTATTGTTCACAAGAGGTAGATAAGAACTGAATTTGTGAATACTGCTTCATATCCTTTTGAAGTATCAAGTGACTTCTATCGTACATATTCATCTATCATATTATAGAATAAATCATACGCGACAAGATGAACACGGGTGTTATTAGTTTGTTATTACTTCCACTTCTAACAGTTCAAGTAAGTACATAGAATTTAACTGGGCAAATTAATGAGAGCTTTTCAAGGGTTCATTTTATAAGTCTCCCAAATCATACTTATACCAAAGCAATTATTTCTACATTTTGGAAAATCAGCGCGACTATACAAAAAAATCAAAGTGCTTATAAAAAAATTTTAATTTTCCTCATTCCGGAAGTCTTGCTATCAGGTTTCGATTTGAAAATTCTAATTAACGTAACAAGATACGAAGTAATAATGGATCTAATTAATTATACATAGTTCTTCATAAATCAATTAATTCTTAACATTACCTTTGATTAATTATCTCACAAAGTGATTGAACTTTAATAGATGATTGTTTTCCTTTTTTAGGGTGTCCTTAGTATGGTTGGTGCACAAGGTGAGATCGATATTTTTTAATTATAAAATATCAGTTTGAAACTAGCTTGATAACTAAGTAGACCTTAAATAGTTTAAGTTCTTTCTAACTCTATTAGGATTTCTACTATTCTTACCTAGAATAAAATTATTTTCATATTTACTAATACAAGTAAAACAAATCTGGAACAAATTTCTAATGGTCCAATATCTCTGATAGTTTTATATTCGAGCAATTAGGAATAAACAAAATACCTTATCAAGGAGCTCATTCCTACTATACATTAGTATGAGGTAGATGGAAAAAACAAAAAAAAAATAAATAGATAAATAAATAAAAAGAAGATTATGCGGTAATCTTCTATTATTTAATTAAAAATTTGATCCGTAAAAGAACCATCTCAGTACTCACTAAATTGGATAACACTATGTAAACCAAAATGTTTAGAAGGAAAGATCTTATTAAGAATTGTATAGTTTTTTCATGAAATAAATGGAACAATCGTTTTATTGTTCTTATTTGGAAATTTATAAATTAAAATTAATAACATGCGTGGCAATTGTGCTTTTAATAATTTTTGTTGCAAGCAAATAATCAAATAAACAACATCAAGATTTGGAAAAAAAATTATAAAAGTCCTTGTGGGCATACGCTTGTTTTTTCTTTGTAAATCACTAAAACGTTAATGTTTCATAGAACGCCAATGTTTGGATGATTTTAATTAATGAAGATTATAATGGTGTTATCAAAGCATGATAGTTTAAACGGGACGGTTCAATTGACACCCACTAATTTCAGACAATTGTAACGTAGGCAGTTCCTGTATTGGTATTATGTTAATGAACTTTACGAAGTGTATAAAACCGTTAATTCTTCTATTTAACTTCTAATTAATACTAATAATAATAATAATAATAATATTTCCAACTAAAGATAGCTGTATTGTTGGTAGTATTATTTAATACTTAAAATCCTAACTATTCTTTTTTCAGTGGGCTTAGAAAATGTAGGTGGATTAAATTTTGGACCAGGTCTTCCTCAACTTGATTTAGTTCAAGCACAGCAAGCACAAGCGGTAGCGCAAGTTGGTGTTCCAGGCTTTCCTAATATTCCAAGTTATTATCCTCCAATATATCCACAGCCGTACCCAGTTATAGATGATTATTCATATTATGGGCCAAGTAGTATACTAAGTACAATCATCCGAGCAATTAGAAACTGCATCTCCAGAATTCTTACAATCCCATGGAGAATCGTCCGTTTTATAAAAGGTTTAATCTACAGCTTCTTAGGAATAAATGATTATTATCCATATTACCAATATCCAGCAGGTCCGTACCTAAATTAGACTGTAAGAATGCAAATTTAAAGAATCGTAAAAAAAGAATAAAAATAAATAAGTAATTTGTAATTATGTTAATTTACATTACGTTCTTAGTTATGATGTGTACGATGAGAAATACGAGCATTTTTAATGTAAGTTTGTATATGCTTGTTATGAATAAGTATCTATTCCTACTTTAATTTGATAAATTATAAGTCTGTTAATAAATGTATAAATTCCTATAAAACGAGCACAGTAAACAATAAGAATTTACCTGTTAATATTCAATTAATATAAATATAATATAAATAATTTTTCATCCTACGGTTAGTTATTGTTCCACGACAAATAATTAAATGATGAACTTTGATGTTAAATACAATGAGTTATAATTAATAAAAAGTCTGGGAACTTGTATACAGAATTACATAAATTGTTTCTCCTTCAATACATTATACAATACAGAAATTCGAAATTCACAATAAATAAAATTAACAAAATATACGTTAAGTTTAATCAATGAAGTAACAAAATCAGAACTTAAAAATAGTAACTAAAAAGTAATATTTTATTCTGTGTGATATAAAGGGTGCTGAAATTACTATTCCGACTTTCAGAGGTTTCACCGTGCATGGTAGGGCCACTAGGAGCGGGTGCACAAGCACAAGCACAAGCACAAGTGATGAAAAGAAATACAAAGTAAAGCCAAAGGTTTATGGATTTTATTAGCAACCACTCCTGCTTCTAAAATTATGTTCGTTTCTACACTGGACTGAAATTAAACTAAAAATTTCAACATGTTTAAGGTACGTATGTAATGTACACCTTTTTAATTCAGTATATTGATAGATGCAGATATTTGTATCATTAGTTATTACTATTATTGTTTTTATTACTTAAAACCAAACATTCTCATCTTACTTTAAACGTTTATCTTGCCAGTAAAACACAAATATCTGCAACATGTACCATAAATTGGGTTATCTATTATTAAAAATTCAGATTGGGTAGTTTTCCTTTTTGGGAAATTTTTTACATAACCATGGTTTTCATAGATAAAAAATTAATTTGTCTGTTTCAAAAGGGAATTAACTATTTGTGTTGTTTTTTCACAAGCGAATGTATTTATTGTAACATTAACTTTCAATATTTAATTGTGACTAATAATAGTTATACAGGTCGTTTCCAGCCAATAGGTACATAGGAATCACAAAACCTAGAAGTGTATAGGTCTTTGAATATAGACCCGTTTAGGATTATCCTGACTGTGCAAGTCCACCAAAACTTTAAATCTTCTATTTCTTTTTAACCCATGATTTCTAAATTATGACAGTCACGGCGTATACCGGTTGGTTGTGTTGCTGAATGTATGCTTTTCCTATTCATCTGTTCATGAAGAGAAATGAAGAGGTAAAAGTATTAAAAAGCGGTTACTTGCCCGCAAAATGCTAACCCATTTAAATTAAGCACTCAATCTATTTTTTATAATTCACTTCAAATTTCTTAACTTTAGTTTTCTAGGCTGCGGTGCAATGTGCAGAGCCTCTAATTTCTACTACAGACTAGAACTGTACACTAAATCATTTAATCCTAAACGGCTCTATATTCAAAAACTGACCTATCGATTTGTTCCTCTGCGTTCACTAAAGAAAATTGGATCTGTATGATTACACACATCCTTTCAATGCGATTACCACAATGTTATACGATATTCCTATGTACCTATCATGAGGAAGGAAACTACAAAATAAACAAATTATACTAACTGTAACTGCGCTATTGAAGTAGACAACAAATCTAGTATTTAATAGTTAATTAACTGAAACTTTGTATTAAAAATGTGATAAAATGCCTAATTGGACTAGAGCAATAACAATTTTTCTGTTTTGCCTTGTTATATTATTTTTAACTGTATAATACTTCATTGCTATTGTTGTTATTATTGTTATTGTTGTCGTTATTGTTTATATGTAATGTTAAATAGAGACTGTATTACGTCTACCACTTTTATCCCTGCTTGTCATATGAGTTTTGACATTGTAATGCAATTTGTTTTGTTGAAAATAAAAAGTTTTGTAAAACAATTTAGTCTTTTAATGCTTACTTGTAGATAAATTCTGCAAACCTGAAAGGGCAAATAGAGATTTGTATAAAAGTTCAAAATCTAATAAGGAACAATAAATGTCAAGAAATCTACAAAAAGATACAATGGTGTGTAGCAAAAACCAAAAATCAGGCAGTTGTAAGGAAATATATTTCTGTATAGAGCTCTGTAACCGGGGAAAGTACACCACTTATGACCATAAAAGTTGGTGCTGAAATCAAATAAATTATTATCCGTTATGCCTGCAAAGTATTTTGTAATTCGAAGAAGAGAGGCCTGAAAATTTTGAAACGTGTTTTGTCTTAATTCCAAAGGAAATTCTACATAAAGTAAAGTAAAAAATAGAAAAAATTTGTGTCTTTGAGTATAAGTTTTGACTACGTCTAGGTTTACTAATAGGAGAACGGCAAGTATGCTTTTGTTGTAACTACCAATTCTGATCCATGTATGAATGAATATCAACGTGTAATAGACGCGTGATTATTACTGAGGAAATGTAGACCATAACGTGCTTTGTACAAACTTCACTTTTCCTAGAATTATCTAAGCAGATATCTTTTTTAATATTTATTTTTAAAAAAGTATTAGCAGAAAACCTTACGTTTAACAAAAGTAATGTTATCATATGATTTTTTCGATTTCTTATGCAGGCTGTTTCCTATTTGTCAAAATGTAAAAAAATTAAATATTTAATTGGAAAATTCTTCTATTAGTAATATCGAAACAAGGCTTTGTATGTGATTTTCATTGTAAAGCATCTACTAAGTTACAAAACGACATAAAAAAAAACGTAAAACATAAAAATAAGTTGATATACAAAAATTGAGCTTTTTAAATGTTACATGGACTAAAGAGGGCGAATCTTGTAACACATGGGCTGAAAAGTCCCAGGCCTAACAAAGAAAACACGGTTTTTTTTTGTTCAAAATTAGCTTTATTCATCAACGTTATTTCCATCAAGAACAACGCAATCATTCCAGCGCCGCTCTAACATTTCAATACCACTTTTGTAGAACGATTTATCTTTTGCCTCAAAATAGGACTTAGTTTCAGCGATAATCTCTTCATTCGAGCAAAATTTCTTACCGGCAAGCATTTCTTTTAGGTCTGCGAACAGCCAGTAGTCGCTGGGAGCCAAATCTGGGGAATACGGTGGATGTGGGAGCAATTCGAAGTTCAATTCATGTAGTTTTGCCATTGTTTTGATTGACTTGTGACACGGTGCGTTGTCTTGATGAAACGAAATTTTTTCTTTGCCATATGCGGTCGTTTCTTCGCAATTTCGGCCTTCAAACGCTCCAATAACGCTATATAATATTCACTGTTGATGGTATTTCCTTTCTCAAGACAGTCGATGAATATTATACCACGCACATCCCAAAATACCGAGGCCATAACCTTTCCAGCCGATTGTTGTGCTTTCGGTCGCTTTGGACGAGGTTCACCAGTTGCTGTCCACTCAGATGACGATCGTTTTGATTCCGGAGTGAAGTGATGGATCCATGTTTCATCCATTGTCACATATCGACGCAAAAATCCCGGTTTGTTACTTTTAAACATGGCCAAACACTGCTCAGAAACATCAACACGTTCTTGTTTTTGGTGAACAGTGAGCAAACGCGGCACCCACTTTGAGCAGAGCTTTCTCATAGTCAAATGCTCATGCAATATAAAGCCAACACGTTCTTTTGATATCTTTACAATGTCAGCTAACTCACGTAACTTCACTTTTCGATCATTCAAAACGATTTTGTGGATTTTTTTGATGTTTTCTGGTGTTACCGCCTCATTTGGACGTCCACTGCGTTCTGCATCATCGGTGTCTCTACGACCACGTTTGAAGTCAGCAAACCAACGTTTTATTGTTGTTTCTGATGGAGCGGAGTCCCCATAACACTTTTCAAGCCATTGCTTCGCTTGAACGGTATTTTTGCCCATCAAGAAGCAGTGTAAAATTAAAACACGAAATTGTTTTTGATCCATTGTTTTGAAAATAACAAAAGTAGCGTCACTCTTAGCACAATAACTCACAAAATAATGAATAGAATATCATGAAATTTTAACAGCTGTCTTTTGAAGGTTAGTACCAACTGAAAAAGCGGTGAATGCAATAGAACTAGCGCCATCTATTTGTTAGGCCTGGGACTTTTCAGCCCATGTGTTAGAATGTTACCTGCTGATTCCAAATCTGCTTTCCAAATTTCCCTAGCACGTTTTTGAGTAAAATGCTTTTGAAATTTCAAAAATTCTAACTTTCTATGGAATAATAAAGGTACATAACATAAGATAATTTATTTATTTCTTTTCGATTTTTGCCTGTATTTCGTTGCTGATGCATATCTTTTAAGGCTCCAGCCGTAGTTCGCAAACATGTTTTTGCTCCATCTTCACTAGTAGCGCAAATCAATCTGGGTATTATCTTGATGAAATCTCTCCCCACGTTGATCGCTTACATCACCAAAATTGTTTGGGAAAAGATCCAGATGTGAATAGAGAAAATGAATCTTCAGGGACATATTTGTAGCTGTTCATAGTTTTCAGTTTTTGTATTCCCTAGGAAGTTTGTCACCAGGTTTGAAGGAATGTTAAGCCTCTTTTTCATCTAAACTATTGTCGAAACTGGTATCTTTCATTAATTCCCTGATTTGGGGTTCCACAAATATTCCATCTTTTATTTTAGCTTCGCCTATTCTGGGAAATTTGTTTTTTAAATAAAGGAAATCTTCACCATCTTTGTTCATCGCCTTTACCTGAAGTGAAGAGGTGGTAGCAGAATTTCTCTTAAGTCAACGAGAGGCTCACAAATGACCTTTCTAACCATTGCTTCTTAATATAATGATTCTTTCTGTCCCCACTATCCTATTCACACAAAAAGCAGCAAGATTTTGTGTACCTCAAGTGTAAACCCGATACTACGGCTACCACTTTTATATCCGCACAAATTATCATAGAAATCTCTAGTACTCTATTTTATCTAGTAATAGCTTCATGCTTTCATAAAACTCCTTCATGTGGACAACATAAACAATACGAGCAGAAGGATTTTCATTTCCATTACTAGGGAAACAGCTTTAAGGCTCGTTTTTGTTAAGTCTGTAAAGAGTTGACGTCATTACAGAATACCAGGCCATCTTGTTTTGCAGATAAATGCTGCAGTTCTTGCTGCCTACTGCAGAATGTGCACATTATTGCTCCTTTGTCTAATAAATTTTATTAAATCCTAATTAGCTCCAAAAATCAGATTTATCCAAACTAATTTGTTATTGGATGAATACAAATGGATGATTAAAGAAGCATTATTTAAAAGCGGCTTTGAAAATTGGAAATTCGAAGAAACAAATATAAGAAACGGGATGCTAATTTGGGTAAAAACCAACAATTACAAAATAATTCTAATAGCATATTCGTATTTAGCAGGCAAAACTACATAACATTTAGCCAATATTGTTAACAACATTTTGTCTGTTAGTGTTGTTGAAACCTTCAGTGGCGCGACAGCTTTGTCTAAATGTTTCTTATAATTGTATTAGTCATGCAGATGCGGGGATATTTATGTATACGTAAAAGATTTTATTTAATTTCTTTAATTTAATGTCTGGTCACCTTATTTTCTGACTACTAGGATACACCCTGTATAAAAAAGCTAGAAACTAATAGATTATACAATCATAGTTACTTACCTCAGCTGAAAGTTTTTTCTTAGTCAAGTTTTTAAGTCCAGTTTTGCCAGACACGCTGTATATTTAGATGAGTCATTCCAATATAGTTGTGCTTTATTCAAATAAGCCGATGCTACCTGTATAAATTGTCCATTTTTACTAGTTTCTTCAATTTTGATAAAAAAGGTGGTAAAATTACAGTTTTGGTGTCAGATCACCTTAGCTCAATCCTCACTCTTATAGAGTATGGCTTTTTTTATATTTCCATTTTTATGATTTATATAAGTTACTACGTTATGCATTAGTTGCATAAATAACTATTAAATTACTTGGTTTCTAGATATTACAAATTAAATTCCAAGTACTTACTAAAGTTCTTTTTTTTGTTGTTTTTCTACAAAAATTCTAAACTAGCAAACGCTTCGTGTATTAAACTTTCCACTTCTAGGTAAAATCTATTTTGACTGACTTACACCATAAATAACTCTGCAATATTTCGAAAAGCTTGAAAACTATTTACTGTTCAATTCATCCAGCGGCGAAAAACAACTATTAAAAGATAATTTACAAGTAACATAGTATGATGATGATGATGTTGAAATATAAAAGATGCAAGATAAATTTATAAATTTAATTTTTGTTGTTTATTTACTAAAACTTCTATGGTAGTTTATTTACATAAATGCAACATTACGTTATATTGTAATCGTGCTTCGTTTTGAATGCATTATGTACTTTATTATTGTCTTCTCTCGATTACTGCAATTATTAGATTGAAATTAAGATACCAAATAAAATGAAAAGCAAAAACGTAAATAAAAAATAAATTGAGCAATGTAATGCACTAATGGCATATATGTAATGTATTTATTATTTGTATATATATGGCAAATAATGACTGAAAAGCATTAATAAATAATATCAACACTATGCTGCTAAGATATTACTTGTCCTCAATTCTAAACGTTTATAAAAAAAATTACAAAAAACCAGCTAACAAGTGAGCGCAAAAAGAGATTTTGAAAATAAGTCTACAAGGTCAGATTCTTCAAAGTGAGCCACTGTGCCTCTTAATTCAGGATTTGAATTATGACTATAGACACGACTTTTGTATTAAAGACCTTATGTAAATGTGTTCAGTTTTATTTGAGTTGGAAGTTCTAAGATAGAAGTACCAACATTGTAAATTATAAATACAGAAGCTCTTACGAACAACAAAGATTGAAAATTCCCTTTTCAGATGGCCTTTTTCTTAAATTCGGCATACGAAGCTATTTGTTGTCGTCGATTAGTGTTGGACAAATTTTAGTAAGACTAGCAATTAACGAGATTAGATAATGAAACAATCCAATCAGTCAAAATAACTATGAAGATTGTTAAAAAAATCGTATGAATAGTAACTAAGAGTGATCCAATTAACCCAGGCGGATTCTCATAAGTGCCTATGGTGTAGTGGTACGCAAGGAGTTGTTTTCTTTCATTTT